>JAVIWB010001315.1:0-210117 GCA_031893035.1 Dermolepida albohirtum | reverse complement strand
AATTCATTCATATTTATTATCGGTGTACATCCCCGATCTGCCAGGAGACAAGGGCGTCATTCTTTCACTCAATAACATTCCGCTATATACAGCCCATTTAGCGAATAATATACATTGACTAAATTGTGTTGGGAAGTACTGTCTTACTCCCATATAGTCCAGACTTGACCCCCTAGAGATTATCACCTCTTTTGGCCACTCGATAAGGTCTTAGGAGATATGCGATTTGCCTCTAATGAGGAAGTAAAAAATGCGGTGCAAAATTGGCTACGTCGTCAACCGATTGAATTTTTTCGACGGGAATACAGACGCTACCGGAGCAATGGGACAAGTATATTTTAAAGGGGGATTGTTATTTAGAAAAATGATGTATATATGATACAATATCAATTCGTAGTTTGTATCGACCAAAAGAAAATAAAGTTCAGGTCAAATTTGAATCACTCTCGTACATATATACAATACAATTTCGATTATTCGATATAATGTAGAACGAATTGATTTCCGATAATCGAAATTTCATTCTTTTTGAATGTTCCCGAGATTCGCAGCAGACGCTGTACGGGTAGCAAAAGTGCTGCAAGTTCGACAAGCGTTCACGACCATCCTGAAAGGGTTTACACCAATCGAAGACTATTCTGAGTGATAAACACTCTTCTGCAAACTATGTGAAGTCCAATGAATATCAGTCGCTTTTACACCTTCATTGAAAAGAAATCTAATAATTATAATAATTGTACATTGTGCAACAGAATTTGACACCTTATTGCATGTACATTGGTATTAACACTGACAGTATTGACACAATCAAGTTGCAGTTGCTTATGGCGTTAGCAAACATGCCTACTTCGATGTACACTACCGTCTATAATCCCCAATCAAAAAGTTTTAAAAAAATTGTTTATTTCATGATTGCTTATAGATGTTAATAAAGTATAATAATAAAAATTAAAATAATTCTCATTTCGCTCATCAATGAAGAACAGTCCGTACAATTCGAGGTTTTCAAAGACTCTATTCGATATACTATTCCATTCTTCTTGCAATATGTTCCACAAGTAATTTGTTGAGGTAGGGCATACTTTTCGCACCCTCCTCTTCAATTCATCCCATAACAATTCTATGTGGTCTACGTCGGGACTTTGCGGTGGTCATGTCATTATTTGTAAGGTATTATTGTTTTGTTCGCTATTTAAAAAATTCTTACATATTACTGCTGAGCATTTGAGGTCGTTGTCCTGCAAAAACACAAAATTTTCGCCGATTAAACGTAGCCCCAATGGTTTTGCATTTTCTTGAAATATTTCTAAATAACCCTTCTTCCGCAAAATACCCTCAATTTGTTTCAACTCCCCATCGCCGGCGTAGCAAAAACAACCCCAAACAAGCACAGAACTTCTTCATGGTTTGATGATTGGCACTGTACAACCCCGCAACATTCTTGTCTTGATTCTCTAAACACTTCAAACTTTGATTCATCAGTCCATAAGGCCCTTTTCCAGTGATCCAATGTCCAATCTCTTTGTGTTTCTGCCCATAGTTGTCATGTTTACCCATTTCCCCGTCGAAGTAAGGGTGTTCTTGCAGCAATGCGGCTGTGAAAATTTGCAGCTTTTAATATTCTTTTCACCGCAGTAACAGAAATTTTTCTTACACGATCGCGACTAATTTCTGCGGCGATTTCGGATGCTGTCAAGTCTCCTATTTCGTTTACTCAGCAATTTACGCTCATCGTCGACGTGAGATGTTACTCGCTTAAGACCTGAACTAGCTGGATCTCTTAAACTGCTTGTACGTTGATGTCGCTGAATGATCACTAACAGTCGATTTATTAACATGTGTCTTTCCGAAAATTTTACCCACTGAACAACCTTCTTGATGAAAAGCAATAATTACGGAACGTTTTCCTAAACGTGTTGATTTTCCTCTCGGCATTTAAGAAGTTCACATAAAAAATACGGCCTTATCAGTGATGCGCAGGCTAGCAAGTTTATTTGAAAACTATTGCATATTTCGGTACACAAGACTCTTTGAAGTGAGGACAGGTAAGTTTCGCAAGTTTTTTACTTGCAATATTATCTAAAAAATAATCGTATTTATGGCAGTACGGATTATTCCAGGAATTACCGCAGTGAATCAAAAAATATAATGGTTGTTTGTAGGTGCTCTAATAGATATATTTGCTTGCAATTGGTTATAAATCTCGTAAAGGACCTAATGTAGATATATTATTTGTATTTAAACGCAATTATATTATTTTTTAGAAGAATTTACTAAATTTCACTAGCTGTCTGAACTAATATGGACGGTAGTATATGTAATAAAGCCAAGCGAGTTTATTATTGTAATGTTCCTCCCTTTCAATTATGTTCAGAAATAGAAAAATGTAGTTCTTCTATTTTCTTGAAAACTTACGAAATAGAAAAATGACATGAATTTACTTTAACTGCATTAAATTGAAGGTTATTTACATCAAAATATTAATAATAAATAACATTTAGTTTGAATAACAATACGTCATTCAGAAGTGTGCTAATGTGAGTATTTCTAGGTTTTCGACGACGTGTTTGTTTTCTAAAGTAAACCTAATTCTTCATTAAAACTTATTATAAATGTCGATCTTCAACCTCAATTGCCAATTATGTTTGTGCGTATGCACAAAACGAATCCATGTTAATTTCATGTTCCTTTTACACGGTAAATTAATCCTAACGATCTCCAACTGGCAAAAAGTACTTCGTATACATACACGTGTACGTTCTGCTGCGTTTACAACTGTTGCGAATATAAATCCGCCTTTTAAAGTCGTTATAGGCGAAACGGACGGGAAAGACAACAATAAAAATAAAGACGGTTATTAGAAAGTAATAAACGTGTTAGCACTATTAAAACGAGTTGCCAGCATTCGAATCGGATATGATACGTAGAAACGCGTACAACGTGTTTTGTGTGTCTGCACAATGAATAGCATTCCTGGCATGACCGGAGATTGAACAATCCACGTTCTGTAAGTATTATGTATTATGTTGGCAAAGTAAAGAATGGAGCGATCAATGGAGGATTGATTAATCGATCTGATTTAGATCTACGAAATATACGTTCTATTGTTTCGCGTCATGTAGTGTATTATTATTAGTGTGTTACTTGACACCCAATATACGATTATTTTAAGAAATTCAAGTTTCAAGTTTGCATTACATTAGATTCCCATACAATTATGTGCATATTTATTAATGCTGGTCGTAAACATGTACAAATTCTTTCTAAATACCAACACAAATACCATTGAGTCTAGACTCAAGGTGTTTTCTATCTTAAAAAAACAGTATAACTAGTCGAGCTATGATAAAAACTGAACTACGATTAAGTGCGAATTTTGCAAAGCCTGATTTCTTTTCTTTACCAGTGGCACTAAAATCATAAGATCTTGTGAAAGATGAAGAATCATATTAAAACATAAACACGCATTGCTAAATAATTATAGACCAGTTTCTATTATCTCTAGTTTTATTTAAGTTTACGAGAAAGTATTGTATTCTAAGATATTTAGTAGTACTCATTCCTTTATCTCGCCGAACCAGTATGGTTTTAATTCTAGTCGATCCACTCTCACCTATTTGGCAACAACAATACAACATATAGATGAAATCCTGGACATACGTGGACGAGTGGATATAATTTATACGATCCTTTTTAAGGCTTTTGATAGCATAGACTCTAAAATATTGTTACACAAGTTTGATTCCTGTAGTCTGGATCGTATCTCTATCAGTCTTTTTCATTCTTATTTAACTCAAAGAAAGTGGTACGTGAATTCACATATTTCATTCGAACGTCCGGTATACCCGAAGGATCCTTTAGGTCGTTTATTAGTTATTTTGTTTATAAATGATTTACTTTCTCAAATCGATTGTTCTATCTTGCCTATGCTGACAATATATAAATTTATTGAGAAATTATCTCTAGAGATGACGCTGATAAGCTTCAACGCAATCTCGATTTCTTAGCTGAATACTTTAGCGAGTACTTTAACTTAAAGGTAAACACTGAGAAATGTTGTGTTATGACTTTTTCTCAATTTTCTTACCGTTCGAATCATGTTACCATTTCAAGGATGGTTATTTGGAGAATATTAGTGGAATGAGAGATCTTCAGGTGACTCGAATCTCACGTTTACATCACACATTACAAATATTTATACCGAAGCTTTTAAATCACTGGTATTTATCATGCGCATTCCAAAATATTTCAATGAAACCAGTTTACTCAAATCAAACTATACTTATGTAGCTATCAAAATTGAATACGCGTTTTTAATACGGTATTTTATATACAACTGTGAATCCTTGGCTTTGGAAGCCGTTTATTCAGGGAGAGGTACATACCAAAATGAGTATGTAACATAACTTATAATTACTGAATTAGTCTTGTTAATAACAACATTGACTGATACCCTGCATTAACTCCAAGAGCAATTCTACATTTATGGTTTCGATTACAAGGATGAACATCTTGAAACGAACGCCGGTCTATATTCAAATTTCCAGAAGAGCCATAAACTGCCGAAGGACATATTTACATAGGCAAACTTTTTTGAAAACCTATATGTATAGTGGATACCACAAAAAGGTTTATAATGTGCACGAAAATATATCTACCGAATTTATGTACGGTAGTCTTTATAACTTGTTATGTAAACAAAACTTTAGCATTCGGAGCATGTCTGATTCATAAAATAGTAATACAAAAACAAATTATTTTCTGAAGATAGAAGATATATATATATATATATATATATATATATATATATATATCCTATAACAATTATATTCCTTAATAATTAAATAGAATTCCAAATTAATTTCCACAAGATTTTTTTCCAGACCTCCACAGACACACTACCCTTAAAACCTATTTTCTTCCACTATCAATTTTTTAATGTTTTATATAACTGTTTTTCTATTCAGTAGTGTCTTTTATTCATTGTTTCACATTTTTGTCTTTTCTCACTTTTTCCTGGTAAAATTATCTACTCACAATATATTTATATTCTTGATTTTTTGATGGTCTTTCAGTCTAGATAGCAAATATGTATATGTTCGTAACACTTCACATTCTTGTTTTTGTTTAAGTAATTTTTTATTTAATCATGTTTAAGATACCTAAATGTTGCCACCCTTATGCTTCACAGGTGTATACAGAGAAATTCCAAATTACAATTTAGATTTGTGTTGGTGATTTTCGTTTTTTACTTTAATTACCTCAGCTACATATTCTTGCAATTCAAATTTCTTTAAAGATAACTTTCCTTTGAAGGTGAATTAGTTTAGTTTCTGTAGATTTCTGCAAACCACCTATTAAACATCTTGCATGAAAAAGATTACACAAAATAATTTGGCTTTATATGCTACCACATTTTTACAATGATCTGAAATAAGTTCTTTATCCGATCGGACCATTTTTCAGTAAGGAAGAAATTAAAATTATGAAGAAAGAGTGTTTTCATGAGCTATTTCAGATTATTCAGATAAAAATTTTCTCTATTAAATCCCAAAAATCATTGCCAATATCTTACTCGTCGATGGAAATGGCTGTGTCCGCTCTCAAGATTGTCACTTGGATTTATGTACGCAGGTGATATGGAGTTTCGTCGAACGTCACAAATCTTCGCAAAAGGAAAAGTTCGATTCTTGTAACAGAGTTACCAATTACTGCTTGACGTTTTTATTATTTCACGTTTTTGATCATAAATTCAACATTCACGGCATCTACCTTACTGCCTACTTAACTGTGCCTAATTTTGCGTGAAAAATGTGATATACACTTTCCTCAGTCCTCAGCTTTTCAAACCAATATCGTTAATTTATTAATCGTTTTAATTATTTGTAAACTAAAATATCAGAATAGTTATCTTATAAATTAATTCAATATTCTATTTAATTATTAAAGAGAATTTCAAATTAATTTCTAAGATAACTATTCTGATGGTACGATTTTATGAATAACGTATATATAAATAAATGTTTTTGTGTAAATATAACGATCTAATTGTTTAGATCTAAATTTCATATTAATAATAATATTAATGTTGTATTCGATATATTGATATGATGATTGACATAAATAAGTTTGCACCAAATTATCATATTACCTTAGGCTATTAAATTAGTAAAATAATCTTGACTATAACTAATATAAATTTAGTAAATTTATTGTCATCTTTATCAAACATTCTAAACTGGTATTAACTTAAAAAATCAAAAGGTATACCGCCGAAACTTTTACCTAAAATATTAAATAATCTATATAAAAAAACAGTACGCAAAATGCGATGTGAAAGTTCCTCGAAATGCGCAATTTAATCGTGATGATACAAGCAGCGCGATCAGGACCATTAATAACTCCGAAATTGATCAATAAAAATAACGATATTGGTTTGAAAAACTGAGGACTAGACATCAAAGTGTATATCGCATTTTACACGTAAAATTAGGCATGTTTAAATAGGCAGTAAGGTACATTAGATGCCGCGAACCTTGAATTTATTATCAAAAAACGTGAAATAATGAAAACGTCGAGCTTTTCATTTTACAAAAATTTGTAGCGTTTGACGAAACCCCATATCGCCTGCGTACATAACATAAATCCAAGTGACAATTTTAAGTGTGGACACACAAGACATTTCCATCGACGAGTAAGATATTGACAGGATTTTTTTTGGAATTTAATAGAGATAATTTCATAGGAACCATTTGGAATAACCCATGAAATTGTTCTTTCTTCACAAATTCAACTTATTCACCAAACACAAATTTTTCCTTACTGAAAAATATTCCGATTGGATGAAAAGCTTATTGCAGTAACAAAGCAGCATTTTTAAGATATTGAGAAAGATCACTGCAAAAATTGTATAGTAGCACTTAACATGACTGGACTAAGCGCGTTGAAGTTAATGGAAAATTTGTTGAAAAATAAACAAAACATAATGCTGTAGCTTATTTGATTCGTTTCTATAATTGCTTCCCGTTAAATCATGCTAACATATATTTTAAAGATGTTTTATTTTAATTAACCACTTATTGAGGAACGATAAGGCAACACTTTAAAAATCTTTAAAAAAATGAGGAAACCGAGACCTTAAAAGAAGAATATTTTTGTTTGTTAGTTAGATCTTCAAGGTAATTTTGATGGAGTCAATGGCTGGTTAATTTAATCACTGAAGGTTGATATATAACCCCTTTCCACATTAATTTTCGTATTTTGTATATGTATTTCCAAAACGCACACTGTGCGTTTTGGCGTGACTTCCGGAGGCGCATTGTGAACGTTCAGGAACCCACACAAGCCACTGTTAACGAAGTTGTTACTATTTCCGAGCTATGGAAACGCATCTAGAAGTTGTCACACACAACTTCTAGATGCGTATTTATACCATTATGTTTACTTTCTCAATTAAATATTTGCATCATGATATTAAATTTACAGTAATGTATTTTCCTAATATATATATATTAGGAAAAATACATTATTTCCAAGGAATTTTACTTCAAAACTTTGTGTAAACTAAGGCAGTATTTTTCATGACGCACCTGTACATATATACATATCGTACGCAACATACTGATTTAAGAAGCAGTGTACTAACAATAACCAGCTATATTGATACATACATATGCGGTATTATGAATGCAGAATAATCATCCCCATAAAAGGCAATCCACATCCTGAAGAGTTAAAAGAAGCTGCTCAAGTGAAGCATTTATACGAAGTAAAACGAAATATGCAGACACATACATTTTATTTTTGTATTTCGTATTAATTTACTCGTTGGACGAGAACCAACCCGTCGGTCGATTGCTGAATAAGTAGGTTTCGATAAATCAGACGGATCTTTTATAGCAAGAATGCAAAATAGGTTTCTCTGTTCCGCGTGTCTTTGACGAACTTTTGCCGAAGAATGCGACCACGACATACCACAGGTCGTGACTGTTAACTCTATCTGAATTGTACAGCGCGAGTTCCACTTCGTTTCACTGACGGTAAACGACTTCGAAGGCCCCAAGAAAACTCTTTTCTATACATAAATGGCGCAATTTTAAACAAAGATCAGCATAATCTTATTTTAATTATCATTTGGAAATTATGTTCCATTTAAAGTTATTCGAACGTTAGTTAAATTGTATTTCATGCCTTCAGGTGTATGCATCTAATCTAATTTACCGAAGTAATAAATTTTAAGACATTTTTGCTTGAGGGAATTCACAAGGCTAAATCGAATTGCAAAATTGTTTTTTTTAGAAATACCTATAATGTTAGTATAAGATTTATAAATAATTACATATATAATTACATTCTTAATAAGGTAATGCACATACTAATCATTTTTATGTCGTCAAGTATTAGTATTTCTCAAGTAGTTCAGCATCTGGTATTTCGATTATAAAAAAGCGTAATTTACATTTTCGTGTTCACACAACTTCATGAATTTTCTAAAAAAGTTCTTGTACATTGAAGCTATCATAGAATAATTAGAATTTCGGTTCTAGACATTTGAAAAGACTAATAGTATTTTTTATAGATGCATAACTAAATGAGCTTAGAATCACGTATATGGTATTTCAGTAGTGAGTGTTATTACTTCAATAAAATAAAAATGAATGCGGATATTTTGTACTTCTCTTATTTGACACATGAGAATTATGTACGAAAAATAACACCATTTAAAATATCCACCTCGACTATTCTTACAAGAGGCAGAGACCATTTCTTTAACCATATTTTACATTTTTCATAGTTTCATACATAAATCTGACAGAATTTCGCCGATATGTGTCCTATGTTACGTTTAAAATCATGAATTTTTACAGACCCGTCAACGTAGACTTTCTTCCTAACGTAACCCCAAAGATATTGACGACAAATGTATGACACTAAAACGAAAAATTACTCGAACATGATCGTTTGCAATAAACTGCATATTTCTCCTGCAGTATAGCAGGTAACGACATCTTGCTGAAACCTCATGTTGCCATTATTTATTTCTTTCAATTCATATAGGAAAAAAATATTATTATACACATAATTAATGCCCTTCCACGGTTAACACAATTCAATCTGCATTTTCCAACAAGCACGGTTTGATAGTACTCCCTAGCCTAAAGGCACATCAAACGTAACCTTTTCTGGATGCATTTGTTCTTCCTGAACCACATTCCATCTCCCCAAATCAAAACCATCAAGGTTAAAATGAGCTTCGTTATTTTGTTAAAAAAAGTGTAGTCAACTGTTTGCTTCTCTAGCATTCAGTTAGCATGGGTACGAGAGTACGGTGCTGTTCATGATCTCCAGCCTTTTATCTATGAATCAATTGCATTTTATATGCGCTAAACTACAAATCTTTTTAACATTCCCTTCAAAAAAGACGTAGAAATATTGAGTTGCTTAGCACGACGTTGAACTTCTCAGATTTTCAATCACGCCTTCGTTAACAACAGTGATTAACAGCACGCTCTTTTTTCACTTCATAATGGTGTTGGTTACTAAACACATGATTTACGTCCAAAACTTACACGTAATTTTAGCTGCACTGTTATAAACAAGCGATGTTTTTCATAAGAAGTTTTCACGATTATCGCGCGTTCTTTCACTAGGATTATTTTGCTGTATCTCTATAATAAATATGACGGGCAATTCAAAACAATCACTTTCTGTTGAAGTACCTATTATTTAGCTTTCCAAATCATATTGATTTCCAAGGATAGGACGACTGTACTTACTTCTAAATAAAAAGAACGTTAGAGATATGTAATTATGTTTTTACGGACTATTCTGAAATTCATTTTATGATAATATTCTTTGTGCTCAAGTGGATCTAGTTTTCTTTGTAATTTTGTTAAAGTAAACGTAGCTAAAAGGCAACGCACTGTCTTTTTCCATATACGTAAATTCAATTGAAATTTTATTATTATCAGTTTATAACATTTGCTCAATGTAATTTCTTTTTATAGTTTTAAAATGGTTTTAACTTTAGAGAATACGATTTTGTTAGTCCGAAGCTGTAATAATATTGATGGTATATGAAATTAGCCAATTTAGGACTGTGTCGAACGTAGTTCGAATGTACTTTTACGTACTTTTTAATTTAATAACCATAAATATGCTTTTAATTTAATAATTTATTTAAAATATTACAATCATTTTAAAACCATACATTTAGGTTTATTAATTCGTCAATAATAACTGAAACAAAAATAGATTTTACTATTCATTTTTTTGTTTAATCCATCGAGTAAAATTATTTTATTTTAACGTCTCCCCTCATAAACATAAACATATTTAGAAAATTATTACATATTTATTTCACACATAACCCGATGTCTTAATGTGTTTTCCGAAGCTTTTATTTTTATGAAATTCTTGTTGGAAACAATATAAGCATCTTCTTCGTTTACTCTTTTGTTCTTCTTGCCTTGGATTTCCAATTCTTTCTTTCTCGTTTGCTCTTCACATCGAGCTTTCAATTTAACCATTGTATTTGCTTTTTTGACCATTTTATCTCTATTTATATCTACATTTCCTTCAATATTCGTTTTACATTCTTTACTTCTTAAACTGTAGTCTAATTTCTCTTTTTCTTTATTTTTATTTTTACCTACGTTAATTTTGTCTTTCTCTTTGTCTTTAAATTTCTTTTCAAGCTACTCCTCATTCGTTATTCACATCCTTGAACTAATAGATGTTTTGTACAATAATCTTTGGTTGTAAATAGCCATCTATTACTTAACAATTTTTTACTACTGCAGTATTATTATTAACAAGTGTCCAAGTGTCATTATCTTTCAAAGATTGTTTTTCCTTTTCTATTGCTGCTAATTATTTTTCTCCATCATTACTATCTTTTAACTTCTTTGTTAAATCTTAATTAATCTTAATACTTTTTTTAACTTTCTCATCAGAGACCTCATCAAAATTGCTGCTTGTCTTTTTCTTAAAAAGAATATCCCTGGATATATTTTGTGCTGTACAATCATCTGTAGTTTCTTTTTTCCATCTCTCAATCCAATTATATAAAATCCATTTTCATTTTTCTCTCCTTCCATAATTCTAATTTTCTACCTTTCCTTTGCCAAATATAATTTCACCACCATTTTGTTTACTGATAACAAATTTGTACTTAGTTCAGGAACATAAATCACACAATTCTTGGCTCCTATTTCACTGCTTCCACATGCTAATCATCTTTGACTGTTTTGCTCCAACAACTTCTGACACTTTTCCTTGTAAATCTTTGTTTTTTTTATACTTTTTGTTACTTCAACTCACATATTGTGTGTCATAGCAGTACAAGAAGCGTTAGAAGTTGATTATTCCCTTGAATTTCGTAACTGGTTTATAAATATGAACAACAACAGAGAACTTTCGCTAGAAGAGATTTTTCTGATGAGATGGTTTTATGAACATAAAATTTGAAATACTGAAAAACCATATACAATTATTGAAGAACCGTTACATGCAAAAAAAATTGATTTCACTGCGTTAAACTCTCTTTTCAAGGTAACGTTGTAGTTAGTAAAAGAAATTATTTACATTATATTCTCTTTATCTTATTTTTTTAATAGGAAAGTACGACATTAACATATCACGCAGAAATGTTACAATCATTTATTAATGCATTGCATGATAATGGCATTTAAAATACATATAACTGTATAACAAAAGTACTGATTTTTTAAGAAAAATTTTTTAGGAAACGTTAATTGGTCGAAACAGAACCTCCTATTATACACACTCATCATAAATATTTACACTACTTTTATCATATTTATATTGTGTAGTTTTAATTCGTTTTTTACTCGCACTTGTCACGAGAGAACAAAGATTTATCGCGGATTGTCCGTGTTACTTTTAAGCCATCGTATTGTAAGCCTGAAAATTCTTTTACGAATTTCCTTATATTACATTTTCTGTTAATTGTAGCACTATCACAGCCTTTTGACACTATATACGAAATTATGAATAGGTCAAGCACCGCAACTGTTCTCACCGAGCTGATGCGATTTAATAAATTCACTCTTAATCCTAGATCCGCGGTAAAGCTCACGCAAGAAAAATTCTGCGTACTAATTCCGCTAAAACAAACACACTGACGTTCACAAGAAACCTATGCCAGATTTCTTGTGAACCCATAGTTTCTCACCTTTTTCGATTAATTCAATTAACTACAATCTCCAACAAAATTTACCTTAAATTCACTCTGTGAATTCATTTGGCACGCACGTCCCGACTCCCGGCGACTCTGATGCGTTGCCAAGAATTTGCGACCCTTCTCATATGATTTATAACACAAAATAAGTGGTACAGATTACAGTTTCTGGTTTTGTATCTCTCTGCAAGCTTTCACTAATTTCACATAATTGTTAAGGTAGCATAGACATAATTTTTAATTTTTTGAAAACTCTGTCCTATACACTTTGTAAATATCATACTTTATCATTTAATATATTAGAATTACTACAATCAATCTTTCTCGAGTATTTATATTATAAATAACAAATTCTTCGTTGTCACCGGAAATTATTCTCATTCAATGTTAAGATAGTATTGAAACATTAATTAATCTATATTTTTAACAATAAACATTTATAGATATCAGCAGTAATATTTTGATCTGATGCTGCGATAATAAATTGATATTATATCCTTAATCTATTGATTTTTTTACTGAATATTTCTTATAATACTAAATTTCCGAAGAAAGGAATAATTGAAATTCTAATTAAATATTCTACAGGAGTTGAAAGGACTTAAATATGTCAAGTACTAGGCTACTAATTTATTATTAATTGTCGTTCGTACTGAAATTGTTAACATTCAGAGGTAATTGATGAAACGCTTACATTTTATAAACTGTCAGTTCCAAAGTACAATATACGTCTACATGGAAGAGTCAAATAGCACGGAAATAATCTAAACACCTTGTGGACGTAATCGTCGATACGTAACTTGCTACGATCATAAACGACAAGCCTTACTTACTAAGTACTATTGAAACTGTTGAAGTTTAAGGATATATAATCGTATTTTATTATATCATAGCCTTCGGTTAGAAATATATGAAGATAGACTACAAAACACAAACATCAAGGAACTTAGATACTTTATTTTACTCCTTAAAATTAGAAAAGTTTGATTAAATAAAAAGTATGTAATTTCTCATTTATTCCTTTAATTTTATTCAGAACTTATGCAATATTCTTGTTAATTTCAATAATTTTGTTTAGAGACCCATATATCCATTTTGAACGAGGAATTTAGGTCCGATATAGCAGAACTGACCTTGAAATTTTATGAATGGAATTGAAACAAAATCTGTATTACATAATCTGACAGTAGATTCTGAACCTATAGGAAACTACACCAATTACGTGACGAAACTCCGAACAAAATTGCATCGTGGCGACTAGCGATTTACTTCTTTTTTTAATTTTCTATCCTCAAGTAGATTACATGAACATAATGTACTTATACTATACACCTATCCTTCGTTTTACACTTTACTTTATTTGCATAGTTTCGCTTTTATGCGTTATTTAAAATAAAAGATCTAAAAAAATTGGAAAAATATAAACATTTTGCTGGCACATATACTTCTATAGCTATTTTTAAATATCGGTCGCTTAGTAATACTGGAGTACACATTCTAATCATTTTCTTAATTCAATTCTTTTGGTGTCACTGGTATCAAAACTAAAAATGGGGATTCCCCATTTTGTATACTTATGTATTATCATTTGTACCTATTTAAATAAATGTTTTGATTTACGTAAGTGTTCCCTTTATTGCCCCAGGTATATGTTTCATTCATACCCGGCACGAGGACAATGGAAACAGTTTGACAAACTCGAGAATTTTTAATAATATATCTTTTTTATATACCATTATATGTTCACGAAAAGATGTAAATAGGAAAACACCTTAATATGCTATCTTTCAATTACTTTAGAAATTAGGCATTAGCGATAACAGCAAGAAAAAATAGACAAATTTGAAATGTTTCAATGTCTCTTGTCTATCCTAATCGAAAAATGTCGAATGTGTATGGCAGCTCGGCACTTGTAAACTATGAATATGCGGATACTGAATTTTCCGTACAGTATATTGAAGAAATATTTTTCATTCTTCCACCGTAATCGTAGGTGCACTTGCAAAACTTTTATAATCAAAGGGAAGATTCGCTTAAATATTTGCATGATCAACAAATGTTCTGTTCGATTATAGACAAAATGATGAGTGCTTTCACTACCAGCTGAGTGATGAACGTTTAATTCTCTCACAGCACTTTGTATTGCCGTTTCGATAATTATACGCACAAAGTGCGAAAAACACTAGATAGAATTGAGTCTAGTTATTGCTTGTTCGGTAGTAGTTTTTATTAATTATAAATCTTATATTTGTTCTCATTAAATGTTAAAATTTGTTCATCTCTTCGACAAAGCTCATCCATACTGCCAAATTTCCCTATAACAGTCGTCTTTGAATATTTTTTGCTCCATAGAAAAATACAAAATTAAGCCTATTTAAGAGACGTTTTAGAAAGGTTTCTACTCTATCAACTTTAAATTAAATACAAGCAAATTACAATATTTTCACAATTTGTTATGATTATTGAAGTAACAATGAATTACTTCCGCTACGAATTAACAGTAAGTATATTATATTGTGAAATCAGGAGCTATTTATTTAAACTAAGACTTTATTAATACATAAAATATTTTGCATTTTGCATCATCCAATTACGAATTTATACACTTAAAGTAAGCATGAAACAGGTTACTTAAATACCATTATATGTTAAGAAATAAGTAAATAAAAAAATTATAGCATTAACCGCTGTCTATACCTCATGGGCAGGAAACTATTACTAGTCATAGATGAATAAAAAAGCCTGTGCCTAATCTCAACAAATACATAATTTCCTGTGGTATAATTTATTTAATTAATATGGAGAAAAATTGGAGTAAGTAAACGTAAATTAACTAAACCAGGTTAACAATGTAAGAGTAGGGAAAGAATGATTTCCTTTTAAATTCGAATGATTCTTATACAATTATTTAAATGCTGCACACGTATTTGGTGTGTCTAACATTTTACATTACTCCCGTTAAGATAACAAAGCTCCAACTTTTAGCCTTTTGCCATTGATTAATCAAGTTTCATTTTCTTACTAGAAATACAATGCCTGGTCAAAGAACTATATAATTATCTTTATCAATATTCAGTGAGGTTTAAATTTAGCAACTGAAGAGATACACGGAGTTGAAGTATTGTATATCCATTGTCTGATATTGTTGGTACAATGCTTAGAATTACTATCCTAAAATTAGTCAAGAAAGTTTTTAGGTAATGATATTTTTTAGGCAGAGACTTGCAATAAAATAAAGTACTGAGTTAATGAAAAATTAGTCAACAGAGCATTGACTACTACATCTTTCGTTAATTCAGTAATCTTCAAGTAGCCTTGTTTTGTCGACTATATGTAACTCACTTAGTCGGTGATAAATCGCGGACAATAAAACGAAAAAATGAGAAAACTATACTTCCATCTCGCGAACAGAATAAAAAACTGTCCAATAAGTGAAAATACAGTGTAGAGCAATACATCACATGGAACATTTATTGCTACGCGAAGAACGACGGTGCATCTTTCATCAACGAAACGGCAAGGATTTATCTATTTCTATACCACGAAGCGTACTGGCTAGATATTTTGGTTACTCCATTAATTTTTTTTCATAATCTTAAAATATAATACGTGGCAGTACCAAAAGGTAGAGATAAATAAAATTACAAACTACCAAGATGTCATTCGTCTTCGTTACCGACGAAGTAGTCTCCTTACAAGTGCAAATATCGATCTCAGCACCTCTGCCAAAAAAGAAAAGCGTTCTAGAAGTCTTGTTATTTTAATGTGTTCAACAACGTCTGCAATGTTACTTTAATCTCCTCTATTCTGTCCAGTCTTCGCTCCTTCAACAAGGTTTTCGCCTCTGAAAGGAGTTGCAATGAGCCAAGTCAATCAAATATACTGGACAAGAACAACAGCCATGTTGCTTTCTCTAAAACTGCTATTTGATGAAAACAGAATGTGGCCTATTATGATGGCGGACGATTCAATCTTTTCTCCACCATTTCTCCCTTGGCATATGCTATATGATAATCCCACAATGTCACAGATATTTTGGATGGTCTATCTATGCTCTCTCATAACTGCATTCTGAACAGCAACGACATGTTCTTGCCTAATTCCGATTTATGGTCATCCAGAACATTCAATGTTATCATCTGATGTTCGGCCATTTTTGAAACGTTTAAACCAATCACATGTTAGTGTTTGGCACAAAAAGGCGTCTCCGAATGCTTTTATAACATTTTGCTCGTTTCTGTAGCAGTTTTACCAAGTTTAAAACTGAATTTCATAGATAAACTGTTTCCTCAAATCTGACATTGAAAAATCGCATAGTAAGTAGAACAATGAAAAACTGTTCACCAAAAAAAAAAGTTTCACTTACAATGACGCCCCATTGCAACTCACACAAAGGGTATATATCACTTCACGTAGCGGCGTTTGATTGTAAGTGCGTTCATTCCGGCACGTAATCCAAATTTCACATTTTCATAACATCACCCGAAAATTGTTTTGATATTAAGTACGATCAGATATTTTTCTGTCCCACTGTATAATTAGTGAAGGCAATACCAACTACGGTACATAAGTGTATTGGAAATTGCGGAAATGAAAAACAGCGGAAAGTGCTAAAATAGAACGAAATGAAGGTATAAGAACAAGATATGAGAGAACACCATTAATACATGTATAAACGACTTAATTTGCAAATGAACTATAAGGAAGAAAAATACCACAGGTGCCAAGAGAAGGATGTTGAAAAGATAGAGGTGGGTGAAATTACAAACGAAGGAGATTTTTTTTAATAATTTAATAATTTTACAAAAACATGAATACAGGAATGGTACACACAAACACCACTACTTTGTTTGTTGTCAATTCAAAATTTTGTAGTGTGTGTGACAATCAACCAATCTTTGAATAGCTAATAAAAATGAAGATGACTGCTGAAGAGGTTCCAGTGTATGTACACTGATATTCAAAACAGAATTTTTTACAATCCGTAGTCTCATCACAGCTTAATCAGTTTTTTTTTGAACAGATTTAATACTGATCTCTATTTTTTGCGTGCAGAAGATAAATCATTCCTCAACGCTTAGCGCTTGGTAATACCTAGTACATGCACTGTATGTACTTCAAAACTGAGAAACCGGTTTCTTCTCCACTATCCTAAATTTTAGATTACAAGTGTTTACAAGTCTAAAGAAGTCTCCTTTCTTCCGTCAGACGAACGATATATAACACGCTAAACTAATTAAATAAGTAAATTTATTTACACTGTCCCTGCACAGCAGCCTTTATTCTATTTCACATTTATAATTAAGCTACAATGTAATATCAAATATTGATCGTTATCAACGCAATAAAAACATGTACGTGACAAAACCTACTACATTCTACAACACGTCGGTGACGGCCTTAACTAGTCGGAGACATCTGTAACACCTTCTCTCGCAGCTCATGCGTGGTGTCTAAATATCCCCGTTTTAGTAATAACTATTCAACTAAATATTTAATAAAGTATTTAATGGCAACATGTTTATGTATATACACGTAGTATCTATGGTAATTTTCAAAGTTGCTTTCACATGTATTTAAATTGGTTGTTGACTGTCTTAGCTTTTCGTGTTTTTTTTAACATCAATTTACATTTTATAATGGCTAAAATACTTTTCCGAAAACATTATTCGTCATTGATATTGTACACTGCTCAAAATCAATAACAAATATTCTATCTAATAGATTATAATAGAATTTATGCCAGCTAATATAACACAAATAAATCTATAAACCTGCTTTAACCATTTTTAAACAAAAAAGCGAATACACAGACGTAACATAACATGTCTAAACATATTTAGAAACGTATGTCTAAACATACGTTAAAGCGATCATCGATTAGTACTTAAAAGTTCGCATCTGTGATTAGTGGTTAAGATTTTCAAATTTTGAGTGTCATCTGAAATATAAATATATTACTATTTATCAAAGGTACTTGGACTGCCATATGTTAATTGGAACGTGGAAGAATACAACAAAGCGTTTGGAGTGAACCAGAGAGTAATTTCCAGACTTTGTAATCGCTTTTTGGAAACTGGCGGTGCTTGACGAAGGCAAGGGAAAGTCAGTCAACAACAACAACACTAAGAGACCATCGATATCTGTTGCAATTGGTAGGTAAAAATCGCGCTCTTAACACAACACAAATTGAGTTTCCCACTACTGATGGAAGACTAATTACCAACACAAGCAATAAGAAACCCTTTAGACATGTTTGGCTTAAATATTCGAAGACAGTTGATCTGTATTCCTTTTATTGCAGAACATAAAAGAAACCGTAGAATGTGGGCAAATGAGCATATCAATTGACATCATAATAAATGTGGGCGAATATTATTCAGTGCCGAATCCAGTTTCACGTTGGGGCCAAATAATAGGCGTATTCTGATTTGGTGTGAACTCGGTACACACAATATCTCACAATTCGAGAGGTCTCAATATTTCATTGAAAATGGATCTCTCACAACCTAAAGATATCTGGATAATATTCTATGATCTATTGTCCTTCCACAGACGAATTAATTTTTATGGATGATAATACTCGTCCCCGTCAAGCAAACATCGTGAACATCTGGATTAATGAAGTTGGTACAGAGAAAATAGAGTAGTGGTTCAATTTCCCAGAGAACACGCTTAGGATGTTGTGGTAACGCGTGTTGCAGTACGAAATATGCCACCAAAAGCGATTTAGGTATTACAAATTTCTGTCAGGAAGAAATGAAGTATGATTTCCCAAGAAATATTCAACATTCTAATCCAGTCCATAGCATGAAGATGCCATTCAATACTCTAGTCTAAATAATAAAATAATGTTTCCAGATACATATTCGCAAATGTATTGAAACCAAAAAATGATGTTCAATAAACCCTTCTTTTAATTTATTATCATTTTTATGAAATATCCGTTTTTTTGAGTAGTGTACTGTAAGGGACTAATGGATTTTCTAAACAATAATAAGAATGTAATTTAAAAAACTAAACGAAAGATAGTCGAATTTCCAGAATTAAGAATAGCAACAAAAGATATTGAAAATTAAGATCATAAAGAATCGTCACGATCTTGAAAGAAGAACATATATAGTAGTTACATCATCACGTACGCTAAAGCATCTCATTAAACAAGAAGCTAAATGATTTGTTTCCATGTTTAAACTACTATTTCACTATTTAAACAAATAAAACTGATTGTGGTATAAAAATAACCAAGTATGGTGAAATAATTGGTTGTACACCGATGAATAAAAATTTGAAAATTTTGACAAGAGAAGACGCCAAATCTTGTGTACCTACAATAGATAATGAGCCGCAATGGTAAGTTTGCCCTGTCGCAAATTCTTTTGCACTTAAAATAATAAACTGAAGTAAGGTCAATTATTTAAGCTTAAGTTAAACTAAAGTAATAACAGCATATGATAATCTTTTAGGTTATACCGGCTTTCAAACAAACTAATTAATCATTTTCAGCACCATGCCTTGTATCCATTTGTATCTTCACTGCTATTGCTATTAATACTGGCTTCTAACTCACTAAATTTCTGTGAGGAATTTTGCAGACCATGTTCTTTAAATTAGTCAACAATTATTAGTCAAGAAGATTTCCGACTCAGTTACTCAACGGTCAAGTTGCCCTGGCTATTGTTCCCCCATTAATCTTGCTTAATTTTAGCTTTAAGATCCTGGTACTTTTGTTGGAATATCTTTCGGATAAAAAAAGTATTGTTTAAAATTTTTTGACGCATTCTAAAACATTCTTCTAATAAAAACTTTGGTTCCAGTTACCTTCTGTTCGTGAAAGAAAAAAAGTTTTACGTTTTAGTAAGAAATATCTCATCGAATCATTGCAGTGGGACAATGGCCACTCTGCACTCTGGAAAATTGGTTTTTGAGAAGCACAAATTTCATATTTTCCTTACAACAATATTTTCATCATTGGTATACGCGTATCTTTGCAATAATAATTCTTTATCTTTCGGTTTAAATTTCCTTGAATTTCTCATTAGGAAAATGACTTATAAGTCTCTATAAGCTACAACGATTTAACGGAATTTATATTTCTTAAATATAACCTTATGTGTCTTAAATGGATTTTGCTAAATCTGCTTCAATACAGCTTTGATAATACAAAAGACAGACTATAGCGTTGCCATTCATGTTATCTTGGACGATGAATAAAATTTTCTAAATCTGGACTGGTTTCAACAAATTAAAAATTTCATTTGTTTTTACTGCGGTTTTCGTTTGGAATTGGACATTCCATGCTAACTGTTAATAAAATTAAGTCGAGTTAAGTAGTTTACGTCATTAAACAACCTGTGTCTCAAACATGTATGTTTGTTCTATTTCCATTTAGTATGTGTCCAAATTTTTATAATAGAATGTATAGTTAGTAGGACCAGGAGATAAGAATTGACGAAAGCTTTCTAGATGCTGTTGAAAACAGTACCATACTTAAAAATGCTAATAATTCCAAATACAGCAATTAATAAATAGTTAAAAACTATTTGCAAAAACTTTTATGATTAAGTTCCAACTCAAACATTGTTGGTTATTAAAAACCAGGAGGGAAATTTAAAATATTAATTATTTTTTAAATACACTTCATAAAATAGAAGGCATAACAAACAATATTCCAACTTTTTTCTTTATTCACCGTCATGTCACCGACGTTAATGTTCAAAAATAGATATAAGTGCATATTTAATAGTGTCTATTACCAATTACCATTACTGCAAATGACTATTCATGAATATGAAAAATAGATTCCAATGGTTGGTAAAAAAACGTTGAATATAATACCTAATGACTAACGATATGTTATGTCGTGGTTATTTAATGTTTGTGCTATTTATACTTCGTCATTATTAGGAAAGTTCGAGAGTCAGGCTAAAATATGATTCTTTTGTAAGAACGACTCGATATACAGTCAGTCAGAAAAGTTTTCGTACACCCATGAATGCTGAATATCCAGTTATGATAAAATATATTTGCTTTCATAACAACGTTAAAAATCTCTAATAACAATATGAAAACTGTAATTATATATAACAATTAAAGAATTTGCTAAATATTGTAACATCGAATGTCATAAAAGTTTTCGTACACTTCATTTTTATAAGATTTTTCTCTATTATAAGCCATAAATTTAGATAGAATTCGGTAAATCCTCTTGATAGTATCGCGTATTTGTAATAAATAGGCATTTGATTGATTCTTTTACAAAGATGAGTTGTAAAAGTAAACACATATCCGGTAAATGTGTGTGTATTAACAACACTACACAAAGAAAAAAACCCTTAAGCCAAATAGTCAAATTGGTCGAAATAGCGTATCCTGGAGTGCCGATTGAAATAAAAAATAATCAAAATATCCTCAACTGTTGAAATTGTACCGAGAAATAGGCGTCCAAAGATTCTAAATACATACATAAAGTTGCTATAGAAAGGGTGGAAAGAAAATTTGTTAGATAACTGCTTTATAGGAATGACAGAATGTGTCCACCTAAAGGAACTTACTAATACCTATTTTTGCGAAGATATGATTTGGAGTCTCTGGAAGGTAAACGATAATTGAACAGCTTAAATTCCGTATACAATTTAGTAAATAATGACATTGACTGCGAGTGCTTATTGTCCCTACTTGACATTTTGATTTCTCGTCTTTCTTGCAGAGGTGGGTTTGTCTTCTATGGCCCTTCTGCAAACACCAATATAGGTTTAGTCTCGCCGATATCTCTTATATTGCAAATGTTTAAGATAATAGCGCCCTAGTGCGACATAAACTTCGATCATTTGTCGACCATATTAGATTTGGACATATTTGCCTAAATATTTGCTATTGACTATTGCTCATTCTGTTTTTCTACATAGTATATTTCTTTCATTCATTTGGTGTACGATCTCTGGGTCAATCCACTTTTGCGCGGGTTGTGTTTCGAAAGACAGGGTAGCGCTTGTTTCTTTATTAGCTCATCGAATTTCTATCATTGTCGACTCAAACTCATGTCCCAAACAGGCCAAACTAAAGGCAAAACCTGCTCATTTTTTGTTACAAGGTAAGTTCTTGGAAAAAATGTGGAGGGAAGAGCTTACGTGGAGGATTGAAGCCACTATTTACGTCTCGAGATCTTACAAATTTAGGCAAGCGTCTTTTCTGTGATGTAAACTATTTCTTTTGATAAAAAATAATGTCTTAATATAAATAGGCGTTCTGGAATATTTATAAAATTACAACGTAATGTCTGAAGTTCAACGTTTGCTATTAACACCTCGCACCTTCATTCTCTATTATTTTTTTCATAAAATGGAAACATTCTTTGGAAGAAGCAAAGTCAACGGGCGATGCTTGAAATCCGTTCGGAAAAGTGTCTTGGTGATTGTAGAAATAAACAAATATTGAATCAATATTTTTCCTTTTCTTTAACGAGAACGGTTTTTACTTAAAAATAAATAATTTAAACCTGCCCGAACTAGTATTTTGGTAATAAATAACGTGCTTCAGAGCATATATAACTAAAATCATAACATCTAGATGGCGCAAATTATTAACACGTTTAATTGACTAATATAAGTAATCATCGAACATCATATTAAATTAATTTCTTTTTTTTATATTTACCATTTATTGAAACAGTTCCGTTTTTCTGCATTTCTATAAAAAAACGAATAATATTGACATATTTATATGAAGAATTTCTCTCTTTAAATATTTCATATTGAACTTGTATTACATACACCAAGAAGCGAGTCTTTAGCAATCTTACAGTTCATTGCCTCTATAAAAGATATTATACACAGGTGTATTGATATACAGACCGACAGACACCACTTTGAGTTTGCTTTTCACCAATCTTATTGACGCATATATGACACGGTTCACTTGTTAATTAGGAATTCACCGAAACCAATTGCTTATGATTTTAAAGAATGCTTTTATTATGTACATTTTTGCCTTAATTTATAAATATTTAGGCACTTTATTTTAGCTAGTTAAAGCTTTTTAACTTTCTTTTCTTATTAATTCAATTAAAACACTTCTTCTGAATAGGTTAGATATGTACATACACTACCGGCCATAAAAGTTAGGACAACTATTAGAATTTTAGAAAATTGATTTTTTTCAATATTCAATGTCCTTGTTATTACTGTATAAACTTCTAAAACAAAGTTGGGATAACAATAAATTATTTAAGACGGATATTCTCATGAAAGTAATTAGTAATAGAGAAAAATTTCAATTTATAACAGCAGGTGATAAAATCATTAGAAATGATATTTAATGGCTGATAAGTATATTTACAATAGAGGGAGCGGGTTTACGGCGTTGTAAAATTTTACTTGCGTGTCCCCCATCATAATACGGAGTAATTCTTACTACTCTCTATAAGAATCAATCTGTTAGTAACCCAGTTCTGATACGGATGTTCGGTTGCAGTGTTCGTGGAAATGATTTTAAAAAATGCCGAAAAGAACGCCTATAACTGTGGAAAAACAATCAGTTATTCTTACATTACACGAGGAAGGATATTCCGTGCGTGTGATTGTGGAAAAATTCCAATTTACAAAATCAACTGTGCATTATACTATCGCAACACTAAAGGACCGTAGTCGCCCAGGTTGTGGAAAAGTATTAAGCAAGGGAAATCGGCGATTGGCAGAACCCAAAATCGCGGCAGATAGAATACGAAAAGTCTGTCCAACAGGTGACACGAACGACCGACATCTATAATCACGAAATCTCCGAAAACAACAGTAGTGGACCAAAAATTATAGCAGTTGGACAAAAGAAAATTGGAAAAATGTTTTTTTGACTGATGAATCCAAGATCAAGGTGTGCGGTCAGAAGCGAGTTTTGTGAGACGATCGAAAGACGAAAGGATGTTGCGCAATTTCGTTATTACCATAGTCAAACATGGTGGTTCTATAATACTTTGGAGTTGTTTTAGCAGTGCGGGGATCGGAGATCTAGTAAAAATCAACGGTTTTATAGACGAACACAGAAAAAGACCGCTGTGACATCCAGATTGCGGTTAATAGGGGAAAACTTCGTGTTTTCGCACGATAACGACCCCAAACACAGCATGAATCTGTAAAGATTAACGAACATATTAAGCAGAGGAGAACGTTTTGCAAATCATGCAATGGCCCTCGCAGAGTTCGGATTTGAACTTCATCGAATTACTGTGGAATGAGCTCGACAAACAAAAAATCTATCCAACATTTCTAATGAAACTAAAACTAAACTAACAAAACGCATACCACGAGTGGTTCGAGGAGCATTACAAGGCAAAGCAGGCTATTCGAGCAAAAGATATAGCATAATATTTTAATGAGAATGTTTTGTTTTATTTTTTATGTTATTTCTATTTATGATTTATGTTATTATTTCTAGGAATAAATTTTTATTTTCCTTTACATTATTACCGCTTTTATTTACGTTTGCAATAATTCACTAGTTGTCATAACTGTTAGGGCTGGTAGTGTATGTATATATAATTCTCGTGTTATACTATTTTGGTTTACAGTCAAACCTCTTTTCTTTTTTACTACATTACCATCCTTTATAAATATGTATATGTAGTTACGCAAGTCATCACATGTATATTATACTCGTTAATATTCTTTGTAGATCGATACTTCATGTTTTGATTACAGATATATCAATAATTTATATTTACGTGATATTTATATTTAGACCTTCGTCATAGAGTTACTTTTGACATGAAAACATTCTGCTTTTATTTTTTCCGCTCCGTCTTTTAAATATCATTATCATTCATATCATAAAATCATTCTAAATCATGTCATTATATATGTATTTTGATATCTTACATTTCAAGCTTTATTTATAAAGAAAAAGTTTTTGATTATCTGTATTTGTTTCCTTTAATTATAATTCTGAAAATAAGAAGTAGATTTCAATATAATTTGGTACGTAGACTTCCGCGGTCGTGGTCCATGCTATCTGCTTCTGGGTTTCCGGGCTGGAACCGCGTCACTAGTATATCTGCCGACGTTTCGTACCCATTTGTATGGGACATCTTCAGGGCTGAACTACTGCACTGAAACTGGAAAAATATTTTCTAGATGAAGATATAGAAATTTAAAGCTTCGTTAAATTCAAAGAAGATATAACATTTATGCATTGTTTTTGAAAAGAATAGAAAACCTTGTCAAAATTGACAGTATAATGTAGAAAGCGAATTATAGAAAAATGCATTTTATTAGTTACGTTTATTAGGTGAACTGTTCAAACTAATGCAAAATGTCTCTAAGGATATGTCTCCTTCAGTAAACGCTATTCAAATAAAACTGGATTAGCAGCAACAGATATTTATTTTTTAGTAGATATTTACTGGATTGCTGGAACTTCATAGCTTCATTTTCTTAATATCGGATCGTGGTAAAAGATAATGGTATCATATACTATTAGATTATATCCATTTCTTATATTTATAAAAATTAATGAGTGCAGTTCACTCGATGTACTTTTGCACGATTGACAACAGTTTTGACACCTATGTAGCGCTAATTTTATTTATAGATAGATAGCCATGACGTATGCAGCGAATTGTAATCGAAATATTGGCCACTCTGACCGCAAAAGATTGGGGTTTAGAAAAGATATATAAATTTGGGCGTGATTATTTCAAATTACTGAGATGATTGTAGTTCATCGTTGGTAGACTCTATTGTTTAATTTGACTTGACTTTTCTTTTATTAAAACCTTTTTTCACACAATTTTGGGTATCGTTCACATGGTTGCAGCCATATACTAATATTTCTGATTGTTGTTTACCCCCTAATTATAATGCAAAATTTTTAATCCACTATATTAACACGTTGTGTAATATTGTATGACGTTATAGTCCTGTATAAACATTGCCAACCGTATTAGATTGAGGGTTTTATCATTCCGTATTTTCGTAAAAAATCAGTTACAAGTTCTTAAACTTTAAGTAATTTCAAACGTTCAAAAAGGGGAATAATATCGTAATCGAAGTTATAAATATTAATGTCTTTATTGGGTTCTTCACTTTGGCTAATACATTTTGACATCGTTCGTATAGTCTCAGTCAAGTTCAGTTTCAGTTTCAGTGCAGTAGTTCAGCCCTGAAGATGTCCCATACAAATGGGTACGAAACGTCGGCAGATATACTAGTGACGCGGTTCCAGCCCGGAAACCCAGAAGCAGATAGATTTCAATATATTTTGCTTTTTATAATCGAAAAGCTAAGAACGCAATGTAAGAAAAAAGTTGCGTGAAATATATGAAGAAAACTTCTTAGCAAAACGCTAATGCTAAAACTAGAAAAAAAACATTTCATTCTGGTAATTTCCATGTCACTGGAAGGCCAGTTAAAGCTGATGAGGACAAAATAAATGTTTATAGAATTTGAACTACCGAATAACAATACAAGAAATTGCTACATGCTTAAATTTTCCGACGTCGACTTTTCATAATCATTAAAACGACTTAGTTTCACATAAAGGGTGGATATTTGGGTTTCTCATGTTCTTTCAAGAAAGAGATTTTGACGTCTGTGATTTCTTGCGAAACATGAAGAAAATGATCCATTTCTGAAGTGAATCATAATAACTGGGAATAAAAATTGACTTGTTTATAACAATGTTGAATGCAAACGATCATGGAGCAGAAAAATGAGCCAGTTCAAAACACTTTTTTATAAAAAAAAATTTCTAACAGTTTCGCAATAAATTTAGAAGTATACTGCCACTAATTGGACAAATTGATTGATTCCAGGAAAGAGAAGAGGCAGGAATTAATTAATGCACAAGGCGTAATTTCATACAAATGTGATGATTCCGATTGGATGAACTACCGCACTCATAAAATTTTCCAGATTTGGTATTCCCTGATTACCAGTTATCCCGTTACAGAACTTTTGAGATGTCAAAACATATAATTTCAATGAGGATAGAAGTCATACGGATCAATTTTTTGCAAATAAAGATCAGAAATGTTACGAGTGCGGAATTATGAGACTATACGAACGATGTCAAAATGTATTAGCCAAAGTGAAGAACTCAATAAAGACATTAATATTTATAACTTCGATTACGATATTATTCCCCTTTTTGAACGTTTGAAATTACTTAAAGTTTAAGAACTTGTAACTGATTTTTTACGAAAATACGGAATGATAAAACCCTCAATCTAATACGGTTGGCAATGTTTATACAGGACTATAACGTCATACAATATTACACAACGTGTTAATATAGTGGATTAAAAATTTTGCATTATAATTAGGGGGTAAACAACAATCAGAAATATTAGTATATGGCTGCAACCATGTGAACGATACCCAAAATTGTGTGAAAAAAGGTTTTAATAAAAGAAAAGTCAAGTCAAGTTAAACAATAGAGTCTACCAACGATGAACTACAATCATCTCAGTAATTTGAAATAATCACGCCCAAATTTATATATCTTTTCTAAACCCCAATCTTTTGCGGTCAGAATGGCCAATATTTCGATTACAATTCGCTGCATACGTCATGGCTATCTATCTATAAATAAAATTAGCGCTACATAGGTGTCAAAACTGTTATCAATCGTGCAAAAGTACATCAAGTGAACTGCACTCATTAATTTTTATAAATATAAGAAATGGATATAATCTAATAGTATATGATACCATTATCTTTTACCATGATCCGATATTAAGAAAATGAAGCTATGAAGTTCCAGCAATCCAGTAAATATCTACTAAGAAATAAATATCTGTTGCTGCTAATCCAGTTTTATTTGAATAGCGTTTACTGAAGGAGACATATCCTTAGAGACATTTTGCATTAGTTTGAACAGTTCACCTAATAAACGTAACTAATAAAATGCATTTTTCTATAATTCGCTTTCTACATTATACTGTCAATTTTGACAAGGTTTTCTATTCTTTTCAAAAACAATGCATAAATGTTATATCTTCTTTGAATTTAACGAAGCTTTAAATTTCTATATCTTCATCTAGAAAATATTTTTCCAGTCACACAAACTTAAAACATCTCATTGCTGCAATAGCTTTCAAATAGCAATATGTCCCAATAAATTCTCTTTTTGGAATATGTCATTTGGTTAAGACACTGAAGAACGACATAAAACAATAACAAAAGTTTTTTTCGTATAAAAAGAGATGCTTTATTATACGACAAAAGAAAATTTTTGTTAAACAATATTTACTAAATCCATGACATTAAATTTAATTGTTTCTAAATAATATATTTTATATCTTTCTTGAGTGTCTTAACCAAACGACGTATTCTAAACTCCAAGTTCCACCAAACCACTGAAACGTATTATTTACTTTCTTATTAACTTTAATTCAAGTAATTTAAGTAAGTACTCGAATTGAAACTTGATCAAAGTTTGCTTATTTTAGGTCGTTTCCACTTCATTGCATGCATTAACAGCAGTCAAACCGTCATAAATGCAATTTTATTGGTATATGTACATCTATAAAATTCCATGGAATTCTTTGCTAATGGCTTTGTAACATGACCATTGTAAACCACTTATGTCTAGAAAATTTAATATACTCTAAATTTAATACACTTTAAATACTCTAAAATTTAGATTAACTTCGCAAACATCATATTAAATAATGTTTGTTGACTATACCACAGCTCCATTATTATAAGAATAAAAACATAATTCAATTAGCTAAAGTTCTTACACATTTTAGCATTTATATTATTAATTATAATAAAAAATAAAAATCTAATGCTTGTCAAATTTATATATGAACTTTAACTCTACAAAATGTATACATTTTGCAGAAAAACTATAATATATAGTGAAAACAATATCAAGCAAAATATCATTTTAAAATATTTCAATAATCAACATTATGTTTACTTTTATGCAAGCTAAGTTAATTTAAATAATCAAATATATAACCAATTTATTTATTGGCCAGCCAAACAAAGCTTGAAAACACTACCTCCTGTATACGTTTTTTGTAGACATTAATATTAAGATTGTCCTAATTTTCGAACATAAATGTCGGGATTTCGTGTGCTAATATCACCTTTCTGACTAAAAGTTTTTCTCTTGTGTTGTCTATTATATATTTTCCAGATGTATAGCACCGCTCAATAAAGGGTCACTCGCATTTTTTAGATATACGAGGGAGCGTTTTTATATTCGCGGAATGGGGGACAAGGGGTGGAAATAAAAAAAAACAAATTATTTTTCTTTTTCAATATATTCACCTGCAAGACGGATACATTTTTCACATCTTTCAATTAATTTATTTATACCCTCATAAAAAAATGATTTCTCTTTATCTGTAAAATACGCCGAAACTGCCTCCTTGACTTCATCATCGGCAGTAAATTTTTTACCCCGCAGCTCTTTTTTCATTTTCGGAAACAGGTAATAATCACTCGGGGCCAGGTCTGGGCTGTAGGGTGGGTGATTCACAATTTCGAAGCCCCCCTTATGCAGGGCAGCTAACGCAACGCGGCTCTTGTGGACGGGCGCGTTGTCGTGCAAAACGAACACCTTTTGTCAATTTTCCCCGTCTTTTCTCTTTAATGGCTTCTTTTAGTCGCTCTAATATTGAAGCGTAATATTCTCCGGTTATAGAAACACCTTTATCTTTATAATCAATCAACAATATTCCTTCTGAGTCCCAAAATACCGTTGCCATGAGTTTCCCAGCTGATTGTGACACTTTAAATTTCTTGGGAGGTGCTGTGCCCTTTTTATGCCACTGCATGGAGTCTTGTTTGGACTCAGATTCATAATGATGAACCCAAGTATCGTCTCCAGTAACAATTCCACTCAATACACCATCCTTGTCTTCATTACAGAGGTCCAAAAATGCACGCGAACACTCTACGCGCTGTTGTTTTTGCGGCGGCGTGAGCATCCTCGGCACCCATCTTGCGCTGACCTTAGACATGTCGAGATGATCGTGTAGGATTTTAAAAATTGTTGTATCGGATACTCCAACCATTTCTGCGAGTTGTTTCTTCTTTAGTCGAGCATCTTCGAGTACAATTTGTTCAACTTTTTGGATAAGTGCTGGCGTGGTCACCTCAATGCTCCTGCCCGGCCTCGGGTCGTCTTCAAGGGATTCCCTTCCTTGTTTAAATAAACTATTCCACTTGTACACCATGGTTTTTCCTGGACAAGAGTCGCCGTAAACCAATGACATCTCATTCATTATGGTCGCGACTGATTTTCCTTGCCTGGTAAGGAACTTTATAACGGCACGATATTCGATTTTTTCCATATTTCACTTTTCACTCCTGATTATGTTACTTGGTTGACGATAGCTCAAAGACTAACTGTCTAATAACAATGAAACTTCGTATTTATACTAATCATGAGTCGCTGCACAGGCCACGCCCCCAATGCGCCTACTCACCCCTCTACAACCCGCTCATTCCGCGAATATAAAAACGCTCCCTCGTACTTAGAGCTATTTAGTAAGTAGAGAAAATATTATATAATATTTTCTGTTATTAAAAGAAAAATAGATATTGAATTTGTAAAATATTATAACTAGTTTTAAAATTTTGTAATATTTTAAAATTTTTTTCCTTTTTTCGATGTGCTATGGTGGGTCGTGATTTTTGAACAATAGGAAAACGCAAATACATTACTAGTGCAAAAAAAGGTGGCAATAGAGACTATTAAAAACTGGAAACTATTCTCATCGAGAAATAACAAGACAAGAACGTGTTACTTGTCAAACAGTGGACAGGATGGCAAAATTAATTGCAGAAAAACTGTCGTCTACTTCACACGGCCACATTCATTGTATAATAAAGAGAAAGGACAACGGATCGCGGAGACAGATTAATTGTCAAAAGATCAGTAGAGAATCCAGAGATTCTCTAATGATCTATTAGAGAGGTATTTCATTTAAACCTTTACATCAAATAACGAGGAGTGAATATACATATGCGAGAAAAACTATGTAATCTTCAATAGCAGTTAAACCTCTTAAATAAACAGTAAAATCTATATTTTTATTATTTACAAAGTTAAAAGTTTTATCTAATAATAAAAATTTTGTTTCAAAACGAAAACCTGAAATTCGAAATTTACTAAATCAAAATTTAAAATATAATTATTGCACTCAAAGAATTAGTCTTTGAATATAATTAAAGCAAATCAACTTATCCTAATCATGGCCATCGTTGATCTACTCACATGACTTATGATTTCATATATTTTATAACGCATCAAATTAATTTTGAAATCACAATTGCAATCCAAAATAAAGTAAATATTAATTTAATAGTTGTTTTAAAAGAAAATAACAATTAGTATTGAATACATCATTAGCACACACAACGATATCATTTGCTTAATGATGCACGTCCGCAGCGGATATTTAAATAAAAATTCAAAATAAAATTTTATTTGAACTCGATCGATCTACTTAACTTGCTGCCCAGATTTATATATATTTAATTAAAATTATTAAATTAGCTTCGGTAAAATTCAAACAAGAAATTAATTTAAAATTTTAAATTCAAATACAATTAAATTGATTAGAATAATATTGTTTAAATGTTATCAGTAACTTGACTGAAAGATAAGAACTATTAAATATAAGTGAATCAATTAAACGATTTTTTACGAAATTAACGTTTAACGTTGACGTATTTGCCTTATAAGTATATGCCGCACTGCATCTACTGGGCCTTCCTGCACGCAAAAAGCACAGCTATACGATTCGCCGTGTACTCTGCACACAACTGGTACGTTAATGTCATCGGCCCAATAAATTTATTCCATATATATTTTTATATGATATATATTTCTAGAATGAATTTCTATAGCGTTTTGAATAGAAAATATTTAAATATATGTCAACGTTATTTCAATGTTATATTGTTGTTTAATTGAATAGTTTTTTAATTTTTGCAAGGATTGTTTTATTTAATGAAAAAAAAATGGAACTAGAAACAATCATTTCCGATTTATCCTTTTGTTTAAGTTCAACAGAGAAATTGATGCATCGGAATTCGCTAGAACAATTTGTGCCATTTACGTAGAAAACGTAATTGGGGAAAATACAGCACCAAAATGGTTTTCTCAATTTTATCAACTAGGGCCATCGGATCGTTGGAAGGCAATCGAATATATATATATATATATATATATATATATATATATATATATATATATTACGCGCATCAAAGTCGTGATTTGAATTTAGCGAGGTAGATTCCCTATTGTTACAAATATAACACACCACAAGCAATACAAACAATTTCGTAAGCAGAATTTTTAAACAACGGAGGTGATTTTTACATGATTCACAAAAAATGTGGCAAGCGTTACGCATACTTATTACTACGATCCAAAATAATAGTCCATAAGGTATTACTAATTAAAAATGTTTATTAAACTAAATTACTTTTAAATTGAACATACAGTAAAACCTGTGTTAACGGCCACCTGACTTAAGCGGCCACCTGAGTTTCAAAGTTCCCCGAATCGACTATAAGGAAATTCCCATACACAAATACCCGTTAATTACGGCCACCTTTGTAAAACGGCCGCGGCCAAATAACCCAAACTTTTACGGCCTATTTTCATAGAAATTTACTTGCCAATGTCGGCCGGACTATTTATGACATGTATATCTTTATTGACGGAAATACCTAATACAAATTGTCGGGGTTTCCCGGGGTTTCCTATTACCTGGTAGTAATTCACCCTTTTCGATTTAAACTTTATTATTCTAAAGGAAACAATTCAGTTTAAAGTTGTCTCCGTATTCGAAAGGTTCTTAATTAAGTATGTCGCAAAAAAGAAAACGTTTGTCGCTAAAAGACAAAATAAATATAATCGCGGAAAGTGAAAAGTATGCGTTAAGTTCGCGAAAGTTGGCCGAAAAATATGGGGTTGGAAAAACACAAATTAACGATATTATGAAAAATAAAGGTGAATTAAAAAAGATGGTCGAGGAAGGTGTTAACATGGAGCTAAAACGAAAATTTCCGAAGTCGGAAGGATTGGCAGTGGATCAAGTCGTCTACAATTGGTTTTGCAAAGCCAGAAATAAAGCAATTCCAATATCTGGGCCGCTACTTAAACAAAAAGCACTGGAGACAGCAAGCAGTTTAAAGATGGAAAACTTCGCAGCATCTAATGGATGGTTGGAAAGTTTCTGTCGGCGACACAGTATAACTTTTAAATCAATTTGTGGTGATTCCGCAGAGGTTAATTTGGACGACATAAAAGACTGGAAAACCAAGTTACCGTTGATTTTAATAAATTATTCTCCTCGAGATGTGTTTAATGCCGACGAAACAGGTCTTTATTACTGCACTATGCCAAATAAGACATTTGCATTAAAAAGTGAGAATTGTGCAGGGAAGAAGGCAGCAAAACAACGTTTGACTGTTTTACTATGTGCAAATATGGAAGGTGAGAAGGAAGATCCATTAATAATTGGAGAAAGTAAAAATCCTCGCTGTTTTAAGGGTAGTCATGTGGACAAATTACCCTTAGAATGGGTTTCTAACAAAAAGGCATGGATGACAACGAAAATTATGACAAGATGGCTGCATAAATTTGACAATAAAATAAAAAAACAAAATAGAAAAGTGCTTCTTTTCTTGGATAATGCCACTTCACATTCTAAAGTTCCATTAGAAAATGTTAAACTAGTCTTCCTGCCGCCAAACACCACTTCGTATTGTCAGCCCTTGGATCAAGGAATAATTCAGAATTTCAAATTGATTTACCGAAATTTTTTGATTAAAAAGCTTCTAACGTTTATTGACAATGAATGTGATTTTGAAATTTTTGAAAAAAACATAAATTTAGCCAATGCGCTTGTATGGATTACAGCTGCTTGGAAAAAAGTATCTCCTGCTACAGTTAAAAAATGTTTTTCCAAGGCCGGATTCTCTGATGTTATCCAGGAGGACACAATGCTTGATGAAGAAGACGAAATACCCCTTGCCCAGCTATATCCTGCAGTTCGTAACGAATTTTTGATGGATTTAGATGAATATGCTTCTATTGATCGTCATGTGCCTACAGAGAGCCCTAACTTCAGTATTCCAGAAATTGTTGAAGATTTGTGCAATAATGATGAAGAACATAACTCTGATAATAGTGACCTGGACGAATGTGAAACTCCAAAATCTAGTTTATCTAGTATGAGTGAAGTGTGTGCAAAATTAAGAGACATACAAAATTATTTATTGTGCAATAACAATGGTGACATTTATATGGATGTTTCTAAAATTTTACTTACATGTGAAGCTGCAGTTTTTAAATCGAAGCTAAAAAATGTGAAGCAAACAAATATTGAAACATACTTTAAAAAATCCTAATAGATTGTGTTTTTTCGTATGATTATCATATCTTTCGATACAGAAAATAATGAATAATATCACATCTCCCTCTCTCGACCAATACATAAATGTATTGACCGACAAAGCAAGAACGCTTCTATCTTACAGATCGGAGACTATGTTTCCCGTGTATAATAGACAGAAACTTACATCTAGTCTTTATGCCAATTAAAGAATGTTAAAAGGAATCAATCTATTATTAATAACACCCTATCAACTACATATGTTTCACCGATATCACGGATCGTCAGGTTAATTTGTGTTATTAATGAACAATTCCTTCAGAGTGTATTATCATATCTTTCGATACAGAAAATAATGAATAATATCACATCTCCCTCTCTCGACCAATACATAAATGTATTGACCGACAAAGCAAGAACGCTTCTATCTTACAGATCGGAGACTATGTTTCCAGTGTATAATAGACAGAAACTTACATCTAGGCTTTATGCCAATTAAAGAATGTTAAAAGGAATCATTCTATTATTAATAACACCCTATCAACTACATATGTTTCACCGATATCACGGATCGTCAGGTTGATTTGTGTTATTAATGAACAATTCCTTCAGAGTGTATTATCATATCTTTCGATACAGAAAATAATGAATAATATCACATCTCCCTCTCTCGACCAATACATAAATGTATTGACCGACAAAGCAAGAACGCTTCTATCTTACAGATCGGAGACTATGTTTCCAGTGTATAATAGACAGAAACTTACATCTAGGCTTTATGCCAATTAAAGAATGTTAAAAGGAATCATTCTATTATTAATAACACCCTATCAACTACATATGTTTCACCGATATCACGGATCGTCAGGTTGATTTGTGTTATTAATGAACAATTCCTTCAGAGTGTATTATCATATCTTTCGATACAGAAAATAATGAATAATATCACATCTCCCTCTCTCGACCAATACATAAATGTATTGACCGACAAAGCAAGAACGCTTCTATCTTACAGATCGGAGACTATGTTTCCAGTGTATAATAGACAGAAACTTACATCTAGGCTTTATGCCAATTAAAGAATGTTAAAAGGAATCATTCTATTATTAATAACACCCTATCAACTACATATGTTTCACCGATATCACGGATCGTCAGGTTGATTTGTGTTATTAATGAACAATTCCTTCAGAGTGTATTATCATATCTTTCGATACAGAAAATAATGAATAATATCACATCTCCCTCTCTCGACCAATACATAAATGTATTGACCGACAAAGCAAGAACGCTTCTATCTTACAGATCGGAGACTATGTTTCCAGTGTATAATAGACAGAAACTTACATCTAGGCTTTATGCCAATTAAAGAATGTTAAAAGGAATCATTCTATTATTAATAACACCCTATCAACTACATATGTTTCACCGATATCACGGATCGTCAGGTTGATTTGTGTTATTAATGAACAATTCCTTCAGAGTGTATTATCATATCTTTCGATACAGAAAATAATGAATAATATCATATCTCCCTCTATCGACCAATACATAAATGTATTGACCGACAAAGCAAGAACGCTTCTATCTTACAGATCGGAGACTATGTTTCCAGTGTATAATAGACAGAAACTTACATCTAGGCTTTATGCCAATTAACAGAATGTTAAAAGGAATCATTCTATTATTAATAACACCCTATCAACTACATATGTTTCACCGATATCACGGATCGTCAGGTTAATTTGTGTTATTAATGAACAATTCCTTCAGAGTGTATTATCATATCTTTCGATACAGAAAATAATGAATAATATCACATCTCCCTCTCTCGACCAATGTATTGACCGACAAAGCAAGAACGCTTCTATCTTACAGATCGGAGACTATGTTTCCAGTGTATAATAGACAGAAACTTACATCTAGGCTTTATGCCAATTAAAGAATGTTAAAAGGAATCATTCTATTATTAATAACACCCTATCAACTACATATGTTTCACCGATATCACGGATCGTCAGGTTAATTTGTGTTATTAATGAACAATTCCTTCAGAGTGTATTATCATATCTTTCGATACAGAAAATAATGAATAATATCACATCTCCCTCTCTCGACCAATACATAAATGTATTGACCGACAAAGCAAGAACGCTTCTATCTTACAGATCGGAGACTATGTTTCCAGTGCATAATAGACAGAAACTTACATCTAGGCTTTATGCCAATTAAAGAATGTTAAAAGGAATCATTCTATTATTAATAACACCCTATCAACTACATATGTTTCACCGATATCACGGATCGTCAGGTTAATTTGTGTTATTAATGAACAATTCCTTCAGAGTGTATTATCATATCGGTGAAACATATGTAGTTGATAGGGTGTTATTAATAATAGAATGATTCCTTTTAACATTCTTTAATTGGCATAAAGCCTAGATGTAAGTTTCTGTCTATTATACACTGGAAACATAGTCTCCGATCTGTAAGATAGAAGCGTTCTTGCTTTGTCGGTCAATACATTTATGTATTGGTCGAGAGAGGGAGATGTGATATTATTCATTATTTTCTGTATCGAAAGATATGATAATACACTCTGAAGGAATTGTTCATTAATAACACAAATTAACCTGACGATCCGTGATATCGGTGAAACATATGTAGTTGATAGGGTGTTATTAATAATAGAATGATTCCTTTTAACATTCTTTAATTGGCATAAAGCCTAGATGTAAGTTTCTGTCTATTATACACTGGAAACATAGTCTCCGATCTGTAAGATAGAAGCGTTCTTGCTTTGTCGGTCAATACATTTATGTATTGGTCGAGAGAGGGAGATGTGATATTATTCATTATTTTCTGTATCGAAAGATATGATAATACACTCTGAAGGAATTGTTCATTAATAACACAAATTAACCTGACGATCCGTGATATCGGTGAAACATATGTAGTTGATAGGGTGTTATTAATAATAGAATGATTCCTTTTAACATTCTTTAATTGGCATAAAGCCTAGATGTAAGTTTCTGTCTATTATACACTGGAAACATAGTCTCCGATCTGTAAGATAGAAGCGTTCTTGCTTTGTCGGTCAATACATTTATGTATTGGTCGAGAGAGGGAGATGTGATATTATTCATTATTTTCTGTATCGAAAGATATGATAATACACTCTGAAGGAATTGTTCATTAATAACACAAATTAACCTGACGATCCGTGATATCGGTGAAACATATGTAGTTGATAGGGTGTTATTAATAATAGAATGATTCCTTTTAACATTCTTTAATTGGCATAAAGCCTAGATGTAAGTTTCTGTCTATTATACACTGGAAACATAGTCTCCGATCTGTAAGATAGAAGCGTTCTTGCTTTGTAGGTCAATACATTTATGTATTGGTCGAGAGAGGGAGATGTGATATTATTCATTAGATGTCACATTATCTATAATATGTAAATACATTAAAATTTTAGTTTTTCTTACACATATTTGTATTTATATACTATTTACTTTAATTAATAAAATAAAGAAAGCAAATCCTAAAATTAATCATGTATTTTATTTGTGAGACGAAAAACCTGTCAATTACGGATACCTTTATATAACGGCCAATATATTTTGCTTTTTGGGTGGCCGTTATTGGCAGGTTTTACTGTACATACATATTATGGTCTATTATTGTATTTGATTCTAAATATGCTTTTCGAATTACAATTATATTAGCGTGTCCCATAAATTTCTTTCGCACCACGCTAGGAATGACTTTAATTAGCTAGGAATGATTTTAATCAGTTTTTGTAAATATGCAGGCTTATCTATTAGCCATCTAGGGCATCGGTTACAGTCGTAGTGATACAGTCTCCTTTAAAACTTCTCTACACCGTTCAGATGGATAGTCAAAGGAAGCATTTGTGGCACGATGTGCTTCATTGCTTTAAAAAAGGTAATAGTGCAAAGGATACTGCAAATGCTACGAGATTTGTGCCGTTTACGGGAGTGGTGCTACGACTATTACGACCGTCCACAATGGATTTAGGAGATTTAGATCTGGCAATTTTAATTTGAAAGATAAAGCAGCCGTCCAACAACGACGAATACGGATTTTTCAAGGTCATGTTCGCTGAAAAAGGGCGATACAGTGTGTGCGGGGTAACTAATACCGCTAACATTCTCAGAGCAACGGAATATAATCACCTGAACAGGATAGGATATATCAATCGATGCGAAGTTTGGGTTCCACACCTATTGAGGGAGATAGGCCTTATGAACTGCGTCTCTAAGTGCGATTTGCTTCTCCAGTGACATGAAAGGGTTAGTTTTTTAAAGAGATTCGTCACTGGAGACGAGACTTGGATTTTATATAAAAACGTGCCTCGAAAATGCACTTGTTCGAAATACAATAGACCTTCGACCATCGGGAAGTCTAGATTTCACACGAAGTAAGTTGTCTTGTCCATTTGAGGAGACTCGATATGGCGTAGTCTACTACGAACTCCTTCCTCAAGGTGAAACCATCAATTCTGCTAAGTACTGCAATCAGCTTGATAAATTGAAAGCCGCCATAGTAGAAATTGCCAGAATTTGCGAGTATCGTTTTTCATCACGGCAATGCAAAACCGCATGTTGCATTGGCTGTAAGAGAAACGCCGCTCCATCCGTCTGTTACTGGTTCCTGTTATTAAAAAATTATCTCCATGATAAACGGTTCCAATCCATAATAGAAATAAAAGCTTCCCTCTAAGGATATTTTGCAGTAAGCGCCAACAATTTTGGAATAATGAGGCTTCCTGAAAGATGAAAGATAGAGGTAGCGCAGAACGGTTCATATATAATGCAATAAATCAACCTTAAACAACAAATATCGTATATTCATTTCGTATCAAAAAAAAGGAAAGAAACTTATGGGACACCTAATATTATCTGTTAAACCGAGTAATTTATATTCAGAAATATTTTTGATATTAAACTATTAATATTGCAGACTAAGATTTGTTGTATGCTGTATGTTGTAAAAACGAATAAATTCAAACTGTTTTATGAATATTTAACAAGATATATCATTACTGAATTAAGGGGCCAAACAATGGACGCGGCGGAACACAAACCTGAATATCCAACGAGCAATTAAAATTATTTAAAAAATTAAAACATTCTTACATCAATTCAACATCTATACAAAACACGTCGTGTTTTTATATCGCAAAATAAAAAGAATATGTACATATGTACATCCTTACACTAATGAACTTCATTAGTGTCATATGTAGTCCATATAAATATATGGAAAATATAGATTGTGATTAAGTCTGATGATCAAAAGCGTAACAAAACATAAGCTTAACTACGTTCGAAATTCTTATCGGTTCTCAACAAAGCGTGTTTTCGGAAAAATAAAACAAGATAAAGCGACAAAGAGAATATCGTGTTGTAAAAACCGGTAACCTGCATGTCGTGTGAGTACGCTTCTTTCATCACTATATAGACATATTTTTTTCCCTCGTGAAAGACTTTCGATTAACTTTCACAATTTTTTGCGCCCATCTTCATCTTCACCGTCGGCGGAAAAATAATTAGTCGTTTATCTGCGTTGTACAGAGACTGTCTATTCTCTCGAAATCATGCAGGAATTCATCGATGAGACCAGTAACTGAGCGAGGGGAAATACGACGTCATGGTGTGAATTCCACAGGAACGGCGGGATTTTTGTACAGTCCGACGTATGGGAGAGGAATGTCGATTTTAATTACCATACTTATTGAGAACGAACAATGGGTATTCGTACATGCGTGAGTAGAAAACTCCGTAAGTGTTTCAAAAGTTAAAATGGATGATTAGATTTTTACACGTCTCCTCACATTGAATAGCAACTTGAGATTTTATAACGACGTATTAATATGATACTTAATTTATCGTAGGTATGTAATTTTTTGCTTTCTTTCCTTCGGGGTATTTAGAAAACGAAAGTTTTAATTTAGGTTATGTCTAATTTATATACACTGTCGTTTTTAGAAGTTTGTCTATTGAAAAGGGAATTTCGCGAACTATAACTTTGTAGATTGTAGAACACTTCAAAATTTCACGCGAATTACAATTCAACTTGAGATACGTACAAGTTATATTTTCATCCTTTCCAACCGTCCTCTGTCTTGACATCAAAAGAGTTAGAATGAAGCAAAGAAAAAAGTTATCTTTGATCTACAGATATTATTTGCATCCCAATAAATTTTATTCCTTTAAATTCACTCCTTACGACTCCTTCAGCAAGTACACAAAATCTTGGTAAATACATATAATCAAGCAATAAAGTATTGGCACAGGTTTTAAATAATAAATTGATTTATAAAAAATTGCCTATTTCACAAATATATTTCACTATTGCTACTACAAATTGATTTTGATTGAGTTGTAATCTTTCGGACAACTTGGCAATCCTTCTCCGTAATTTTACGGAGAAAGATTAGTTTATTACATTTATAATAAACTCGAGCCTGATCGTCGTTCTTTCATTCAGCAAATTTTGCAGCAACAGGAATAGATGGAAATCTGTTGGAATAAAATCTGGCGAGTAACATATAGTGGACGAGGTAACACAGACCTACCTAGTTTTAATATTTCATCCAGCGTATTCCAGGTCGAATAGCCTAGAATACGCCTCACAATGTCACGAAGAAAGATCATTGAGCATAGATTAATCAATACTGAACATTTTACAATTAAGTTCTCCCGTACTTTCTTGCTGAAAATAGAATCTGTTATCACCGTTTCATTGTGACCTATTAACTCGTAGTGCATAACACCACAAGGACCCCATCATACACACAGTAGTTTTCCTACGATGAATATTGGCTTTTAGATCAGGTTTTGGTGGTGTATCCTTGTCTAACCACTATCTTCTGTAATCCACATTTCATCCCTAGTAGCAATATTGTATAAAAGTGATTCATTTTTTAGTCTTGCGAGAAAACATTTTATATGCTCGAGATTTCACCACACAGTTGATTGTGTACTCAACTTCTCCGCCAATTATCTTGTTCTTTGGCAAGGATCGGCCGGAATGTTGGCAAGTTCGTGTTCGATATTGTCCCTGAACTCCTTTAACGTTTTTGGGTTGTTAAACCAATAACTTAACGTAACTCCATAAAAAGAAATCCAACGGCGTTACAGCGCATGAGCGAGGTAGACACTCGACCGGACCATTTTTCGAGATTACACGGTTACCCAACTTCACTTCAATAGATGAATTGTTTAAGCAGCTGTGTGGCATGTAGCACCATCGTGTTAAAACCACATATTGACAAAGCCATTAAGCAAAAATTGAGCTTCATCGCTGAAAATGATTTTTCAATGAAATTTAGGATGTTTGTCAATCTTTAGCAGAGCCATCGGAGTAGCAATCGGAGTTTGGGCACTTTAAATGATCAAGAAGCTTCAGTTCTTGAGTTAGTTTGATCTTGTAAGGGTGTAAGCTAAGATCTTTACGCCAAATTCACCGCAATGTGTTTTGAGAAATTCCCAATTCCTGTGAACGGCGTGGAATCAACTGATTTGACTAATTTTGAATTGAAGCACCTACGGCTGCGATATTTTCGGTACTTCGACTGGTGTGTTTCCTCACTAGCACAGGTACATCTAATAATATTTTGACTCGAATTTATCCACTATAGCACGCACAGCCTGTCTGGTGGGACGATTATTACGACTGAAAATTGAAGTAAGCGCTCTTAAAGTTGCGACCACCGACTCAGAACTGCAGTAGTAATTTTTAATAATTTCCAAACGTTTCTCGTTCGTGAACTTCACCATGATAAAAATGATGACCTTGACTGACGTTTTGAAGTTGACAAATCATGAAAATGTTCAAGGGTACGTTCATATTAAAAGACAAAATTGTTACGGTCCTATTGGAAGACCTGATATAAGAACCTAAATTGGTACTGAATGAAATGAATAATATAATATGTAATAAATTATAAGCAACTCCAATAATTAATGAGGAATGTAATAACTATCTATAACATTTCTAAGGCCAATGTAACTAAAGTAAATTAAAAATAACGATAGGTAGATATAATGGATTTATTGTTCACATAAATATCTATTTAAGAGCAATGAGTCATGTGCACACCCCATACACGAAACTCCCGGAAATTATATATAGAAACAACAACAATATTGGAAGATTACGTAAATTATCCTTATCGAGTCAATAATTAATCCGCCCGTCGGCCTATTTACAAACTGAAATTGCAGTAATCAATACACCTCAATATACAACATACACATTAAGAAGTCGATCAAATCGGTATGATAACAAATTGACTTGATATATAGCTCTAAAGCCTAAAATACACACTATAAATCTTTTTTGATAATAATCGAAATATATCGCGTTTCTGTCTGAAAAATTCTTACTCAAATAAAAGATAGGAAACATCTCGTTAGTGTTACAGTGTCAGCAGAAATCGTACGACAGCTATCAGTAAAATCTTAGTTCATTTTTTTTTTGAATTTTGAATAAAAAAATAATATTTTCGTTGTATTATGATATGAAGCTCTGTATACAGTAACAATTACATAATAAATATTTGTTTCTTTTACAAAAAAATCATTGAAAATTATATAACGGCTTATTACTCGAATTCGGGTATTCCCTTAAAATATCTGTTGATAAGAATGGAAAGTGTTAACTTTTCTTCGTGCGAGTTTAGCTTTATAAACGGTACTTCCCGAAATTCTTTACTATAATTCGGGGATTTACAAAAAGTTCCATTCAAACAATATAAAAAGTTTACTATGGAGGAATATTTCTGTTAAATTGTCGAATGTAATAAAAATTAAGAAACTTTTGTATTATTATTATTACTAAGAAGACTACTAATTATTTGATAGCAACTATACATACATATATTAATAATTACATATATATTTATACACACATGTACGTACATATACAGTGAATGTAAAAAGTATTCGTACACTGAGCTAAATGTAATAAAAAGCCATATAATTCGTGTAATTGTAATTGGAATTGTAAAACATATTAATAACAAGAGTTTAGCTTTATATCAGTTATCATCTTGTGTAACGGTACTTATAATTAGATTACATAATCAATGTAAATCATTGAAATTCTTTGGACAGATATTGTTATACCGATTTACAAAAAGTTCCATTCAAACAATATAAAAAGTTTACTATGGAGGAATATTTCTGTTAAATTGTCGAATGTAATAAAAATTAAGAAACTTTTGTATTATTATTATTACTAAGAAGACTACTAATTATTTGATAGCAACTATACATACATATATTAATAATTACATATATATTTATACACACATGTACGTACATATATACATACACATAGAATTAATAGAATGCTCTACAATATTTTCACAAGTATGCCACGTATACATAATTATGATTTATTAAGGATCTTTTGGAAGGCTTGTTGTTCGCATTACGAAAATTTGTATACACGCTTTAACACACCTAGCACGCATTGTATTCATTATGTTAACAAAATAAGGTCAAAAGTAGAATCAATAATTTTCCAAACTAGTCTATCTGATAATAAAAAAAGTCACGACTGTGAAGTTAAGTGTCGGTAATTCATTTTAATTTATTGTTTAAATGTTACATAAGAAGCAGTGTCAGTATAATTTCCGTTTTAGTGAGGATGCCAAAACACCTTATTACATCCATGAATAAACAATGACCGCAAAAATGTTTAGAAAACGTAATAAGGAAGCCTTTTGCTTGGACAATGAATATGAAATGTCGTTTTTGCGTTTTATGTAGAAAAAGTCTGCAATATCTCGCGATATTTGTGATAAAAAGGGCAATATTTAAAGTATAAATACTGTGTGAAATTAACAGCTATTTCGTTCAAGTATATATTTGCTCGTGCTTCCTTTGGAATAACACAATATGAGTTTGCGTGAAATATGTATTGCGATGCAATATGAATTGGATGTTTCAACTATTGCAGCAATCGTAATGGTTTCAGGCGAGGTTGTGTGCAGGAAGATTCAAACTCGAGAAAACTTTTTGACGCATTAAATGTTAATCTCATTATATACTCTGACATCTTTATTCTATAGGCAAAGCTAGAAATGTTGAATAAATGGGTTTACATCATGAAATTTTACAGAGAAATAAACTAAATCAACTGCCTGTTTTTCTCATATGACAAGAAACTATAGCGAACAAGATACTTATGCTTTAAAACTTCAGTTTTATTCATAGAGCATTCTGATATACATTTGGTGTATAGACTATATCAATAATTATTTACTTATAATTATTACATTTATTTAATTTATAAATTGAAAAGACATCGTCGAACTTTTATAAAGAAGCAAGAAGCTATTCTGCTGCACCAGAGTAGGTTCTTATGCCTTTACACTTAGCGATTTCAATTATAAAATTCTATAGCATTTATCACATTAAACAAACTTACCTCCAACATATTATCATTTCTTTAAACTTCGGGATACTTTCTTAAAGGGAAAAGAATTTATTAATGCTGAAAAGACCTTATCTCAACTTCGGAGTCTGTAAAAAACTAATTAAATCCAACACTTCATATCCACCAACGAATGAAGGGCAAACTATTGGATTGTTCGGAAAGTAGTTTTTTCTTTTTTCAGGGAAATTAACGACTCGTTTATAGTATAGAAGCATTTCATTCAATTATGTATTGACTATTTTGGTCCAATATATTGTAGAAGCATGATTCTACGCTCATTAAACTTCTAATCTAGCAAAAAATTTAACCAACTGTTTTTTGACATCTTCATTGGAATTATATCGAAACAATTGTGTAAAAATCGGAACAAGTGGTAATTAGAGGGTACGAGATATGAGGAATATAGGGCACGGTAGAATATGCCATCCAAACTGTAATAGCTTCTGGTAAGTCATCAAATTTGTATAAGGTTTGGCATTATCATGGTGAAAAAGTACACCTTTTTTATATTTCAATTCAATTCTGGCCACTCCTTTTTCATGGACTCACTCACTTTGTCCAATTAGTGGCAGTACATTTTAGGAATTGTCTGGCAGAAGCTCCGAAAACAGTTCCTTTGAAATCCCATCGAACAGAAACATTTTTTAATGAATATCGGCTTTCGAAATGCTTTGAGGGGCTTATCTTTTCTGTTCATGATCCTTGGGTTTTTGTTGTAAAAAAATCATTTTAATCCCTAGTTCGTTTTTACGAGTGGATCATTTTCTTCAAGGTTTAACAGTAAATCATAGATGTTAATACGATAGAACAAATCTATTTGAAAACACGCAGAACCCAAACATACAGCTCTGATGTGAAACCATGTCGTTTCACATAATTATTAATAATCGATGTCGGCAAATTTAATCTCGTAGCAATTTCTTGTATTATTATTCGGTGATTTAATTCATTCAGTACTTTCATTTTATCCTCATCAACTTTAACTGACCTTGTAGAATAAGGTGCATCCTTGACATCTAAATTACCAGAAAGAAATTTTGCAAACCAGTTTTGACACTGTCATTCTACTAAGACGTCTTCTCCATATATTTTACACGACTTATTTCTCACTTCGACTACGCCCTTACTTTTTCGGTCATTAAAAGAAAGCATAATATGCCGAAAACGCTTTTTATTTTCCGATTTAAAAATCACGCCAAAAAAAAAACAAAGAGAAAATAAAAAAAAAACTTTTACTTTATAAATAAACCCTGAAATGTGGGTTTCAAAATATGAAATGACACTAGGCTTTAGAATGCAGCTGGCTGATTAAAAATACAACTTTCGCGAGAAAAAACGAAATTACTTTCCAAGCAACCCATATATGCACACGCACATTTTGTGCGAATTTCAGCGGTGTGTGCAATTGAGTTAGAGTTTACAGAGCAATTAGATTATTTTTAAATTAAACGTTACCGTTTGCTTCTGTTATTAATGTAGACTGTCCCTATCTATTGTTGTATTTCACACTGTTGTTTTCTGCTTTAGTTTGAATTTGAATTAATAGGTATATATTTCAAATATGTATGTATATAGATATATTTAGATTACTGAATCCTTTTTTATTTAGGATTATTCTTCTATTAATACTGTAACTATTGTTCTTGTTGTTACTGTTTAATCTTTTATTTTATAAATTTATTTATTGATTATTCACCTTTACTAAGAATTAATAGGACCGCAGAAAATGTGCATACTCATGCTTCCAATACTAATTGGTTTAGTAACCGTGAAAATAATTTTCATCAGCAGATAATTAAAAATGTCGCACCTGGTAAACTACGGCTAAAAATACCCGTACGAAAACTTTTTAATTATCTGCTGATGATGACAACTTAGGTGTCGAAATAGGTATACAGAATACGAGAATTAATGTGGCAAGGGGTTATACATATATCAACCTTCAGTGATCAAGTGAATCAACCACAGGCTCCATCAAAATTACCTAGTGAAATTTAGTAAAACTCTTCTAAAAAATAATATAATTGCGTTTAAATATAAATAATATATTTAAATAATTGCGGGCAAATATATGTATTAGAGCGCCTACAAATAACTATTATGCAAATCTTCACGACCGCATTGCTGTAAGAAAACCCTTACTTCGACGGGGAAACAGGCAAAAACAACAACGGGCAGAAACACACAGAGATTGGACACTGGATGACTGAAATAGGGCCTTCCGACTGATGAATCAAAGTTTGAAGTGTTTGGACAATCAAGGCGTGTTTTTGTAAGAAGAGCGAGTGGTCAAAAAATGCTGTGCGGTTGTATAGTGCCAATCGTCAAACAAGGAAGAAGTTCTGTGCTTGCTTGGGTTGTTTTTACTACGCTGGCACAGGGGGACTTGAAGCGAATCAAGGGTATTTTGCGAAAGAAGAGTTATTTAGAAATATTGCAAGAAAATACAATGCCATCGGGGCTACGTTTAATCGGCGAAAATTTTGTGTTTATGCAAGGCAACGACCCCAAACATTCAGCAGTAATACGTAAAAATGTTTTAAATAGCGAACAAAACAATAATACCTTACAAATAATGACATGGCTCCCGCAAAGTCCAGACTTAAATCCTATACAATTGTTATAGGATGAATGGGACTTAACAAATTACTTGTGAAACATATTACAAGATGAATGGAATGGTATTATTAATAGAATAGAGTCCTTGAAAAAATTGTGAAACGGATGTCTTGAATTGTGCTTGCTGTTCTTCGCCCAAAAGGGAATTTGTTCGATGAGCGGAATGTTTAAGATATCTTTATTTATTTAATGTTAGAATTATAATACTTTAATTTTTATTATTATAAACTTCTTCCAAAATCTGATTTCGTCATTGGAATCGAATTGCAAACCAATTGTTTCAGCAAAGAAGACAAATATCGATTTAGTATGGAAGAATTATCATAACACGCACTTCAACAGATAATTCCTTCGTCTTTGGCATTGCATTAAAATATTCACAATAACTCTCTATTTCACTGTTTTCGCAACAAAAGATGAACGATGACTGACATAAAATTTATTTTCCTTTTTGAATAACACATCCTAATATTGTAATTAGTTGGTACAATAACACAATATTGGTAATACCTTTCGGAAATGCAGGTAAAACTGTCAATACTGTAGGGATTAGCCTATATAATATTTATGGTATTTTTCCAATTTATGACACCTTTACGATATATCATAAACAATTTAAGATTTTCGTAGAAATTCATATGGAATTACTTCCACTAATAATATTGTTGAATAATTATAATACAGATTTTTCGAAAGATAATCCGTATTTCAGGAAACACATAAAATTGGGGTGACCAAATAAATATGACCGGTAGTGTATGTATAAATACATAAGTACATGCACTGGGACAAGAAAGTCTCAATACACGTCACAGCATTTTCAATTTACGTCTCTAGTTTATCTTCATAACAAATACATAATTACATTATTGTAACTCACAAATATATAAATTGGCATCACGAATATAATATTTAATTTTATGAGAAAAAATTTAAAACAAATAATCCGTTATACACACAAAAGTCGCAGCAAAATAAGATATACAGAACGGCCAGGCCGGGGAATTACCTATTTCACTTTGAAATAACTATTATCTTTACGTATCAGTAGTTTTCTTGCACATAGAAGCGAGCATTATTCTTTAGTATATTGAAAATGGAGGCTCTGCAACCAATTCGCAAGTTAATTATTAACTTAAGAAAAGAAGGAAATCATTAAGAAAAATAGGTCAATTGTGATGGAATCTCATGCAACGGTAAGTAAATAGATAGCCACAAAAATTCGGTTATCATCCGACGATATCGATCACCTTTGACAGTTACAGCTTCACCTGCAGCATTTTCAAAGAAGTGAGGTCCAATTACATCACCTGACCATAATGCACACCAAATAGTAACTCGTTTAGAATGCGTAGGTTTCTCGTGAATAATTCGTGGCTTTTCCACACCCCAGATACAGCAATTTTGTTTATTAACATAGCCACCAAGTTCAAAACGTGCCTCATCGTAAAACAATATTTTCTGAGAAAAATCAACTGGTTTTTAATTGATGAAATTGACAAATGAACGACGTTTTAAATGATCTAATGGCTTCAGTTCCTGTGTTATTTGAACCTTATATGCCTTCAGAGCTAAATCCTTGTGTAAAATACGCCATATTGTTGATCCACTAAGTTCAAGTTCGTGTGAACGTCGTCTAATGGACATTTCAGTATCTTCAGCAACACTTTCACGAACCAAACCAAAATTTTCTTGTGTACGACCACTACGACTGTATTTTTCACTTTTTTGATCTTCCACGGAACTGGTCTCTTGAAATTTTTTAATAATTCGACCAATAGTGCCTTCAGATGGACGATTATGTAAATCATAAAATTCACGTAATTTTCTAAAAACTCTTTTCACAGAACGCTGATTTTCATAAAATAATTCAACAATTTGAACGCGTTGTTGTACCGTGTACGAAGCCATTTTTATAAATATCATACATCACACTTTTAAATGCCCACATACCCAGACAAACTCAGTGCGCCATCTATATTTTATTCTTAAAAAAACCGCGCAATTTGAAACACCCTTTACATTCTTTAGCAGTTAAAAACCAGGTAGCAATATCCAAAAGATAAAAAATTTTCCTCATTATTTGATTTGAAAAAATTGACATTTTACAAATTACTTTAAACAAAGAATGGTTTAGTCTCAATGATTACACCAGCTGTCAAAACCTAGCAAAGGGAATTCTTGCTAAAAAAAAGGTTGCTGTCTTAATGAATCACAAAAACTTTCAATCTGTTTTTGTACAGGCTACGACAAAGATAACACCTGAATAATAAACGTAAAGAACAATGTATCCATACAAGCTATTTAGAAATGTATTTCACAGTTTCAAGAAGCTATGTTTGTCATTTACTTTACATTCACCATTACTTGGTTTTGTAAATGATAGCCTCCGAATAACAACCGTCCTGCTAAAGAAATTCCGCATTATTTTTTTAAATTGCCAAATAAATTTTTGAATTACTTCTACGGAAGCTGTGTTACTACGTTTAATGTTCGTAGTACTTCGACGATCATTCTGATCTGTATTGTTTACTATTGTGTAGTGTATAGAGTAAGTTATTCTTATAGCACATGAACATTGAAGATAACTACGTAAATTTAAACAAAAGCGTAGTTCTTTAAAGAATGCGCAAAAATAAATTTGCAAGCTACTTTTTTTTAATATTCTTAAAAATAAACCAACAGAATTAAACAAAAATATTCGATCCATATGAAGATATAAATAACACCAAAAAAGGTCTTGAGCAAGGTGTTCAGAAAAACTTATGACCTTCCCACAATTTAAATGCAAGGACCCCGATAATGTCATTGCTCCGCCACTTTCCTTCTCTTGGAGAAAAGTGAAACCGATCGCATATCAATGTCTTTTAACCAGCCAAGCCGACGATAAAAAATATTTCTCGGCTTTTATAATTCCATAGTAATTCCATATTACTAGATTTGGAATTTCTTTCTCTTGCAGGTATATGAATTTATAATATCCTTGTTAGTAGCGGTATTTAAAAGAAAAAACTTGTCCAAGTTTCGTACTAATTTTTTTTCGCTTTTTAATACTTTCACATATCGTGCATAGGTTGATGCACCGGTATATAAAGGTGTTGCAATAAAATGAGTTGAAAAGTTTATTGCAAGCCCGCTGGAAATATTTTTTAAAGACACTTTAAAGAAGGTATTCGAGTGCCAGGTAACTGGATTTATTAACCCATTAAATAATACCAAAAGAAAAACAAAAAAATTAAAACACACATGAAAATAAACAATATATTTTTTTGCTTTTATTTTTTAGTGTAGGAAATGTCGAATATTAACGCCTAAGCTGCTACGTCCGTAAATTTACATTATGCAAAATATGGATGCGTAATACTTCCTCAAATTCACATTTTAAAATTTTGAAAACTGTGCTTCTCCTGTACATACGAGAACTCTGATCCGTATCCCTATATAGAGCGACAAGTTCTACTACGAGGATATAGACAAATTCGAAGTAGCTGGTCGATTGTAATAAGGTGGAGTTACGATGTGCTATTTCTTGAATCCTCGGGACGACATTGATATAAAGTTTCTATTACAAATATGTAGTGTATTATAGGAATAATAACCTAATTAATTAGGGCATAGAATGTACATACGTTTAAAGAAATAGGAAATAATGGCGTTGGAAAACTGAAAAAGCATAATTTGCCGCAAGTCTGATATTAGAGATCTTTCATTCTCTATATAATTATTGTTATCTTTGAAGCATCTGATAGTTTCTCTAATAAATGTTTTAGTGATAAAGTTCATCATAGCTTCTTAACAATAAGTAAATAAGAAATGATTAATAAAAAAAGAAAGAAACTTCAAAAACTGTAAAACTTAATAATAATTTTTTCTATGTACATACTTATAAAATTTTAAATTTAAGAGAAATAAATTTAATTGTAATTAATATCGTATTAATTTTTAAATAGAATTGAATTGAATCGAATTGAAAAAGTTTTAAAAAAATAATTATTTACTAGATAATTTTTCTTCTGGCATATAATGGTGCACTTTTAATATAAAAAAGAACACACCTATCTTGATATAACGGGTCTTTCATTAAGCGCTTCCTTCTTTAAATTTAAATAAAACAAAGTGTGTGTGAGATATCGAAATTTTTTATTCGTTTGAAAGGCCTATCAATGCCATTATGTATGGAATCCATCGTGTAAATGTCTGTCGCGGCTTCGCTGGGTGGCGCGCATCCGAAATGTCCAATTTTCCCTAACTCTGGCGCATAAATCAGGCTGAATTTGGCCAATGGCATGGGTTATGTTGGCTTTGAGGGCCACTGTGGTTTGTAGCTTATTCGCATAGACCTGCAACTAAAGAAAACTTCACAAGAAAACGTCTAACGGGGTCTAATCGCATGATGTCGGTGGCCAGTTTACTCATCTCCATGTGAGATGGTCATGCCCTCAAATCGCTCGTGCAGAATGTCCAATATGGCAGGAGCGGTGTGGCATATAACGTCGTCCTGTTGAAACCACATGTCGCTGGTGTCCATCATCCAATTCAGGCCAAAAGAAAGGCCGATTTTTTCGGCAGATATTGCGTTTCATCGTCGTACGGGTGTTGGTTCAATATCTACTGAACCAGTGGATTCAAATTTATCCACCACACTGCGAATAGTCCTCTCGGTAGGACGATTATGGCGACCGTAAAATATGCCAAGCGCGCGGAACGTTGCCCGAACAGAACACCCATTTTGATAAAACAATTTTTTCATTTATTTTATATACATATAAAACTTCAGGTAAACTTGCACGATATATGTTCTTTCCTAAAACAGGCTTACATCAGTAGTCGAATACATAATTTGTTTCAATATCTGCTAAAACAAATAATTTTGTCTCTCTATTCTAATATCTGTTCGAATCATCCTCTACCAAAACAATGTAAGTTCGCACACAGCACGCAAGACAATTGAATTTTGTGCCTTACCAGGCAAGGAAAATCAGTCGCGACCATAATGAATGAGATGTCATTGGTTTACGGCGACTCTTGTCCAGGAAAAACCATGGTGTACAAGTGGCATAGTTTATTTAAACAAGGAAGGGAATCCCTTGAAGACGACCCGAGGCCGGGCAGGAGCATTGAGGTGACCACGCCAGCACTTATCCAAAAAGTTGAACAAATTGTACTCGAAGATGCTCGACTAAAGAAGAAACAACTCGCAGAAATGGTTGGAGTATCCGATACAACAATTTTTAAAATCCTACACGATCATCTCGGCATGTCAAAGAGGCAGTTTCGGCGTATTTTGCAGATAAAGAGAAATCATTTTTTTATGATGGTATAAATAAATTAATTGAAAGATGTGAAAAATGTATCCGTCTTGCAGGTGAATATATTGAAAAAGAAAAATAATTTGGTTTTTTTATTTCCACCCCTTGTCCCCCATTCCGCGAATATAAAAACGCAACCTCGTAAATCACAATGTCATCAAGAAATTTTTGCCATTGATGAAGAACGTAGGAGCGCACTGTGTTACAAAATCTAAGAATAATTGTCGCTTTCTGTCATCGATATGCATCACTGGCAAGTGTACTTTCACCTTAAATAACAAACCATATATTCATAATGCACGATATTAAGTTCAAGAAAATCCTAAAGTTAGAATGTCGAACTCACTATACTCAAAAAAATATCTGTGCTGGAATTTTTAATAGCAATATTATTAGACCATTTGAAATTGGCACTTCGTGAGTTCTTCTTGTGGGGAACCTAAAGAGTAAAAATTTACAAAGAAGCACCCGGATATTAATTCATTGAAAGAACCAGTACTTATTGAATGCATGTTAATTACCAACAGGCCAACGTTAGGCGCGGGTCCAAATTCATCCAATGTTGTAAACTACCTGCGTATCGATAACTAAACTCATCCGATAGGAGAGGCAAATTCGTCTGATGCATTGCTAATCAGATTAACACTAATAATCGCCTGGGCGCTTTAAATCGTCCCACAAAAAATGTCTGAACTTTTAATATAAAATAAAACAAAATAATAGCATTTTATACACATAATGATAAAACATAATTTTATTAGAAAATAATTACAAAATAAAAAATTAATCAGATATATAATTATAACATAAAAATTAACTTATACATAATACGAACTTTACACCAATAATACAACATAATATAATATAACAATTTCTATAATACTAAATTGGTTTAATTTTTCGATATTTTGTATCGGTTTGAAACTGCGCACACAAATTCAAATCTGGAAAAAAATCCTGAGCGTCTAGCATCTATTAAATCCTTTACAAATTTTAAGGATTTCAACATGTGACTCCTAACAATTTTGCCGGTACTTACGCTTTGAATTTTAACATACGTGTCAACTTGAAATTCTACTAATTTTTTAACAAATATAAAAATAGATGGATGACAATTGTAGAAGCTGCTGTTGAATTGGGAGTGAAATGATTCGCAACAATTTGTCGTATTCTCAATTGACGCTGTTGCTTCAGCTCACATTTCCGGTGGAAAATTTGCACCATCTTCTATATAATTCTCAATAATATAATCACAAAATTTATCAACATTTACATTATTCGGTTTAATACTGCAAAAGTCATAAACAAAACAATCTCCCACTTCTGTTGGCTGCAAGAAGGAAAGACCAAATAGATGAGAAAGCCACTTCCCTGTATCTGAAGCTTCTTTATAAGTAGTAGTCAGACCTAATTGTTGGATCTTTCTGAACCATGACTGCCCCAAATGAAAGCGGCAACCCCGAATTATAACTTGCGGCCATATTTTCCTTATTGCATTATGCACAGATATTCCAGATAGTCCACTATCACAGTTTTTGGTTCGAAACTAATATGCACAATTTCAGCAACTTTTTCGCATAAGACATTTAATAACTTTTCATATGTCACTTGTTTTTTGTCTGGCAGCAAGCAATAGACTAGTGGAATATAATGTCCGTTTTGAAGTCCATGGATAGTATACAATTGAACAAAATGTTTACAACAATAATTAAATGTTCCATCCATGTATATTTTTTCCATGCCACTAAGAAACTTTAAATTTATCTCACAGGAAAAAATTACAATTTTTGATTCACTGTTATTATAAATTAGGAAATTTTCATCCCGATGAGTTTTAATGTTTGTAGTGTCAAGGTATTTTTGAATTTCTTTAATATTTTTGGGAAATGTCGGAAACATTTTTCTTCGAGCATTATACACATTTTTGCGAACTCGCTTTACATCCTGTACATCGACGTGCTTATCTTTACCGGTGGAAATTATTTCATTACGAATTATTTTTGAAGGTCTCTCGGTAATGTCTTCAACAGCTTTTCGTTTGCAGGCACTACTCAAAAATTGCCTATCAAGGCTTTTTAAGTTCTTCTCATGATTGTGCGTGACACTACTTCTATCTGTTATCACAATTTCATCACTTGATGTAAAGAATTTTGCACTACACCCTTTCACTGAACAGATCCACTTTGTATTTCCGTTCTTTAAAACTGATTTCTTCGAAAATTTGAACCCATCAAGAACAAGCATGGTCTTGCCACGCTCACTTATTATTGTCTCAAGTGACATTTTGTATGCCGCGCCTGTATACGTAACAAACAAAGCTAAAATGACTAAATTTACTTGCATTTTGTCCTTTATATACAATTTTATAATACAACCATATACATTATGTTCATGTTTATTTGAATAGAATTACTCTTAATGGGAATAGAATAATTTGTAATTACCTGATATTGCATTTTAGTTACTCTTAATAGGAATAGAATAATTTCTAATTACCTGATATTGCATTTTAGGGGGCATTAGTAAGGGATAATGGGGTCCAAGTCATTAAGCAAATCAGATAATCCATCGGACGAATTTGTCTACGACCCATTTTACTTCAGGTAACAAATTTTTGATATCGGATGAATTTGCATGCGCCCAACGTTAGAAATAGTTTTTATGACCAGACTAGAATAATGGTTAACAGTTATTTTAATATTTACTATAATTTATGTTTTCTTGCTATTGTTTTTATAAAAATTACTTGACACCTTTATTACTTAATATTTATTTGTTATTTTAGTATAAAAATAATGGCGAATGGACTAATAATTTACTATACTGCTAATTACCCATGTTAGACTTTGAGAATGGACATCCGGTATTAATTAATAATATTTCTATGAGTTAAGCTAATATATTATAAAATGGGAGGACCTCGATCGGCTGGCAAAATGATGAGATGGTTTAACCTTCACAATTACTGCATAGATTCGATAGAATTGCTATGGAATGAGCTATACTAATAAATAAACACCAAAAGTATTCAAAAAATTTTTTCACATTCTGATAAATACAAGAGAGCTGAAAATTATAAGAGAATAGATAACCAAAGGTACAAAGTTATTTTGATAAACTAAAATTAAAAGACTTCGTGTTTTTATTTCAAAACAATAGATATGATACAATAGTATTTAATTGTACATATAAAAAATTACTCCGATAGTCAGTCATTCATTCGCATAGTAATATATGCTGATTTATAATTTGAAATAGATAAGAAAAAACGACACCGTGAAATACATATATGTATGTATATTCCGAACTCAGTTACCAGATAATTAGAGTGTTAAAACTACTATTACATTTATTCTATTAATAGAAACAGTAATAAATAATTTCTTACATAAATATTTACGTTGAACGGCTTCATGCTTTAAAAAAATGAAAGTGCTTGTAATTCTGTTTCGCAGTCAAAAGAACAATTAGTAAAAATGTCAATATATTTAAGAAACATATTCAGCTTCACGCAAATCAAATTAAATAAGCGGTGGAAACAGATTTCAAACAATATTCAATCTCCAAAAATTAGATGTAACATTAACATTACATATTTAAATAAAATTAGCATACTAGACAGGCGTAATTTTATTAAATTCTTGCATCGCATTAAACATAATACATATCCATTACAAATCCTGTAATTTAATTAGCAAAGAAGAGTAAATAATCATAAAAAAGACTAGGTATGTACTTACTTTGTTTTTTGGTCTCGAAAGGTATGGAAATACACTCCAGATAGTTAAAGTAACAAAACGTGAACCAAAAAATCACTTAACACGATTTAAAAAAACACAACGCAAAGTATAAACGTGAATTATTTTAGTGGAATGTATTTAAAAGTACGATAAACCTTACAAAACTTAAATAACTATCTGTTAAGTTGTACAACGAAAACCACTTTGCAAACTAAAGTTTCTGAGTTTATCGTCAGGTGAATGCTAACTCCCACCATTTCCTTTATACCTGGTGGGATTATTTCATCTCATTCCTAAAAATGTATATACCAAACAAGGACGTAATTCAACTACATGCACAGCGCATGTATGCAGAAGTTGATAGTGATATATATGTATGTACTGGTCGAGAATTCTCGAGTCTCTATGCGAGTTTATGTGATGCCGCAATTTGAATATACATACATACATATACCACATATATTCGCTTTTGAAGATAGAAACGCATGTTTTATTATATTATTTTTTAGTTATTATGAGATACTATTCATTTACGATAAGAATATTTAGGTTAGCGTATATAGTATTGTACTGATAAACGACCATAATAGCTATTTATTGCACTTTTATCAAATTGTAATTCAATTGTATTTAATTCTACTTAAACTACTTGATTTTTTGATATATTTAGACAACTCAAAGTAGGAATATTATTACATATTAATTGTAGAAAATACACCAATTTTACGTCAAATTGAAATATTTTAAACTAATAACATGCTTGAATAATATTGTTCGTGAGTTTATAGTTACTTTAAGGGAGGTTTGACTTCAGTACGATTCCTATTTAGACAATATTCGGTCTGTGTCCAAACCTGCTCGACAAGTTTGGATAAATACAGTCAGTCACGAAAGTTTTCGTACACCTATGAGTGTTGAAAATCATCTGATTAAAATAGAGCTTATTTATTTCCATTTAATAATGTTAAAAGACTATAATAACATGTAAGACATTATTTAAAACTAAAATAAAATTTGATAAATATTCTAATAGCGAATGTCACAAAAGTTTTGGTACACTACCCTATATTTCTCCATAAATTTATAACATAAATTTTTGCAACGAACTCGGCAAATCTTCAATATCGCCTCGTATTTGTGAAACACAAAAGTTTTCTTAAATAAGTCGCAAAAGTAAACACGCAATGTTAATAATAGGCAAATTTATACCCAGATTGCAGTAACGGCAGCTCATAAATTTCATGATTGGTACAATACCTCTCTAGTTATATTAGTAAAGCTAAAATAATATTACGCAGTCTGTAGCAGAGAAAACGGAATTTTTTAAAATAGTAATTCTTAGTGGCGCCATTTATTAAAAAAATATGCGTCGGTAAGCTAACAACGAGATAAATGATCTTTCACTAATGTTTTGTCAAAATATCATGACATTTGCATCATTAGAAGCAGAGAAATTGCACATAAACTAACAGTGTGTAAGAGCAAATATCAAGATCTGTTTTAAACTCGGTAAATCGTTTACTGAAACGCTTAATTTGATGAAACAAGTGTATGGTGATGGCTGTTTATCACGTACGAGTGTGTATGAGTGGTATAAACGATTTAAAGACAATCGTACGGACATAAATGATGACGAACATCCTGGTGCAAAAAAATTTGTGGTTACGGAAAGTAACTTGTGCATGAATTTGTCAGAAATGGGCCGAAATCCTCATTGTGATACGTGGGAATGGAATTAAATATTTCCAAAAATTCAATTCATCACATTTTGACACAGCATTTGGAACTGAGAAAGATTTGTGCAAGGTTTGTACCACACAAGCTGATGATCAAAAATTGCTCCGAATTCAATATTGTATAGACTTGATTAAAGGCTCAAAAAAGGACGAAAACTTCAAATATTCTATTATAACTAGCGATAAGACGTGATGTTTTCAAGATGATCCAGCGACCAAGCGTCAAAACTCTGAATGGAAGCATCCAAGGGAAGAGAGACCAAAAAAATCGTTTAAAGTAGTCAAAAGTGAAGACAATGTTGATTTGTATTTATAATTCGAAACAGAGAGTTTGTACTCATCAGTCAAACAGTCAGTGCTGCATATTATCTTGGTGTCTTGGCGTCTTTTAGCGCGTATTCGTCGTTTGCGCCCTCAATATTGTGAAAATGGTTGCTGGCGTTTGTTACATGATAATGCGCCATTTCATTGCTCGACGCTTATCAGTCATTTTCTAACTACAAATGGCATTTCAGCCATCAACCATTCACCGTATTCACCGGATTTGGGCTCGATGGGATCTATCAAAAACAAACTACGCATCAATGTCTGAGAATTGACACAAAAGTCAGTGACAGCTACACCAATGTCACAAAAAATATTAATTTTATCAAATATATACAAAATGTACTATTTTAAAGTTTCGAGAATATATTGATCGAACTTCGTATTTGAATATATATGTATGTATTAGAATTATGTTTTGTTACTACATTTACGAGTACCTGGACTGTTTTCTAAATTAATTTTATTATCCTTTAAATGGATTATTACATATTATTATTAGTAATAGTTACCTATTTTAAAGCATAGGGGATCAGTGATAATATGGAGATGTATGGCAGCTTTTGGGGTAGGTGATTCAGTATTTATTGAACTACGACTATGGATCGACAAATATACTTAGATATTGTTAAAGACTTAATATTAAAATCAATTAAAATATTTTACTTGTATTTTACAATGTATATTATGTATTTTGTTATTATTATATGTTTCGTGACTATTATTATTTTGTGTAATGTATTTTATATAGTAATTATATTTATTTTTGTTATACGCAAAATTAACGCACATGTACTGATCACATTTGTAATTTTGAGTGTCCGTAATTTAACCACATAATGATCTGTCAAAAACAGAGGCTCGAAGGATTAGATTAATTTTAAAATTCAAAAACATAACATAGTGTTGCTGAAGAGTCTGGAATGAGTCAAATCGTAATTTCTAGATTTTGGAATCGTTTTTTGGAAACCAGAAGTACTCAACGAAGGCAAGGGTAAGGTCGGCCAAGATCAACAATAACAAAAAATGATTGATACTTATCGTAATCGACACGTAGCATCTTTAATGCAATGGGTTTCCTGCTGTAACTATTGCGACCATTAATAACGTAAAGAATAAGAAATCACTTACGTACGTCTGGCTTATATGCCCAAAGACATAACTTGCACATTGTAAGTCAGGGGACCAAGATCGGCCTACCTGACCGGCCGCGACGTTGTTGCTGCCCGGTAGTTGCGTGACGCTTCCCTAATAGGTGCAAGGTCGACAGTGTCGAACAATTCCCTTCTTTTGGCGTGCATGGGTACCTCGATGCGTTGAACGCAAAGCGAGGTATTTTGAACTGTTTCGTTGCATACGTACTTGAACGTATAGAACGATTGAACTACGTTTCTGTTTATTATTTGAACTGTTTTATTTATACTTGTAGAATACATGAATTCGAAATAAAATTGTGTAACATTTATGTTTTATTTCAATTAAATAGAGCTCTCAAACCCGGGAATACCTGAACATATATCGTGAAACAATGTCTGCATAGACACGTAAAAATTATTGTCTAGCACCCACAAGTTATTATGTAATTGAAGGAAATAGAAACAAAACCACACAGAAACAAAAAAATTGAAAATCGTAAATGGCAAAAAATCAAAACATTATAAAGAATAAAAATGGATGCGAGAGGCAAAATAATTCAATTCAAATAGGCCTCACACCCGAAAGGGTGAAAAGCTTTAGGATTAAGTATGTAAATATGACTCCGCTATTACAACCAACTTTATTATTATTAAATAACTTGCAACTATGGTCTACAATTGCAATAATTTTAACTATACAAAATAAACCACAATAATAATTCTTTAAAGACTAATTTTTAAATTGTAGAATACATTATTCCTTAATCACCAGAAATCGTGTGTTAATATTTACATTGCTTTACAGCTCTCGTTAGTTTCCTGAATGCGCTAAACTTGAATTTTTCCTAAACATAGATATTATGTTTGTTTATAGTGACATAATAATAATCTTGTGTGTATATACAAGATAAAAATTATTATGAAATTCATTGATAAAGTAATTTAATGTTTTATCGATTATTTCATAAATCAAACTAACTTTTTATACATTATAGAGAATACGTCTTCTCTTATAAGAGGTTTTCATTTTTAAAGTATTCCAAAAATACTTAAAAGTATAACTGTACTTCATATCTTATATTCGCTTATATATTTACTTACAAATATTTTTATAAACTACTCTTATTTTTCTAAACAGGAAATGAATATACAGACTTAACATGCTTACGTATGCGTTAAAGCGATAGTCGTTAGAATGTAACAGGGTCCTTTGAATTTTGCATTAGCAGTAAAGATTTGTAATTTTAAGTGTCCATAATTTAACCACATAATGATCTGTCAAATATAGAAGCTTGCTGAAAAGTTTGGAGTGAGTCAAAGAATAATTTCTAGATTTTAGAATCACTCTTTGGAAATTAGAAGTACTCAACGAAAGCAAGGGTAAGGTCGGCCAAAATCAACAACACCAAGAGATGATCGATACTTATTGTAATCGACACGTAGCACGTTCAATGCAACGGGATTCGAAATGAGTTTTCTGCTGCAATTATTGCGACTATTATTACTCGTAATGCAAAGAATAAGAAATCACTTACGTACATCTGGCTTATATGCCCCAAGACATAACTTGCATTCTTTTTACCACAAAGCAAGAAATGTTCGACATGCTAATCAGGTTCATACCATTAAGATGAAAAAATTTTTAAATGCTCGTGGTGATCATATACATTATTAATCTTCACATCTTTGCAAGCATTATTGCAATAAAGCTTCTGTATAGTTTAATATTTCTGTATTTCTCGTACATTAAAAATTCAACATTTTATGCTCCCCAAGAACATGGCATTAAAACTTACCCAAACAAGTTAGAATACAATTAAAGTGTTCAGATACTGAAAATATCCATTGTTATAAGCGGCTTGTTTACATTTTAATTTATATGTTCGTTTTTGGTCGATCCTCATTGGCTTTATATTTCTACTGACATGAATCAAATAAACAAATTTTTACATAATCCTTTAAGTGTAAAAAAATTATCTTCACATTTGTTACCACATGATTTAACTGAATATCAAAACAAGTTCCTATCATATGGTTCAAAGGAGCAATAAAACGATTTAACTCAGATACAACAAATTCGGTATGCACGACTTGAAACTAAACAACAATTGACTGTTTTGGATATTTTGACATGAAGTAAAATCATCAAAAGTTACTCGTCGTAGTATTTCAAAGAAATGATTGTTTTTTTTGTCGAAAACTGAACATGTAATTACTATTCTTTTATAAAATCGTCGAAATGTGAACATCTAGTGGTACATAACTATTGCTTACCATAGAAAGCGTCGAGACATTTTTGATTAATATTAAGATAATGGAGACTTAACACTATACAACAGTGAATAGTCAAAATATTGAATTAATATCTCGTTTTCTGTATAGTCCTAATTGGAGTTCTCCTAACTCCTTTACATCAATAATCATTTACGTGGTTAACAATTGTCGACGCTAGAAGATGCAGAAATACAATTTAGTAAGCCGTTTTCTGAAAGGAAAAATGCTATGAAAATTAGGTTAGTAGTATGAAAAAATGTATGTAGGGTCAACTAGCCTAAGAGTTTGTATCCTCCTAAGACTATACAAGGTACTTAATTAAAAATATGATTTATAGAGTGTAATCTCATTTGTAGGGTCTGAACAACTTTACGTAATTTTATATTAGTAACATAATTTGTGGCATTTGTTAAGTTTTATATTATGTTATGGTAAAGTAGTCCCTTGAATATAATTTTATTATTACTGGAAACAATCTTATACGTGGCGAGTATAACCTGGATTATTGTGTAATATTTTTACTCTATCTGAATACGTTCAATCTAAACATTTCATATGAATTTTATTTAACTTTCCTCGTACACTTGAAATAATATAAATTCAACTTACCAAAGTTAAATAATCTTAAGAGCGTGAATAGTTTTATAGAATACGCACTGCGTGCCCTTGAGAATAAAACTTTGCACTAAGCTTTCTATAAATTAAATTAGTTTTTACAAATCTCACTCGAAAATTCAAATTTCGATGAAACTTTAAAGGTAGAAAAAGTAGCATTGTATAGGAACAAATATTTTTTTAGTAATCGAATCTCTCGATTTCAAGGTAGAGACAAAAATTTACACGTCGTTTAAGTTTTTCTAAGTATTTGGGAAACAATAACAAATATTAAACTTTTTGTATTATAATTTATGCGTACTATATAAGTCGTATCAAGGATGATGCAAATTTCCGAACATAATAATAGGGCAACGCGTACCTCATAACTTCCCTTTTTTATTTCTTTTCTTTATCTATTAAAACTAAAGTCGCTTTTACGTAAAAAACGATGGTGTATGACATATTTAGACAGTCAAACATTAAAGATATTTAAAAAGTAATGAGGCTTTACTTATCATTGATTAATGAGCATAGATAATCGTCATTGTATTTAAATATCATAAAACATTAAAAAGCACGAAAGTTTTGAAATTCTTTACTATATGAAGAACGTTTTAAAAGTTTACACATACAAGCTGATAAACATGAGAATTAACAGGAAGTACTCACTGTGTATATGAAAAAATAGCTACATGTGGTTCTATCACATATTACAGCAATCATATGCACAGAAATATGTACACTAACGTAATTAAACAAGATGTAACTTTTTAATTTTTTTCAAAAATTTCGGTTAAAATTAAAATTTTTCTTCAGTTTCACATCGTAAAAGCGCATAGTTATGTACAATTAAAAACTATCGTGGATTTTCACTGAATATCCGTTTCTATAATGCACTTAATAGCACGTTGAAAGACTCGAATTCACCATTCTGCCTGGCCTAATGATGAAAATGTACATACGCTCGGTTATGATATCGCGGCTTCTCGAGACTCACGCAGAGAGCAGGAACTTTTTCAAAAATATATAAGATGTAAAATGCGATTAAAATTAAAATTTTTAAGATGTATTTGACTTTTCACATAATCCGTTATAATAGAGCACATATAGACGGCAGTAATGGCAAATAATGTAATAGAAACGTATTTTCTTGCAGTACGAAATTTTGCATTATGGAAGCGCTTAATATAGGTAAAGTATTTCTTTTGACATTCCAATAAATTGAATTACATGATGTCTTAAAATATATTTTTTATGTGCTGAACTAGAAAACATGTTCTCTTTTGAACATGTAAATGGGGATGGAGTTTGAATAATTAAAAGAACCATATGAAGCGGAATTTATTGAAGAGAATTTGACGCGTTCCTGAAACATAAGGTAGTGTTATAAACCTGATTTCAAAATTGTTGTACAATGCTGGAAAAGTGGTAAACCAAGAAACGATGTTTAAAGCGGGAAAAACTCCAAAAAACGAAATCATCTGTTATACAGATGAGAAGAAAATATTAACAGTGATAGGACCGTGACCTAATTAATTGATCGATATAGCATTTCCAGAAAATACATAATTGTGACGAAAATAAAATTCATTACACGTTCCACCCTTACTGCTATAGAAAACCTACGGTTGTTAAGCGATACTTTTATTAGCGAAGTCAATGTTACTAATATTGACAGAAGCAATGTATACAACACTAACGAAAGTGGATTTAATCTTTGCCCTATACAATATGTAATTACACTATTTTGTCAGACATTTTCGCAGAGGGGCGGGCTCTTGCTTTCGTCATTATTTTAGTACAAAAAAAATCCACGAATACGTTTGGACCTTGTGTTGCCCAATCATTACTTAGACTCGTAAATGTCTTTATTTCTTCTTCGCCGTCTGAAAAACTCACCTTAAGTCACTTCAAAACCTGGCTAACACACGTTTTCTTCCCAAATATTGAGACCAAACAGTGTCTTCTTGATTCTTGAGTGGACACTGTTTTTCCGACCTTCAGGAATTTTATTAGAACTTTTTCTGATACAATGTTTCTTATGTACGACATAGATTGTAGCAGCGAAATAATATTATTAAACTGCAGTTTTTAACCCACAATCAGTTTTCTTCTCCAAGATTTTTTGCCGATTCCAAATATTCGCGATATGTGGATGAAAGACCGATCGGTATGCTTTAAAAATCCTGTAGGCTTTTGTTTTGCAAATTCCTATTGTGCGTTGTTCGTGTTACATGCAATACCGATGTTTTCAACACTTTATACTACCATTATTGCAATCATCACATGGCGTAATTACTATAAAATATAGTAATATATATTACTATTATATATATATATATATATATATATATATATATATATATATATATACATATATTGGATCTGGGAAAAAGTTCGTGGCGTTTTTTCAGTAAAATTCAACTGGTCCCCGCATGGCGCGTGGACGAATTCATTTAAACGGAATATGCACCATTATTATCGACAATGTTTCGCCATTTTTTTGGTAGATCCATGATCCCATCGGTGAAAAACTTCTGTGGTTTCTGGTCGAAAAACTGAATCAAGTAGTTTTCACAGGCTTCTTTTGAAACCAACTTAATTCCATTGAGAGAGTTCTGCAGAGATCGAAACAGATGATAGTCAGAGGGTGCTATATCCGGACTGTAAGGTGGGTGCATCAAAACTTCCTAACCAAACTCTCTCAATTTTTGACGGGTCATCAAAGAAGTGTGTGGTCGGGCGTTGTCATGATGGAAGACAACACCTTTCCTATTAATCAATTCGGGCCGTTTTCTTTCAATCGCCTGGCGTAATCTCTCTAGTTGTGCACAGTAGAGTTGAGAATCAATCGTCTGACCAGTTGGAAGTAGCTCGTAGTGGGCGATTCCCCTCCAGTCCCACCATACACACAGCATCACTTTTTTTGGCGTCAATGTTGGCTTAGCGAACGCTTGTGACGGCTCACCATCCTTTATCCACGATCTTTTACGCTTCCGATTATCGTACGTAATCCATTTTTCATCTCCGGTTATTAAACGTTTCAGAAACGGCTCGATTTCATTCCGTTTCAGCAGCGCATCGCAGATGTTAATTCGGTCCATCATGTTTTTCACGCTCAACTCATGAGGAACCCATACGTCAAGCTTTTTTTTGTAACCAGCTTTGTGTAAATGGTTCAAAACAGTTTTGTGGTCAATGCCTAGCTCCATGCCAATATCGACACTGCTGATATGCTTATCTTGTTGGACTTTTTCAAGAATTTCATCAGATTTTTCAGTGATTGGACGACCGGAGCGTGACTCATCTTTCACATTGAAATTTCCAGAACGAAAGCGAGCGAACCATTTCCGCGCAACAGATTTCGATAAAGTACCTTCACCGTACACAGCACAAATTTTATCACAAGCCTGCGCAGCGTTCTTCCCCTTATCATAATAATATTGCAGAATATAGCGAAATTTCTCATTATTCTTCTCCATTTTCAAGTGCGAATAACTTTCCAACCACTGCACCGATTACAATGTTTCTACGCTCAAACTAACGTTCGGAAGGTCATCTAAAAAACGAGCCGTCGGTGGTGTCGCTGTGACTTGTTGTTCTTTAGTTATCGGCAACCAATGCCATCTATCGGGAAAAACGCCACGAACTTTTTCCCAGACCCAATATATAAAGGGTTTTCCAATAGGGACTTGACAAGTTTTAATTCAATTTGTGAACGCACCCTTTCACTAATCATCGAACTGTCACTGTCAATTTAGTCAGTAAACTTAACATTTTCATCATGGTAAAGTACACGAACGAACAACGTTTGCAAATTATAAAAATTCACTACAGAAATTCGAAGTCGGTGACCGCTACTTTAAGAGCGTTAACTCCGATTTTCGGTCGTAGTTCTCGCCCTAGTAGACAGGCAGTAACAAGTTTAGTGCAAAAATTTGAGTCTACATATTCGTTGTGTGATGTTGCCGTGCCAGTGAGACAACGGGTTGGTCGAAGTGTCGAAAATATCGCTGCCGTTGAAACATCCGTAGCAAATGATCCAAATCAGTCAATTTCACGGCGTTCTCAAAAGTTGGGCATCGCCCAGACCACTTTATGGCGAATTTTGCGTAAGGATCTTGGTTTACACCCATACAAGATCAAGCTGACTCAAGAATTGAAGCCGATGGACCATTTCATGCGACGTACGTTCTCCGATTGGGCTCTGGAAAAGATGTGCCAAGATGATCAATTTCATCGCAAAATCATTTTCAGTGACGAAGCTCATTTTTGGCTCAATGGGTTCGTCAATAAGCAAAATATGCGTTATTGGTCGGGTGAAAATCCACATGTGCTTCATGAAACACCACTTCATCCACAAAAAACAACTGTTTGGTGCGGTTGGCATGCCGGCGGTGTCATAGGGCCATATTTTTTCGTCGACGATAATGATCGTCACGTTACTATAAATGGTAATCGTTATCGCGCCATGATTACCGATTATTTTTGGCCCGAATTGGAAGATATGGACTTGGACAACATGTGGTTTCAGCAGGACGGTGCCACAAGCCACACAGCACACGTTACAATCGATTTATTGAAGAGTAAGTTTGATAAGTGTGTTATCTCAAGAAATGGACCAGTCAATTGGCAGCCTCGTTCGTGCGATTTAACGCCTCCAGACTTTTTTCTTTGGGGCTACGTCAAGTCATTGGTCTATGCCAAGAAGCCGACAACGTTGGAAGAGCTCAGAGCCAACATTGAACGCGAAATAGCAGCCGTTTCGGCCGAATTGTGTGGCCGAGTCATCGAAAATTGGGTCCAACGAATCGACCGCTGCAAACGTGCCCGCGGTGGCCATATGAACGAAGTCGAGTTCCATTCATAAATGTTTTGATTGTACTTCAACCCGATAATAAAGTTTTTGAAATATCTCAAATGGTCTGCATTTTATTTTGAAAAAAAGTTGTCAAGTCTTTATTGGAAAATCCTTTATATATATATATATATATATATATATATATATATATATATGGGTAATATTAGATTCTCGGGATCTCCGCGATGTCGAACAGAAATTCTCAAAAAAATCGACGTCTCGACGTAATAAAGAAGATGATTAAGGTGTCGTCGAAACGTCGAGACACCGATTCTTTCGAGAATTTCTGTCCAACATCACGGAAAGCCCGAGAATCTAATATTACCCATACTTACAATCACGACAATCTTCGTTCGACATACATATATACATATATATAATAGTACTATTCGCAACTATAAAACTATATCAATAATCGTATTACAGTACATAGTGCCTGTAATATTTCATAAATATTACACTTCTTTTAATTTTGCTCCAACATTTTCCGAAAAGTTATTATTATTATAAGCGTATGGGTTATATCAAATAATATTCCAAACTTACCGTAAATTTAGCCTGTAAAGTAAGTCAAAGAATATGATTAACTTTCTTCATTCTTCGTGTATACCAAATTTTTTTATATTATGTGCACTTTCTTTGGAATATAGTAAGTTTGTTTAATTTCAATGTTTAATTATTATTATTATACAAGTATACACGGTTTTGGACCCGAGTGACAAAAATCGTTTCTAAGATAAATCTCAATCCGTTTTTTAAGATTTGTTCTAATTTTCGAGATATTCAATAAATTCATTTTATACAATTTTTGACCATTTTATTTAATTGTGATAAATGAAGAACGGTTGAACCGAGTTGTTTGTATTGTATGGCAAGCATTTCACCTATTAGAATCCAACAGTAGTCGTCCATGATGCCATCATCTGAAAATCCTTGGTAGATTTGCGGTTACCAAGCCAGCTGTAAATAATACTTCAAAATGATGTCGCTGCAGCCGCTTTATCGGGCGTTAAACATTTTTTAAAGCTTCCGTCGGCTATTAATCCAAATCGAATAAATAATTCTTTCATTTTCGTGTACGAATCGTTTTCATCTGTTCGAGTCCAAAAATTAATCAGAATTTGTAAGCTTGTCTTATTATTAACTATCTAAATTCGTTGTACAGCATCGTTTTCGACGTAAAAGCGACTTTAATTTTGATAGACTAAAGAAAACAAATTATAAAAAAACAGGAGGTATGAAGTCCTGGTCCCCAGTTATTTACTTTTTCCGAAATTAATTTGCATCATCGTTGAAACTACATAATTTACTTGAAATTGTTACAAAAAAATTAATATCTGTTATAGTTTCCAAGATAAAATTTAGACATGCAAGAGGGCTTTTACCCTGAAATCGTGATTCGGCCGCTGGAAAAACTTAACGTTCTTAGACGAAGGCACTCTTTCAATCTTTAAAGTTTCATTGAAATCTGAATTTCCGGGCTGCTAGTACTTATAAGACGGCACTATTACTAGGAGTAATTAAGTTAAGAAACGATTACTATCTTTTTCTTTTTTCAGAAAATGAATAAGCATAGGACAGAAAATGAGGATGTCAAATTAAATACTATATTGATATTATTGTCAGATGCGGTAATGTACTACATATCTAACCTGTAAACAACAAAGAAGCTGCCTATGTAGGTTACCTAAGTGTAAACTTACAAGAACGATGAAATAAATATGATAAATTAGCTGTTAGAACAATAGCAAATAACAGCGGTAAACAATATCGGAACCGTAGAAAAGACAAACTTTATAAGTCAAAAGTCAAAACATTATTTTATCTGTATTGTACGTGACACGTATATGCATAATACACATGTTCTCCATACGTCTGTTTCTATTTTTGCACGATTTCTTGACAAGACATAGCGTGTAACTCTATTAGAAAAACGTTCGCGCCCTTTCTTTCTTCAACACATGTGACTACCGATGAATTAGACAAATGCCGGTATATGTTCGTATTTAGCAACGTTATTGATATACCGTCAAACTTTGGTGGTTCCAACAAATTTAAAATTAGTGTTTTTAATAAGGACAGTTCGGATAGCAGTTTATTACATAAATGGATTATGATACATTATGATTTTATGCAAAAAGATGCGAGGTATTTTGCTTTTGAATATATTGTAATGAATGGTATTGGAGTGAAATTTTTGTGCAAGGCAGAATATGATACTTCGTCGATTTGAAAATTAGTCTATGGGAAGGGTAACGGGGAGATATTTCAAAAATCTTAAATGCTTACATGAAAAATATAAATTTACTCCTTATAGCACCTATAATAATAACTAGCTTAGACACAATACTTAATAACTTACCTAAAATAGTTACTGAAAGGTAGAAGCGAGCGCAGAACAAGGTCAGTTAGTTACTCCAGTGTGTTGTGTTAAAATAAGTGGAGAATATATATCATCAAGCATTAATTTTCCCAAGAAAAAGACTAGGAGAAGATTATTCAAAGATGCTCCAAATTGCATTGAAAATTATTTCAGATACCGGCACCATTAATACCGATTTGTTCTTTATATGGTCTCATTTTATAGAATTTGTTAAACCTTAGAAACTAGAAAAAATTCACTTGATGGCAAGTATAAACATCTACAAGATGTTCACTAAACGGGAGAAAAATGATCGTTTTTAAACGACTGATAACTGGGTTTGAAAAAATGGATTATTTACAACAATGTGATATGGAAACGATCTTAGTCTCAACCTGACTATTCGCCTTAAAGGTTATGCTCTTAGTGTCGTGAGATTTTAAAGATGTGCTCTTACCAAGGAATAAAACAATTAATTCCAGTGTACTGTCGGCAATTGGACACTTTGAGCTAATCCTTCATCTAGAAATTTTCATAGCAATGTTATTTCATCACAAGGCGAGACCACACACAAATTTGATCGAAAATATTGGATCTTCAATGGGAAACACGGTCACATCCACCATACGTTTAGGATCTTGCGCTTCGAGACATTTACTAGTTTCAGTCTCTTCAAAACTCCTTGCGTGGTGTAACGTTCGATTTGGATGAAGCTGTGAATCACCACCTTGGAAAATTTTCACCAATAAAAATAGGTCCTTTTATGAACAAAATAGTTATGAAAACAGGCAATATATAATTCATTAATTTTTTATGCTAATGAATGCCCAAAGATAAACAGAAAATATGCATCATGATTATTTCAACAAACCAATACATTACATAGAATGGTCAATAAAACACATTTCTTCAACTCGAAATATTTTATTAAATCTTGAGTACAACAACTATATAACTTATAGGCCGGTAGCGTTTATAGATATATAAAAAAAGGAAATGTCTCATCAATATTTCAGATTAATATTCGTATTTATATAATTTATATGTATAAATCTAAATACAAAAATTACTCTTCTTATTTGAAAATTATATTTCTAGACATTAGCAATAACAATATGATAATAACTTTTAATTACAATAATATGGAATATTCAAATCTTCTGTGCTTGTTTGAACTAGTGTTTCCTTTAATATTTTATTTATAACCTGTATTGTGTTGGCACATCTGCAGCACAACACAGAAGCCAATCATTAAGTTTCAGCCAAAAACACTGTACAAAATCAATAATTGCTGTTTAATGGTAAATGGATGATTTACATATGTACAAAAAGCTAGATAAAATCATTTATAAAAAAACAACATACATGAAAACATGTATAAACAACACTGCTTATCAAAAAAAATAATTATTCTAAATATAGATCTCAAAGTATCAACATTGGTTGAAAAAATATTATCAAAATCGCTACAAAATGATAAAAGTTAAGTCAAAGGTAAGAACCAAGTTTTTCGTAAAGTTTATCTTACTAAGTCGCTGCCCATTCAGAGAATATTTCCAAAATCGTCTTAGATTAACATTATAAAAATATATTTTTGATATTTATTAATCCAAATAATATACATACTTCCATAAGCTTGCTTTTTTCTTCTTTATTACAAATTGCTGCAGTTTAAAAATAAAAGCTGTTGTGAAAATGTAAACACACAATTATTAAAAGATATTAGACTAGAACTCTTCTACAATGTAGTTTATAGAATTAAAAAAAAAAAAGTAAAACTATATGCTTCAAAAAGTATTTCCGGTTTCTCGAAAAGGGAAGATAAGTCAACATGGAAATGCAAAATCTACTCGCTGACTTCTGACTAGTTTATGACAATTGAATTAAAATTTCGAATAAACTAAAAGAATTAAAAAATACTGATATAGTGTTGAAAGAATCTTCAGATAAAATACAGAAGTAAGGATAAAACCAGCCAAATGAAGTAGGAAGAGAATATTTTTAGTAAGACTGTGAATTCCAGATCTAAAATTAGTCAAAAGAAAAAGATATTAATACTGCAATAAGCAGAAATTAGAATAAAATAAAGACTTATCTTCCAAGTCTAGATAGCAAAGCAAAAAGTATTGAATCAAAAATAAATGGTTTCATACGTACCTCAGAATAAAAATAATAAAACGTATTATTGGATATCAAGTATGCACGTAGATAGTGAAATGGAGAAGGCGACTAAAATAAGTGTTGTACTAATTTACGAAGTAATTACATTCTTAAATAATGTGATGTTGTTCATAATTAATAACACCTTAAAGTTGGCGTAAAGAAAGTTAATAACGATCTAAGATGCGAACACTGTTGTCTGGAAAAAAAACCCGATAGCGGATTGTCAGAGGAAAATCAGATTGGAAACTGAAAAGAACAAGCTAAAAATGGGCGAAAATGGCGAGAAACTATACGCGTCAATACCGAAATGGTCTGTTTAAGCTATACATATTTATTCTTGTTATATTGCTTGCTTCTATATTACGGGCCTCATAGAATATCATATAATTTTATTTGCCGACGATACAACCTTCTTAGCCTTCAGTAATAACTGAACTAAATTAAATCAAATAAGGACTGAGATTGAGCGAGAAAGTGAATATTATGAACAGCAAAATTTTAAACATTCTATGGATCTTCAATTAGTAAGAATATATTTTTAGCTCTTCCAGTTAATAATTTACAAAATGATGCTCGCGGTAATATTGAAGGATACATTTTGTAAACGAAAGTATAAATAATGAAAAAAATATTGCATAATGAACATTGTAAAACTTATTTTGTAAAAGAAAATATCGCGTCACTATCATTCGTAAATTTACAACACGCTGTCTTGCATCCATGAAAATCAAAATAAACAAAATTAATGGAACAATTAAGTAATATATTGAAGCAATAACATTATTTCCTTGAGAAAAATCTGACAGACCACATTTAACAAAAATATACGTGTTTACGTAATGTGCATTTTACCATGCCATATAACCTGTTAAAATTCCTTCACTAATACATCACTCTATCTTCATTAACATAAATGTATTTGTTAAAAATGAATATCTCAGAAAGTATTTAAAAACAACAGTGATTCGACTCTATTTGACAGTAAACATGATCTGTATATTAGATTTAATAATATTTTGCCATCAAAAAATATTTTAAAGCACTAGTTGCTGCGAAACTTAGAAAGCAACATTCGGTAGCAAAAAAATTGCATTTTATAGACTAAACACCATTGACAGACCAAAAAGAAGATAGCTAGCTTTGTGGGATAATTCAACAACAACGCCTCGATCAATTTCACCAGGCTTCAACTGTCGACACAAAAATTTTAATGATAAATTTCGTGAGTCTTCTATCAACCTTTATTGTTGCAAGAAATGACGCCGTAAGATAATTGATGTAAGCACACCATATGTATGAGATAAATATATGACATTTTGCATGAACACTTGGAGTGAAATAGCATTTTGCTGGTTGTATTCCGTATAGTTTGACTCAAGCTCAAAAAAAGGCTCACGCGAAATGAAGAAAAGAAATGCTTAAGAAATTCAACCAATGTAATTCGAATTCCGTTTATAGCATTGCAACTGGTAATATTAAACTCTACCAACTCTGGCAGTGCTTCAAAATAAATGATGATTTTTCCAATTACTGGTTGTATGGCTTCTATTGATTTAAGGGATCGAAGGACTGTTAGTGTCGATTTGTTTGCTAGAAATCATTGATAAATTGCGTAAAGTAAATTAAAATTGCTGCATCATCCCATTTTGATTTATCACCTTATCATTTCCTTTTGTTCCCGTTTGATGAAAATATCTGTTAAAATCGTTTTTCAACATCTGAAGCGTTAGTTAATCGGTTTTGACAGCTCATTTCATAACTTCTTGAAGGAGGATCGTTGTAAAAGTTGGAGCGAAACGGTACTACTACGTATTGAAATATCTATGAATAATAAGAACAAGTGAGAATATAGAAAATAGTGGAAGAACCTAAACAGCGGTGGCAACTAATTGAAAAAAAGTGGAGTGGATTGGATGCACGAATTCCTCAAAGTTTAATCTTGATTTAAATGAAAGACCTGTAGATTACAAAAGTTTATATTAAGTAACATAAAACATCAATACAAAAGAATTAAACAGAATAAAATGAAAATGGTAAAAAATTCTCTGTACTATGTTCTTGGCTTGAACTATCTAGAAGTAACACCCGTTTCCAAATTCGAACAAGTTTGTTCAATAGAAAAAAAATTATACATCATCTATATATAAATAACAAACACCTTTACACATCTACTACATACAAGTTAAATTAAAAAAAAAAAGAAAAACAGATTCTCTCGAAATAAATACACACAAAAATCAGTCTATCCGTTTTTAAGGCATCTGTGTAACAATATCTTTATCAATAAAAAACTCTCAGTATGTACAAATAACTTTTTTCTTTAAAGTACTAAATTTCTTTGGACATTCACTCCAAGAAACAATGTATTTTATAAACATAACGATAGATAAGTAAAAAAAAAATGAGAGAGGGGCTAATAAAAAACAATATAAAAAGCTATACAGTAGTAAATACACATACATACACATCATTCACCAAAAATTATATTCAGCAAACAATTAAGCATACCAATATACAAAAATTTGGCGGTATCTATGATCTTTGCTGAAGGTAGCTCTAGGTGAAAAACCCTGTATATAATAGGCGTATAAAAAAAGAACCTAATCGTAATTCTATCACATTTTTAAGATTAAAATAAATTGATACTAGTATTTACTAATGGCAGTTAAGAACGGTCGTAAGAAAAGAGAAATAACATAGTTCACATTACATATAATACAGTTACTTTCAAATATGTACAATAAAAGACAATAGTTCTAAGGGTAATACTATTTAGAAATAATAAATAAATAAATACGATATTCAATCATTAAATTCATATTACCGAGTTATATTCTCAGAGATAGATCTTCCTTAATAAGAGTATTATTTTATAAGAGGGAGGTTCAGATATATATATATATATATATATATATATATATATATATATATATATATATATATATATATATATATAAACAAGTAAAATGTCCCTAACAATATGTACACAACTAGATCAATGATAAACATATAAGCAATTTTACCCGGTTTTTAGGGAAAGTGTACCTTTGTTGTCAATGTTTTAAATATCACTAAAAGTTGTCTTTGCTTCTACATCAAAATGCGACTGACGTACTCGAGGGCTAAACCAATATCTTGCTCCAATAGAACGGCATATCAAAAAGAAAGTAGTTTCTGCTTTAAACTCCTTTTGTGATTAAACGGAAACAAAATTTGGATATTTATTATCCATTGGTTGCAGAGAGGAATTCATATTTATAAAACAGTCAAATAGCAATCTGTCCAAATAACGATTCAAATTGACCATTGATCCTAACGTGCCTGACTTTAAATGTGTCACTGAAACGGCAAACCTTACCTATGGTATATTTACAAATTAAAATAGTTATTATTGTAATGTAATCATTGATTATGGAAACATTAGAAAGAGGCGTACTAACAAAACAATATGATACGATTTGATAAAAATTTTTAAAAATATGTAACACGTAAGTTGTACAGAGTGAGCAACAATGACCTGATCTTTTACTACTTTCCGCACGCCCCATATCAGTACTTACTTCCTTTTTTTCATCTGAAGTTAGCAGTTTAGTTCTAGTGAGTTTTCCTACTCTATGTTTATGTCATTAACCTTTCATTGACATGCAGTGTACAGAACTTGTTTTGTGATTAATATTCATTATTTATACATATGTATATGCTAGCCTTCATCAGTCTTTTTAAAGTCTTCAGTTCACATATACGCAGCAAAAATGCCGTTTTCACTGGAATTTGTTGTTTACATAGTAGCTAGCATATTTTTATTATAATTATTAGAATTGCGTGAGATACTATCTAATTTCACTTTTAAGAGGAAGTAAATATTGAGGTAATATGTATGGAAAGAAGTGTAGGATCAGGTCACTCATTGTTGCTCACACGTTATATATAGTGTACTTGCGATAACAGACGAGGAACATTATAAACATATATCAAAGTTGTATCACATAATATTGCCAGGTCTTGTTAATATTATTTCAACTATGGTTTTGAGTTTATGATTGATAAATATAATAAAAATAACACGAAAAATGACAGTTGTAATATACAACACTCTGACATAGATGTGGAAGGTGTAACAGTATATTCTAAATGTAGCAATAATAAGGCCCTTTATTAACAACTGCTTATAACGGTCCCTTTATTATCGTAAATAGACCATAAAAATAAAGCCAAAAACAATTATTTTTTGTATCGCTTTTGGTTATTACATTCCTCTAACATCTTTCTATTTAATTTTGGCATTTCTGGGTCATCTTATTTGTTCTACTTCATTTTGTCGCTTTATTTTGTTAGTTTTTTGCTAAATTTCATTAATTTCCAACTTGTTCGATAAATTTAAAATTATTTTAAATACAAGTTGTTTTATAAAATAAAAAAAATAGAAAACTTCAATCATTACATAGGAGTTGCATTACTTGATGTTGCACATAATGACAAGATATACTTATATAAATAACATTAAAGGAATATAAAGAAAAGCACTAAAAAGGAAATTTTCTGCTATATGTAGTTCTTAATTTCAGACAGACTTACGATTTTATTACTAGAGAAAACATTATCCAAAATCATGAAAATGATTTAATGACAGAGCTTCGAAAGAGTTCAAAACAGAAAAAAGGATAAAAACAGCGAGATCAATTGCTTCTTAATGAATATGTAACAAAAACTAGCTGTTATAATACAAATCAAAGAATGCATCTAGAAAAACCAAAATGCATTAAAAAATTATAATAAAACCGACAAAATTTTATGGGAATAAAACATCGATACTAAACACAATTGATGAATGTAAAAAAGGAAACTTAGAAAAGTGAAGTATTGAAAAACGTATATGGACGAAAAACGAGAAAAGTTTAGTTAAGGACAAGACGGGAAGTAATAAGTTTGTATGAAAAAACATCAATAAATAAAGTTACTGAGGTAGGAGAGTTAAGATAGTTGAAGTATCTAGAGAAGATATTATAAAGAAGTATTTAAAAAATTAAAAAAAACAGGTCCACAAAACTACAAGATCACAAATCGTAAATGCTTATGTACCACTAGAATATTAAGACGGAATGTGTCTAAAATTATGTTTGTAAAAGAAAATAGAAAATTGCATTAAAACGAAAACCAGATAATACTTTTCTTTTGTATATTATGTCGAGAAATTACAACTTTTGTTTTCGTAGAGATTATCTTATATATTTAACTAGATTCAATGTCTATAAATATATTTCGACGCGAAATAGTACCCAAACAAATGTACGCCAACAAAATTTTAACACTATCGGTGTGCCCTGTAAAAACGAAAATCAACGCTGAAAGATCTATCTGTGCAAGGAACAAAATGCTATCTAATATATAAAATTAATATAATTATGGCTAAATAACGCTTAAAAAATGAAATCTTGAGGAAGATCTAACAGACAAATACATCTAAACCAGAGATAGCGACATAGCACTACTGATAAAATAAGTGCCTGCTACGAAATACATGGAAGTGAAAAGCTGGAAATCGAATTAAATTAATTAATTCTATTATTAATTAATTAATTCTATTGTTAATTAAACTTAATTGGCGTCTGCTGATGAAACACTTTAAAAAGTCATTCGGTCTAACAAGTTGGGATTTGCTTGTGGAGTTTACGATCATATCGTTTCAAAACGATTTAAAATGGCTAATGCACTGTTATAGTTTTTGCAGCAGGAGTTCAGAGATGAAGACGTGAAATAGTTTATGTTTCTAATTAATTAACATAGGTGAAGCGAAGAAAAGTAACAAGTTGTATTCTAGCTTTCAACTATCCTGAAAAAGTACTTGCATGCATTTACTACGCCCATGAGTTATGGGTAGGTCCCAGATCAATGTTCAACACATGACCCATTTTGAAGAACAAGAGCCATGAACACTGACATGAGACCTACCCATAACTCATCTCTTTGACGTGCACGGAATTTGTTTCGTGCGGATTTTGCCGTGGTTACCAGATGCGACACTGCTGATGATGACAATTCAGTTGTCGAAATACGTATACAGAGCACGAAAATTAATGTGGAAAGGGGTTATATATCAACCTTCAGTGATTAAGTTAATCAACCACAGGCTCCATCAAAATTACCTTGTAATAATATATTAGTAATCAGTTCGTAAATCGTCATTTTAAAAAACTTATTGCAAAAAACATAAATAGTCATTTAATATTAGAAAAATAGTATTACACTAATTTTGACAAATCGCCAGCTGGTGTGTATTTTTATCGGCGTAAAACTCATGTCAAACAATTATGATTACGGAAGACAAATAAATTGTTACTTGTTCCTAGCTCCATGTGAATATCTTTTCGATATTATTTCATAAAAAATGATATAAAGCACGAAGCATACAGTTACAGCCAATTACTTAAGAACATTTCAGCAAAAGTTAAAATTTCGAATTCCTCAAGATGAATGTTCTCTTAAATATTTAGTAATTCCCTTTTTCAGTAGCGGTGGTTCCCCGATTTATTTACATTAACTAAAACCTTAGCGCATATGCTGTATATGTTAATAGCTGGCAAATCTAATTAAAGGCTCTCTGGGTTTTCTATAACATTTATAATTATTCAAGTAGCAATAATGATACTTCGGAAAAACCCCTTTGTTTAGGATTCACCAAATGCGTAAAGTTGAATTTAAAACCCGTGGAAATGATAATAAAAGTAGAACGGATGAAATAGCTGGTATATGTAAAACGCATGGATGTGGAATAGACAAGAGAAACATCTACTGAGAAGAGATAGAAAGAGTAGTGCAAGATAAGAAAATATGGTGATTTGACAAAAAAAACGCCAAAGAAATAATGTAACTTCACTCTGCCTTACATCCAAACGAGAAGAAAAGCTTAGAATTAAGCAAGCGAATATTTGGATAAAAGTATAGAAAATAATTCTTTAGGGTATGGACAAAAAAATGATCAAACAAATAAATAAATAAAACAATTGTAGAACAATATAAAAGGTAAAAAACTAATTCGAAATCGCTGTACTTGTTATAAAATTGCTTTGTAAATTATTTCTATTTTAAACTAGTTATATTAATAAAGTTAGTGTCAAGTGTGACAGACGTAGAAGTGGATAATTTGATTATACTTGCAGTAACATCTTTTTGACAAGGATGAATCTAAATGTATTCACCTTCACACATTCAATGCTTAAATGTAATTTTAATTAATTATGATATATTATTTTATAAAGACCCAAAATGGTTGATGAAACATTCTACCGTTTCCTGTGTGCACTTGGCTTGAACACGTGTGGGTTGAACGTAACTTTCGTTTATAAAAAACGAGCTCTAAATGCACAAAAAATACGAGTAAACTTATAATTTCCGATTTTTTTTCTTTATTTATTATTTCTAAATAGTATTAGGAATTGTTAATATTTAAAAGGATCGATAAGAGTACCCTGTTTTTATTACACCTTTTTTCATTTAATATTACACCCAACATAGAAAACAACAAAACAAAATTAAATTTATTTAGAATAAGCAATAAGAGTCTACATGTACAGGTTTGCGTGTCATAAAAAATTACAAAATTGTTATTACAAAGAACGGTTACTCTTATATATACGTAACTTTTATTAAGATACTCTTCATTTATGAAAATAAAATATCAAGCACATTTATCTTGTTTTATTATCCTTATATAGTTCTTATATACTTTTAATAAATCTTAAATTGTATTTTAACGTTTAATTTATGTAGAAAAGGTGTTTCTCTTTCTATTCCGTTCTCCGTTCACTTTATACTTACGTAGCAAAATATATATGTATTAAGGGAAAGATACATCTCACACCTCCGCGCCCAAGTCTTGAACACCACTTTCTGCAATAGGTACAAATTTATCGTCTATTTGTACTAAGAATATGGTTCTATCGACGTGCGATCTTCTATTTGGATCTTTGTGACAAGGACTCCATCGATGAACTACCTGGAAAACCATTCCCATGTTTTAGAATAAGGTTAACCTTATTGAACTGCAAGTTTTAATGGAACGAGTGAAACAAAATAAGAAAAAATTGAAATTCAAGCAGGATTAGATGCAATTATGCATAAACAAGGGCTAGAAGAAAAGAATCTTACTCTGTTATTTATTAACGAGATTTTAAGTCGATACCAAAAGCCTTACCGCTTTACACAAGTAGAAATAGTAGTAATATTGGGTCTGGGAAAAAGTTCGTGGCGTTTTTCCCGATAGATGGCATTGGTTGCCGATAACTAAAGAACAACAAGTCACAGCGACACCACCGACGGCTCGTTTTTTAGATGACCTTCCGAACGTTAGTTTGAGCGTAGAAACATTGTAATCGGTGCAGTGGTTGGAAAGTTATTCGCACTTGAAAATGGAGAAGAATAATGAGAAATTTCGCTATATTCTGCAATATTATTATGATAAGGGGAAGAACGCTGCGCAGGCTTGTGATAAAATTTGTGCTGTGTACGGTGAAGGTACTTTATCGAAATCTGTTGCGCGGAAATGGTTCGCTCGCTTTCGTTCTGGAAATTTCAATGTGAAAGATGAGTCACGCTCCAGTCGTCCAATCACTGAAAAATCTGATGAAATTCTTGAAAAAGTCCAACAAGATAAGCATATCAGCAGTGTCGATATTGGCATGGAGCTAGGCATTGACCACAAAACTGTTTTGAACCATTTACACAAAGCTGGTTACAAAAAAAAGCTTGACGTATGGGTTCCTCATGAGTTGAGCGTGAAAAACATGATTGACCGAATTAACATCTGCGATGCGCTGCTGAAACGGAATGAAATCGAGCCGTTTCTGAAACGTTTAATAACCGGAGATGAAAAATGGATTACGTACGATAATCGGAAGCGTAAAAGATCGTGGATAAAGGATGGTGAGCCGTCAAAAGCGTTCGCTAAGCCAACATTGACGCCAAAAAAAGTGATGCTGTGTGTATGGTGGGACTGGAGGGGAATCGTCCACTACGAGCTACTTCCAACTGGTCAGACGATTGATTCTCAACTCTACTGTGCACAACTAGAGAGATTACGCCAGGCGATTGAAAGAAAACGGCCCGAATTGATTAATAGGAAAGGTGTTGTCTTCCATCATGACAACGCCCGACCACACACTTCTTTGATGACCCGTCAAAAATTGAGAGAGTTTGGTTGGGAAGTTTTGATGCACCCACCTTACAGTCCGGATATAGCACCCTTGACTATCATCTGTTTCGATCTCTGCAGAACTCTCTCAATGGAATTAAGTTGGTTTCAAAAGAAGCCTGTGAAAACTACTTGATTCAGTTTTTCGACCAGAAACCACAGAAGTTTTTCACCGATGGGATCATGGATCTACCAAAAAAATGGCGAAACATTGTCGATAATAATGGAGCATATTCGGTTTAAATGAATTCGTCCACGCGCCATGCGGGGACCAGTTGAATTTTACTGAAAAAACGCCACGAACTTTTTCCCAGACCCAATAATAATAGTTTATTAAAAAATATATTTGTTTTCATGTTCTATACAAAATATACTACTTATTATAATTAAATAAGTTGTTCTTCCTGTACACTCATTAATTATAATATCTAATCTTTTCATACACCACATTCTGTATTTGATATCTGTGTGTCTACGTTCAATCATAATACATATATTGAATGCAATCTGTGTTGTAAAAAATAAAACCTGCTTAGGTCATGATGAAAGAGTAGTAATAATTTTTAAGACGGAACTTATATCTTCTACTTTTTCGCATTATGCTACTGTTAAAGGGTTGAGATTCGGAAAACATTTTTAATTACAGATCAGTGGCTCTTTTGTCTAATGTCTCAAGAGGTTTTGACTGATGCATCTATTCTAAAATATAGTCAGTGATATACAAATACATAACTCTTTTCCAATATGGATGTTAGTAAGCGTCTGTTTAATTTGACATGCGTAATATCTGTTAGAGCGATTGGATATCAACTTTTGATTTTAACGATTCCTTAATTAAACTAATGGCTTTTTATCTGACAGATAGATAAACCTTCCTTTCTATGCTTTCTCTTCAAATAAATACTTTGCACTGTCAAGTGTCCTTCAAGGATCTAATCTACGACTTTGGATGTTCAACATTTGTATTAATATCAGGATCTAATCTAGGACTTTGGATGTCCAACATTTGTATTAATTTCGTCAATGTGATTACTTCAAATAAATTACTATTCGCTGGCAATGTTAAAATATTCAATGAGATATCAATAAAGGATGATATGCAGAATGATTTGATAAATATTTCAAATGGTGCGATCGTAATAGAATCTCGTTAAATATTGGAAAATGTAAAGTAGTAATATTAACTAGAAAAAATAATGACATTTAACGTGATTATAGGCTCAATATTATCAATTTTCATAGATGCTGATTAGGAATTTTGTATTATTTGTCGCACAGTTGACTTTCAGTGAACACACAAACGTTATAAGTTCGACAGCTACACGTATTATGGGATTTATCTTTAGAAATTGTGGAACATTTAATATGTAAACACTAAAGACATTATATTTGTCCCCGGTGAGATCTCCTTTGGCGTACTGCTAATTTCTATGGTCTTCCTATTATATTAATGAAAACAGTAATTGGAAATAACTCAGAGAAGATTCTTGAAGTTATTGCGATTTAAAGTCTATCATGATTATCCACAAGGAAACCGGTCACACCTTTCAACTCTCGTCCTTTAATCTGTCTCATCTCTTAAACTTAGAAGAATAGCCAGCAGTATCGTCTTTTTATATAAACCTCTTTACAATGCTATATTGTTCCTTACTTCTAAAATAAATGCCATTTTTAGCATCCAGGATAGGACATTCAGTCTTATTTTATTTACCACTTCCTGGATCTAACGTTTTGCGTTTTTTTTTCAAGAGTTAGAAGCTGCAATCGCTAGACATTTCAGTCCTTATATATGTATAAATCTACTGTACTTATTGTACCACACTTATTTTGTACTTGTATACAGTATGTATATTTGTATTGTTCTGTAATTGGAATGTTAATTCTATTAGACAATAAGCATGTTATTATAAATTAGCATTCTGTATGGGTTGGATCAGAGTCAAATTAATAATACATAAGCAAATGTGAGCAAAACAAATTAATAATTTGAAGCGCCATAATTTAAAGAGCACACACTACCAGGATTCAAAGAATATTCACAGGTCTTCATTGGTGAGATTTGTCATTTTTAATATTGTTTAAGCATAAATATCATCAGAGTTATATCTTTTTCAAGTATTTAGATTATAAACCTCAGCAATGCTTCGAAATGAAGTAAGATGAAAATAGTGATGAAACTTGGTACGTAGACTTCCGCGGTCGTGGTCCATGCTATCTGCTTCTGGGTTTCCGGGCTGGAACCGCGTCACTAGTATATCTGCCGACGTTTCAGTTTCACTGCAGTAGTTCAGCCCTGAAGGTGTCCCATACAAATGGGTACGAAACGTCGGCAGATATACTAGTGACGCGGTTCCAGCCCGGAAACCCAGAAGCAGATAGAGTGATGAAACTTTCCAACGAATCCCAACACAAGATATGAATGAGTCTAGTTGAATTTTTCGAATTTTATTTTTTTAAGGGTATTAATTAATATATTCTCATACTATGACTGACAGTAGATAAAGCGCATAACTACCATGAGTTATATATTACTGTATATTTTCTTCTAAAGCCACGTCGTAAATTAATGCTATTACCTGTCCTTCCATACCCGCCTCGGGCAACCAATCCCGCCAGTAAGACCGTCCTCCTCTGGCACGCATGTGCTCATTTGGCCAACAGACATCGATTCTCCGCCCCAAATTGATACCATCATATACTAAATTTGGATCCACAATCTAAAAAAGAAGAGTTTCTATTTTTTAAAAAAGAAATTTCAAATAAATACATTTCCTAGCCAATTTAGTAGAGCTAACTTAAATATAATTATAAATATTTAAATAAATTAAGTATTTATGCGTTTAAGGGAGTATAATTTAGAAATAACTAAACTAAATTAGGTAATATGTTCTAAGATGTACTATGAATACCTTTTTCCTATTAATTGTTTTCTACTTACTTTCCAATCTTCTGCTAAGTCGTTAATAGCCGGTTTAAGAGAATATTCAGTACAATTTTAACACAGTTTCTATTTCGTTGTTTTTATCGGTCGATAGTAGTGAAATGTATCTGTTTGTGTAACGTCGTGAGCGCTTGGCGTTTGTTTATTCCTATCGAATTTATTTGTATTTCTCATTATGAGCAAAGCGAATGAATATCAAGTAGCGAAATGAGTACCTCTGTATTCTATCGTATACGGAAGATTATACTTAATGTTCCATTGCAAAAAAAAGTAGTCTCGCAATAAAGATTGCAATGAACAGTCGCTTAAGTGGAGGAAAACGCTTTCAGTACAAGCAACGAAACTTTTGTAATAAAAAGTGAATGATCTATCATTAAGTACTATATTATTGATACTGCATTACGAAAACGTTATCTGACGAGGTTCTCCAAACATCAGAACGAACAGTTCATAAAGCCGATTAAAAAGAAAGTTGATGCCCATGAGGAAGAAAGAGTGTTATGGACATATAAAATCTTAGTAAAAGTACACAATTGATGATTAACGATAGATGAAATAAAGTAAACATAAATTCGTATTTGAAAAAACAAAAAATCTTTAGATTTACTAATGTTAATAACATTACTTTAAAGATTATACAAAAATTAAAAAAAAAAATCAAGGTCTGAGTACAGAGAAAGCCGAAAAGAGTTAGATGTCAAGAAGAAAATATAAAATTACCAAATATATTTTAAATAATTGCAGATGAAACACTTTTGTAAAATTTTAAATAAAGTATGTATTTATCGGGTTGTTCAGAGAGTCTCCGCTGATTTTTAATACATTGCGTATATCAGCGTTTTTATGTTAACTGAATGACACAACCTCTTTAAATTATATATTTTCTTAAAAGGTACACATTTGCCTGTATTTGTATATATTTTGCATGAACATTTCTTTAATAGTGTTTGTGCAAAAATGAAGAACCAAGTAGTATTTTACTGCTGTAAGGGCAAGAATGCAGTTCAAGACGCGAAAAAGATATGTAGTATGCTATACCGAGGCAATGTTCCACATAAATGAACAGTGCATGAATGGTTTGTGAAATTTAGGATGTTTGGGTGCCTCACAAATTAAGCGAACGCAATTTGCTGAGCTGTCTATGTGCGATTTGTTGCTTAAACGTAACGAAAACTAGCCCTTTTTGAAGCGTATGATAACGGGGTATACAAAATGGATCGTCTACAAAAATGTACAGCGAAAACGATGATGGGGTCATTCCAGTGAGCTGTTATCAACCATCCCTAAAGACCAATTTTCATGACCATAAAGTTGCGCTCTGTTGCTGGTGAGATTGAAAGATCATTGGTAATAAAGAGCTGTTGCCGCGTAACCGAATAATCAACTCTAAAAGATATTATTATCAGCTGGATAATTTGAAGGAAGCAATTGAACAGAAATGCCCAGAATTAACCAATTGTAAAGGTGTGGTCTTCTACCACGATAACGCTAGGCTCGCATCTTTGGTTACCCGACAAAACTTATTAGAACTTGGTTGGGAGAGATCTTGCCTCATCGACCGTATAGTGCGGATTTGGCACCGTCAGACTACCAGGTGTTCCACTCTTAAAAAATTTGTTGAACTGAAAACCATTTAATTCTCTGAAAGACTGCAAACAGCATCTAGAAAAGTTTTTGGCTCCAAGACTTAAATTTTCTATAAGAATGGGATAATGAAATTTCCAAAAACATGGCGAATTGATATTCAAACGAAATGGAGAATATATTATTTAATAAACCGAATTGTTATTATAGAAATTTTTATTTTTAATCTCTCTTAAAAATCTACGGAGACTTTCCGAATCTAGTAAATTTATCAGGAACTACAAAATAAAATAGTGAGAAAACTTACCCGAACTCCATGGAAGGTTATTTCTTTGTCATTGTGTTCGGTTGTGTCACCGATTCTTTCATCACCTCGAGTTTGGCCATCAGGTGCTTGCGACACCGCCCGTTCATCCTTTTCTTTAAATAAACCCGCCAAGCTAACTAGTGTTGAACTAGTAGGTTTACCCATTGACGCTAAACTGCCTCTATTACCTAAAAAGAATTAAAAAATACTCTTGTTAAATAAGTGATAACAAAATAAAATAAATTAAATTATCATAACATCAACAGCGAAAGTTGTGTACTATAACATTTCTACCACTTGTCAGTCGATGCAATAACAAAGTAATATATATATATATATATATATATATATATATAAGTACAATCCAAACCGAAAGATAAATTATCGAAATCATAGTCAACGGAAGGAATTACAAGGTAATTCATGTACGGAAATTGCAAAAATACTGCACAGTTGACGATTTTTTTAATATTATTTAAATTACCTAAAGAAGTTCTACTCAAACTCGATCCTCTACCCATACTTCCACCTAAGTGAGAACTGTCGATTGATTGGCTTCCTGTTGTATGGTGTCCTAAAGCGGCGATAGGTGTCATAGCGTAGATACCTTCATGACCCATTCCCAATTCATCCCTTGCCGAACCCCCACTGGAGCAACCTTCGCCACAACGCTTACGAATTCTAAAAACCATATTTAGTAGAAAAGAAAATATAATTTTTTGAAAAAATTAGTAACGAACCTTCGAAATAATTCCAGAAGATAATTTTGAATTTTGCTTAAACTTACAGAACCACCGACCAGACTGCAAATTTGTTCATTGGTTTCTGCATAGCTCGTCGTTAACGGTGAGACGTAAATAGGATAGCCAATTGGTTGGTCGCAAGAAGAATTGATAATATTTCTAAGTGCCTGCTTTGCGTTTTGTATACTGCCACGTTCTGGATTCCTATTGCGTAGATAAACAAGTTCTTGTTGTTGTCCAGCCCAAAGCCCTCTTACGCATTCCTTGTTTATTTTAATTACCCGAAAATTTAAGTACCTTTTGTTAAGCATTATGATTTTATACTCGTCTGTACCATCATCCAAAACGTGTCTGGAAGAAAAGAATTTTAAACAATAAATAAATAAACTTACTTTATATTACCTCAAAGCTAATAAACTAGATGTTCCACTTAATATGGCACTGCGCCATGCAGGATCACCTTCATGAGATATAACTAACTCCTCCCCATGCTTACAGATGGCTTCATACAAAGCTGATAATTCATCGTATTCATCGGGAGACATAAAATGATCTTGATGTAATTTTAATGACATCCTTACACCAGGAGCAACAACAGTTTTTAACAGATCCATATCTGTGAATACCCATTCGTCTCTGGGGCATGTAATTCGAAAATCTCCTTTGAAAAGAGCGTGTAAGCCGTAGAGAAAAAACTCCACGCTTGAAACCGTATTATGAGAGGCCGCTCCCAAGGATCTTCTGCCTAAAGGTGAATATTGCAGTAGCAACAGTTCTTAGTGTCCTCTGTTAACTTACCAAGTAAACTCAACGCAAAACACAAGAGAACTAACATGGAGTTATTGCTGGATTCAATATTTTTCCTGCTTTTCACTACGCAAAAGCTTATCCAGTCGCTATACACGTGACAAAACATCGTCCTGGTCATACCGCCGGCACTTAAGTCATAATCTTCGTCTATATTATAATTGAAAATGGGATCTAGGTCGACAAAATTTTTATCGCTCATAGGTTCTAGTGCTTTTATTATTGTTTGTGAACTTAACCAGTCTTCAAGTTTTGAGGAACGAATTGCATAAAAAATTATACTCTAAATAAAAAAATAAATATATTAGAAACTTGATGTTTAAAGCAGTAAAAGGTAACAGTGTCTCTGCATTATCTATATTTTTTCCGGCTTAAATAAATAATAATAAAACTATTTCAATTGTTTGTCTGTGACAACATACGTAAATGGATATTATAACTTAACTTTTTTGCATACATAAAATTGTTTAAAACTGATACTTCTAAATACAAACTATAAACAAATGTATATTTAACCAAAAAGATATAATTAAATGAACTTTCAGTTTTCTTAGATACAACAAGTTCACAAGATTTTTGCGTCGTTGCAAAGGAGTAAAAAAGCATTTTTCTGATAATCTTGTAGAATAAACAAGTTTATTTGTGTGTCGAATGGACGCGCATTTTATTCTCTGACGAAACCCAGAGTATGAGAGATGCGTGAATCTTAGTTTGTCGGCAACGTGGTGAGCGTCTAATCAAGCATTTAGCAACATCTAGGTATCATAGTATGGAATATTATAGTACATGGGGGTTGTAGACGTGTATTACATGTAGAACAGACAATGACAAGTTAGCGTTATATAGACGGTGTGCTGCGTATAGTAGTACTCCTCTACACGTACGTCTGTTATATCAACACTGCAACACATGACCATACGTGGCACGCGTAGTACGGACCTTTATGGAACACCATTACATACGAATGTCTCCCTGGTCACCACATTTTCTAGATCTCAATTTGATCGAACAAGTCTGGAACACGATCGGTCGAAAGCTTCAACAATATTCGGCTCCCTCGACTGATGTTGAAGAACTATGGAGACGAGTTGAAACGGCATTGCTAGTCATCCCTCCATGCCCCATAAAGATTGATTAACTCCATGCCGTATTGCGTTGTTGTGATATCTGTGACTTGAGCGGGTTATTCCCAAATTCCATTGTGCTATATTCGCGTATTCCGAATGTACAGGCGTACCTCTTAAATATGGTCAACAGTATATAAAACGAAATTAAAAAAGGGAGATTGTAGAATGAGAAGCTGAAATGGGATACTGGCATTAATATGGAAAGATAAATGAGATCTTCATATTATTTCAACAAAACACGAAACAACAGAAATGAATGAACAAAGCAAAACTCAATTCAATCCTACTCCGAAACTAAAATGCGTCATTGAGTACAAAGGAATAGTTGGAATTAATCGGCAATACCAAATGCTAGTGCTTCCTTGTTATAAGAAATTATTTGTTTAATATTACACTTTCTAACCCCTACATTTGGTTCAACAAAATAAATAATACAAAAAAATATAGTTGCGCATATAGAGTTGATATAGCCGAATCATTACTGAAAAATATACCGTTACCAGAATATAAAGAACAGGGACGATTATCTGACTGCACGCAACATCATTGAAACTAAAAAACCATGAGTTTCTAAAGTTTGTACGAGACGCAAAAGCATTGCGGAAGAACGTGAAAGTGCGAAAGATGTCATTACATGTACCAATATGCTTCGAAAGATACCTTACTACTTGAAGACTATTAATTTTCTGAAATGTTTCCGAAATGATAATAATTTAAAATAAGGATTTATTCAGAAATTGTAATAAAATGTTGTTTTATTATTTACTTCAAGATATAAATAATAAATCTTTCGTGAAATATCTCGTCATATGACAGATCTTATTGCTGTTTATAGCAGAGTACGGAGAGTGCTCGAATTAAACTCGCTCGCGAACGCATTAAATTCGAGCGAGTTAAATTTTCTATATTAAAAAGAACTATTCTTACGAGTTGTGTTTGTGCTCGCGAGTTAAATAATAAAATTCGCGAGCACAAGTTTTGAAACGAACGAATTAAATAAAATTGTGCTCGCGAGCACAATTTTTTCCTACCCTGTAAGTACGGAGAGTGCTCGAATTAAACTCGCTCGCGAACGAATTCAATTCAAGTGAGTTATATTTTCTATATTAAAAAGAACTATTCTTACGAGTTGTGTTTGTACTCGCGAGTTAAATAATAAAATTCGCGAGCACAAATTTTAAAACGAACGAATTAAGTAAAATTGTGCTCGCGAGCAGAATTTTTTCCTACCCTGGTTTATAGCGTACCCGATCAAAACTTAAATTTAAAATAGCGATTTGAAAAATTTAAGAATTAATTTTCGATTATATAATTGTTAATAAAAGCTACCAATTTTTATTTTACATTTCCTTTGAAATTAAAGGCATTCACTGACGTAACAGCGATTCTATGCTAAAATTTCAATATATTCGAGAAAAAAATGATAGTAACAGTAAAATAATTGTAAATAAAATGTAACAATGCAAATTACTAAAGCTCTTAGTTTTGATAATACAAGAACACTGTATTTTCTTGTCGAGAAAATATCTTACATAATTACCTTAACATAATAAGTTATAAGAACTTTACGAAAATCGAAAACTTGCAACATCGACAAAGCATTGTTGTCTGATATGCTGTAACCTTCTAAAATGTATTTTGCGGCCGTTACTTCCCAGGCCAACCAGCGTTGACTAAATGCAGCATTAACACTTAACATATGTGGAAGATGGCCAGGATCACAACAACAGCAACCTAAAAAATTTAAAAAATGTTATAGAAGCTTTTAATATGTGGGAAATTTCTTATTTGATGTGCTCTTACTTGTAATTTACGAAAGTTACATTATTTAATGACATTAAATATAAAACATTTTCAAAGTAAAGTACAGCCGAGATTTATATTATGGTCTAAACAATCATTTAGTTCAAAACAAATTGTATACCAAACTGTATCACTCACCATCGTTCTCTTCCACTCCTTCAGTGATAGCTTCAACTTCACGCTGTTGACAGTACGTGCCTCTAAATTCTAATCCACGCATTTGAAAAGTTACAAGTCCATTGCCTAGCTCGATGATGTGTACTAAGCAGTTTAAATAATCCGATGCCAAGACGAAACAATCGCCTTGACTTACCGGACCCCATCGGCCAAGTATCAAATCACCACACAGCGAATGCTGAAGAGACCTGGTAAGGTGTTCATAGAAAATTGAATTCAGATTGTTATCGTCCGCGCCTAGGTTGCGATCCAAATGAGATGACAGAGGGGTGTTGGAATGATCGACTCTTTTGGTGTTGTAATCTCTTTCCCAAAATTTTACTGGTCTTACGTACGAAGTTAAAAAAATAGCACTACCTGTATGAAAAAATATATCCGTATATAGTATTTAACAAGCTACTACTTTAAAATTACATTTAGGTATACAAATTTTACTAAATTAACTTACAGTGCTCAAAACATATGACATATACATATTTAAAAAAATGATATTAAATTAAAATAGAAGTTGATTTAACATTATTTTTTTGTTTCGGTATATTTGCAAACAAGTATCTGCACATATTGTCTGTTTAGACAGACTTTAATATAATCTTGTAAGAATATAAAATGTTGCATTGTTAGTGCAGGAAAAATACAAAAGTAGTCAATTTCCTAAGTTTTGTTGGCTAGTGTAAGAAACATACAAAAGTATTCAATTTTAGGGAAGTTTTGTTAGAATAATTCTTACAAAAAAAAACGAATATTAATAATTTTCATCAACATCTATGGGATCGGATTAGCATTCTGAATATTTCTTGTGGATTCGTATTCAATTGATATTCTCATTTTCTACATTCTATGTGTTGTTTTATACTATACTGTAAGGGGAATATAAACCAACAGTCTTCATGTATATAAGTCAGACGCATAAACTACTTCCTATTGCTTGCGTTGATAGTAGCCTACCAATGGTAACAGCAAACTCGCTGCGAATCTGGGTTGCATTAAGAGTGAGATTTCTACGTGCCAATTATGACAATCGATCCTCTCTTAGTGTTGTTGATCTTAGCCGATCTTATCCATGAGTTAATGTTAGTCAAGCATTTTTATTTTAGCACTTCAAGTTTTCAAAAAGTGATTCCGCTTTGGCTTATTCCAAACAATTCAATAATATTTTGTTGTGTTTGTTCACTTTCCAATTAATCTATGACTCCCCTAGGACTTTATTTCTGACAGATCCAAGATGTGTCTCCATTTCGGCCGACACCCAAAATTACAAATCTTCACTACTAATCACTGAAGTGTACATTTGAATACTAACCGAAAAGAGTGCTGTAATGCGTTTATATACACTTCAGCGGCGGTCCCTTTAACGAATACGTAAACATATTAAGACACGTCTGTGTATTAATTATCTTGTTTAAAGAGGTTAAAACTAGTTTGTAGAAATATTTGTATTATATTAACTGATACTACTTTTTATTATCAGTTAGCAATGTAGTACAAGAACAGAAACAAAATGTACGTGTCTCAAATACATCAAAGAAAACTAATATAAATCAACATATAAACAGAATATTGTTAGGCTAAATAATCATTTATTCTATAACTTAAAGCATTTAAATAACTCTTAACGTTGGACTTAAATAAATTTAAATTGAATGAATAATTAATAAGATTTTTGTCCGAAAGAGTGATTGGTAAACATCATTTTAAATTACACATACTATTTTAGCATACATACTACTTTAGCATACATACATTACTGTAAAAAAGGGAGAAAATGCCCATTGAAACTACTGACATAATACAACATGATTTCCATTGCTTCTTTATTCTTATTAGTTGATGTACTTTAAGAAAGGAAAAGAATAACGGATTGTGTATAAGTGATACACTTTAAAGTATATGTAACTTAGATGTATCACCAGGAGAGAGCAGTGGAAGAAATTATTTTTTTATATATGTTCCGCCAATATGTATACACTTATTCCAATATTTCTGCAATAACGAGATCCTTTAAAAGAAAAAAAATTCTTTAGGTAACCCCTCTCGTAATTGTTTTCTTGGACTTACATAAAAGAGAGTATCGCTTTATAAATCTTTCAATCATCGTGGAGCAGTATGGTCCTTGCAACTTCATTTTAAGATCTTTTCACTCGAAAATCAGCTTCAAGATTTTTAATGATATCTTTATAAATGTTACATGTTTGATTTAAAATATTGTACCGACATGTATATAGCATATAGATCATCTGATTCATATCGTAATTAGTCAAGAAAAAATAGAACCTACAAACTTCATAATAAAAAACACGCCTATGCTATAATCGATCCACTGTCATGTTTGATGTGTTCCAGTCGACCCGTGAAGTAAAAAAAAAGCATTTTACCAAAATGGCAAGTGAAAAAAAAACAGCAATGAAGAATGACCTATAGGATTGTAAAATAGTAGGTAATGACTTAAACCTTACTAGATAGTAACGGGACTAATATTACGGACCAACCGACTATTACTGCAGAACCAGATATTTTTATTAACCTGTACCAAGGTTCAAACTCTATTCATCGGCAAAGAGAATGAACAAAGCTAAATGGAGATTTTGTGCCTAGTGATATCATTCAGAAAAGCTGTGCTTTTGAAAAATCATAGTGTAAGAGTCGTTACACCTCTTATGTAATAACAAAAGAGATTATGAGAATACGATATATTTAATTGCCTTGCAATTTTTATGTAATATGTACAATATTATCTTCAAGATCATCAACTTGAAAACTGAGAATTACTATTCCACATTCACGTGACCTTTGCATTATTAGTGTTCCAGTAGAAACATGACAATTAGGACAGTGCCGGCGATATAATTGTTCTGTAACGCAAAGATTTTCTCCAAACTCTCTATAAATTAAAATCACATCCGAACAAAAAAATATTTGGCAGAAATGTAGTATAAAGTACTCAGAACGAAACAGATATGACTAGGATGAAAGAGAATTATTTTTCTTCTACGAAAAGAACATATAACAGTCGTTTTTTGAAATTATGTCTTCATCAACAGTAGTTTTTTCGGGTCTTTTAGAGGTTACATATAAAGCTGGGTGGTCTTATCTACACCATAAAAGCGAAAAGCTACATGAAGGTCCACCCCTGTCGGGCAGGCACCACTATCTAGCTCTAGTTATATGTATGTGATACATCTGTATATACGACGTACCTTAAAGTATTAAAAATGTTTAATTTACGAAACGCAAGCAAAATAAATATTCAAAAATAAATGCTTTTTCAGATGCCTTGTATACTAACCTAAAAATGGATTTAACGGTGTCGACAATACTGCTGAAATAAATGCTTGAAGAAACAACATCGCAGAATGAGGTACGGAAAATGGCTGAGCAAATGCATGGAATGCTGAACCCCAAGTTATTTGCCATGGTGCTATATATGTAACGACGAATTGTATCTGCAAAAAAATGCATTTTACACATACAATATTTAAAATTATAATACAGTTACCTTCAACAGAAACTCGCAGGTTTTCTGAAAGACAATACTCATGAGAAAATAGTCGATGAGAAAACTCACTTGTAGAATGCTATAGTCGTATTTGAAAAAGAGCGCTGTAAATATCAGAACTAAATATTGGGAACTCTGATTGGAATAGGAACTTCTTAAACATTTCATGCCACAAACAACAATTACGGCAGATGCGATGGTTAATCCCATCTTGTTCAACAATTTTGGCGATTCTTCAGTTAGCTCAGCGATGAATAATAACGGATATAGTATGTTACGCTCGAAGAAGCAGAGGTAAACATAGACCTACAACAAGAAATAATGAAGCGGTTACTTACATATATGCATATGTACGGGTTGGGCGAATTTATGGATCCATTTGCATATTTTTAATGTGGCTACTTAGATTTTAATAAAAATTCACACATTTAAGTAAATAGAAATAGGATCATATAACGAGCATATTTATATTCGAATCAGACTTCGGGTTTAGCTGAAAATAATGTTAAATGAAGAATTTGAGAATTTCAATAAAGCTCTATTTTGAGAGTGACATTTGCCAATGTCTCCTCACGAATTAATTTCACTTTCTCGATTATTTTCTGCCGCAACTCGTCTAAATTATGCGGCCCTGTAACATAAATCACAGATTGTAAATGACTCTAAAGGAAAAGATCTAAGGGATTTAAATCTGAAGGCCGTGCAGGCCATTCAATGAGTCCTTTACACCCAATTCACCTATCTGGAAATGTTTCAATCAAAAAACTTCGAACATTATACATATAGTGATGAAGTGCTCCTTATTGGAATCAAACATACAGGTAAATAAATCCCCCTCTTCCTCAAGACTAGAAACAACATGATCACGTAAAAGATTTAAATATCTATGCCCAGTTAGTGTATCAATAAATGAAAAATGGACCAATAATATGGTTCCTGAAAATACCAGCCCAACGTTTAATTTCTGTGGACATTGTGTATTTCAATGAGTTATCTGTTGACCAATATCAACAATTATGGCGATATAAAGTATTGACCATTGACAAATCTTCATCGCCCTTTCGAACAATTCAATTTTACGATCGTAATTTCCGTCCAATAATTGCACAAATACAGTGTATATGGATGATATTATATGAACTTATATCGTAGTTTAGCGCGAGGGATATAGTAGAAGTTTGTGGTAATTCTTCACCTAAAATAGAGCTCTATTAAAGTTTTCAAAATATACATGGTGTTTCACTTAAAACAAAAAAGATAACATCATTTCCAGTTAAACCGGAAGTCACATCAATTCCCCTATTTGCATTCACCTACGTGGAAGCTTTTAATAAAATTTAAGTAAGCCGTATCAAAAATATTCGAATGGATCCGTACATTTGCCTAACCCTATATATTGTTTGTACATAGATAATTTTTAAAATTTGGGTGAAATTGTATTTTTTTTTATTTTCAAACTTATGAATAAAGTCCTTTCATTAACGATTAACAGTCAAATACATCTAAAATACTAAACTTTTAACTTTCACTTAAGCGCAACCCATAATGTTGAAAAATCTCCGTATTTTATTTTTTTAACTTACCACTTCAAACCACATCACTTTAGCTGGGCCTCTAACTTGATACTGATCGTGCTCTTGCGACCTTAAAATCGGCCTGGCAATGCACAACCACGGCAACTGTTTTCTCAATTGTGGAATTATATAATGCAGTAGAAAACCTAAAGAACCCAAAATACACCACATGATAGGACATAAATTAGGCTGCAATACTGTGAAAACCGTGCTTGCATGTATACCAAAAACCAGCAAGGCAATCAAACTACAAACTATCACATCACTTTTTAATCTCGCATTTATAGTCTTTCGTAACTTCTCAGGCAATGGATCTGTCAAATCAGCTTCCTTTCCAGCATCAGAGTTGTTCGCGACATCTTTCTTTGATTCTGTTTCTTTAGATTCATCCTTTTGTGGTGCTTCGCTTTCGGATTTTTTCATATTGCGTTTGTGCTCTCTATAGACATCAGGCGGCCACATATTTTTTTTTATGATGTTCCATATATGAGATGGATCGCTGGCACTGCGACTCAAGTGGTACGAAGAAGTTACTAAACATGCACAAAACACTGAGAAAAGAATATGTTGCGAGCCTTTGGCTTCACTTAAAGCACCAAAAACCAATCCGAACATCAGAAAAACTCCTAGAATAGAGCGCAGAATACAATAAAACGAACCACATAGACTAGACATGGCGTTTCCGCCAAATATGTGCATATCGAGCTGCTCTAAAAAGTACAATAAGAACGTGTTAATTTGCGGAAATAAGCCCAGTGAGAAAAGGAACGGAAAGAAAAGTATAAAACCTATGAAGAAGTCACGAAACACAAGTATTAAATCACAATTTGAGAATTTCAGATCGAAAACCGAAGCGCCCAAGGATGAATCTTCCAAGATGTGCGATTGCAATATTAATACAATAGATGCAAATATGGAAAAATATATCGGCCTAGAGTATGCAATAACACGATTAAAACCGTGAGTCGGAGAAGCGGCATCTGGTTGTACACTTTTCAGTAACGAATACTGACAACTTGCTATGATTAAACAAAACACGAACGACGAAAGATCTTCGTAAAATCCTAGATGTAATAGGCAGGCACCCAAAACAGACACTAACACACCTAAAGCTATTGAGAGTAAAGTTTCGCACAATGTTAAGTTTCGATCTAGCAACGCTAGCAATTTCAATCGATCTAAAGTCACTTTGATATAAATCCAAGGAAAAACTTTAAATTTGTAATAGGATTTGGTCGCGGAGAAATTGTTATTAAGTGTATCTGCAGCTTGAATTATTCTAAAACGATTTCGCGGCACTTTTATATCATTCTCTATATTAGCAGCATTGAAAAAATACACTTCCCTAAGACGATTTGATGCTGCCAAATTATGTTCATTTTGCGAAGAAGTGCTTTCGTTTCTCGAAGGCCTCAGAAGCGATTCAGCGGTAACCGAATGCATTCGTGTCGGTATCATACTGTTCGCGTGTCGATAAGTTCTCACCGGTGCATCTAAAATCACAGAAACTGAACTATTACAAACCGATTCCGCACTGTTACTATCCGATGCCTCTAATTTATTCGTCCGTTCCTCTAGAGGTGGATTTGGCGCTACCAACGCAGGAACACTAGTGTTCGCAGTGCCTAAACCTTTCTCATCAAACGTGTATGTCACCCAATTACCGTGTTCATCCAGGAAACAATGAACTGAACCATCACTGGTGTCATTAAAAGATTTTGCACAATGCGTTCCGTGACCTGCCGACAAAGATCTGGCTATGGCCGATTCTCTCATGGATTTTCTCGAACTACCTCGCAAGGCAGGACGTCGATTAACCCTGTTACTTCTCTTCAATCTACAATGTCTGGGTGGTGAAGTCCTGTCGGTTCTCACCACGGCCGTTTGATAATTTGTCGGCAAATTAACGGGACATTCTCTTCGCGTTGACGCGAAAGAAAATAAACCAGGTGCTGGAAGTAAACTACTCAATTCGTTGTTTGAACCACTGGAAGATGCTTCTTGATAGGCCTCATTACGATGTCGAACCACTTTGGTGTTTCTCTTCGGCACATTGAGCATTCGCAAAGGTGGTTGTGATTGGGCGGGTAAAACGAGACATTCAAGACCCTCCACAGAACTGTCGTTCTGCTTAAGCGTTTGTGTTAATTTGTTTTCACGCATCGTAGCACGATTCTTATATGTTTTGTCTAAATCGTAATTTCGAATCGATGTTCTTCTAGAAGAACGTTCCGATTCACTTTTCACTATTGTTTTGTTGGATTTGTTTGATTCGTCGGATGGGTGGCTAGACGAACGGTTCTTTTTAGGTATTGCACCTAAACTTCGCGTATTAGGTACAGTTTCTTGTAAGACTTTGCTGACGTCTTGTTCCAGAGATACCATAGTAGTACTAACCCAATCCGTATCCCTTTTATGAGATTCTGAAAAGGAATGCAACAAATTATTTAAAAAACTATTTTTATCAGTATTTATTTAACAAAACAAATTAATTATACGGGGCGACGCATAATTGCCGGTTTAACTAGTGAAAAACTTTTTTTTCTTTTTTGTTCCAGAATTGGCTCTGATATACTTGGAAAATGTATAATAGAGATTCGGCACAGAGCGAAGAACAAATGTTGTGCAATTTTATTTTGAGAGGCAATAATGCTCCAAGAATTTGTCGATTGGCTTAGTGTTTTCAGCAACGAAGGGCTCTCCGTAATTTTCCACGTCCCGGACGACATCGTGCTGTTTGAAATGAGGAAAATATTGCTCGGGTGCGAGAAAGTATTGAGAAAAACACCGAAACTTCAACCAGGCAACATTCTCAGCAGTTGTTAAATTCTAGGGGTCTTTGCAAAAGGTTTTGCGACAATTACACCTTTTTCCCTATAAGAGTTAAAACAAAATCATACTCGACGTTCTCAAGAATTACTCCGAGAGCAAATCGATTTTATCCACAACCTCCTAATGAACGATGAGGCCCATTGTTGAACAACAGATGCACCCAGTTAGGTGAATGGGGTGTTGTAACTACAGAAAGGATCATTAGACCATACTTTTTCGAAAACAACGAAGGAGATATGTTTAATGTGGATGGGCCTCAATGCCGGAAAACGAAAATTTTTTAAAGCCAGAGGTGGAAAACAATTCAGAGTTGTAATTCCAACTAGATGGAGACACAGTCCGTCAAACTATGGCTCTCGTAAGATTGGATAATATCGCGAATTTCAACCATGATTTTTTTGGGGGCTACTTAAAAGATAAGGTGTATGCAGATAAACCAAGAACCATAAAACAGATTAAGGACAATATTCATGAAGAAGCTAGGGTGTTGGGATCTGAAATTCTAACAAGAGTTATGGAAATGTTCTGGATAGAGCACATCAGGTCGAAACTAACAATGGGTCATTTGTCAGGTGTTATATTCAAAACATAATCTAAACATATTTATAAATTATAAACTAAATGTTGCTAAGTGTATAAAAAGTTATTCAATAATTCGACCATAACGCTAATTATGCGCCACCTGTATATGAATATAGACAAATATGTCAAATAGTGTTTCTAAGTAATATGGCAAGACAATTACATTAGTGTTTCTACTAAATTTGCATTCCGATTTAGGTCATACATATGCCCAATGATGCCCGAATATCTCTGTATGTATAGTGATTGTCTATCTTTATCATATTGTACACGGTGTCAATGTTTTCTGAAGTGACTGTAGTGGCAGGACTTCCCTCACGATGCTCGTATTTGAGCAAAACACGTCTACGCTATAACTCGTACCACTGTTCAACAGTAGCCAAGAAGGATGTCTCATCGCCAAACAATCGCTTGATTATTGTCGACTAATACCTTCTTTAAAATCGTAGAAAATCATGGCTCGAAAATTTTCGCGCGTTAATTTCATTTTTCACTTTATTTAAAAAATTACTTAAAACTGACTAAAAATCTTAGAGAATACGACAAAAATATTTCCGACAGCGGCATCTTACGGGAAGTAGCTGAACCGCTAAACTTTTAAAGCAACTTACGTACATCTATATGTAAAAATTCCCGGTTTTTTTTTAATTAAAGAGATTTAGAATGAATATATTGCAATATAGTTAATAAACACGCCGTTGTGAAAATAAAAGAATGAAAATTTAAATATCACAGTATCATTTCTAGAATTAACAACAAACGAAACTTAATTAATCAGTTTTTAACATTAATATCAGTTTTCGGAATTTTTCAATTTCGAGTTCTAAAAGGTACGTAACTGAAATAGTAGTATTTTTAATTTGTGATATTTCTCTTATGAATTACTCTATGTGAGACCATTTCCAAAAGAGCATATACTTTTTCCTAATGTATTACCTTTACAGTGTCTTAAGTGCTCATTTTCATCGTCGAATAGCCAATCGAGATCCAATTCGACCAAACTAGAACAATTACCTAGACCCTTTGGTTTTCCCGATTTTTTCTTCTTATTTCTTCTGATCGCCCTTTTTCGAACCGCTCCAGTTTCTTTAAACTCAACCATTAAACAATCGTTTTTAATATCCACGTATTTAGAATCCGTGCAATCGTCGTCCAAAAACTTATTATTGTCCACACAACTGTTATCCTCCTCTTCATTGCCCGGTTTCAATTTAACCGTAAGACTTCTGCGCATGTTATTATTACCGGTACGTTGAGGCACTTCGTCACATTCCACGCTAGTATTGCTGCACGATAAATTGGAACACTCGCTGGATTTCTTATCACTGACCTCATTGTCCGTTGCGAAATCTGTTCTTGCGTCTTGCATTTCTGGAGTAGCACTTGAATTAGAATTATCATTATCAAGCAACGCGTCTTTAGACGTAGCACTAGTCCTTTCGTGATCGTCACTTTTACAATAATACACCTCACAGCACACTTTTGAATTACACACATCTTTGTGGGGTATCGTCAACACTTTCTTCACGTTAAAATGCTTCAACGTCAATAATAAAGGAGATCCACTACCTTGATGATTCTCTTCGTATTCTGAGTCAGAATTATGAGCCAGGGAGTCCAAATCGGTGTCCGGCCCATGTGACGTTTGATGTTCATCGGATTGTTCAGCGATTGGATAAACAATCTCCGAACCGTAATATGGACACAGATTCAAATGTTGATTCCTAATTAACGTGGTGCTTGGTGGTGGTAAGGGATTCTTTGTAGTCTTTATGTTACCACCAATAATTTCTACACTATTCGGATGTACTGTTAATGTAGGCGGAGGACAGCAAGTCTCTAACGCTGTCGATCTGATCCTACGAACACCGCCTCGACAATTAGCCTTGAAATAATATCCTTCCGAAGTCAAAGCTTGGTTCGGATTCTTATCTATGTAACTCAATTCTAAAGATCCTGTCGGTTTAATATCATTCTGAGAATTGATTGGTATAAAGCAAAGACTGCTGTTTGTAAAATTCGAATGCCGGCGAGGTGTATGCGATGAATTTGCATTCTGTTCAGCTTGTACGTTCTGCAATGATGGGCGATGTCTGTGCGATAAGACTGTGTCTTGTGAATCAACACTGATCTGTTTGGAGAGCTTGCGCATATTGGATTTCTGTCGTCTTTGTTCATTTGGGCGATGATTTTTCATGCGACCGGATTGTACACTATCATGGTGGTCAGGCACTTCTGTATGATAGGTGATTATTTCAATGATTGGAGGAACTGGAATCTCTTCGCTGCTTTCCGATGAGTTCTTACGATGAACTTCAGCTTTTAAATCTACGGAAAAAATATTCAGTTACTATATATATATATATATATATACATATTCAGCCACTTGTCAATTTATAATATTTCACAGTAATTCTATGAAAACTACAAAATACTTTGGCAACCCCTTAAATCATTTATACCAGTTTTAAGACTTAATAATAACAATTTTAAGTGGATTTTCGTGAAGCATGGCATAAATGAACATTGCTTTACCCTTAAGCACATCAGTAGTTTGTAAACTCAGTGAGCTGTGTAAGACAAATAAGGTAAATATGAAGATAATTTCACAACTCGTGAGAAGTGATTGTTAGTGATAGAGAAACATAGGCTGTATTTGGTACGTTTTATTTTAGATGATAATTAAATATGTTTTAATTATTTAATTTAGTATATTACTAATTAATTGTTTCAACCATTAGCAACAATCAATTGTTGTTATTATTAACCTTAAATACAATTGTTTACAGAAAACGCATAAATATAAAACAACTATTACGAAGAGATACATTTATTTTTCAAAAAAGATAAAAACATCTAAAATAGTACAAACTCAGCATCAGTTTATCGCTAACTGTAAAAATTGGTAATAATTCTAGAAATAATCAACCGGGTTACCTTCACGAGATAGCAATATTAACCAAATATGCACAACTTCTTTGCATACACAACTGTTGTTGCTTTTAGAAACCTCGCGCTATCACGCTCTAAGTGTTTCCAAGCAACGTCAGTTTCGTGAAACAAATGAGAAAAAATATATTCAAATATTCTTAGCGCTCTTGGTATTACTGAAAAGATTTGGCATTGGCAAAAACCTGTTTATAATTATGACATGATTTAAATAATTGTAGCTAATACGAGTATTTTATCTTCAACAGTTCAACGTATGCTTAAAATAAATATTATAACTACGAATTAAAGTTTGTTCAAGATATACAACTTGAAAACTAAGATCGACGTCTGAAATTTATTCTAAACTTCACGTTTATTGTGAAGATGATCCAGCTATTTTAAATAAAATTCTAAGGACATGCTGACTTATATTCGCAGAAGAATATTTTTTTAACATTACGGAAGACTAGTTCCTAATGTAAAAATAATAAGAAAACATTTAAATAAGAATTTTCTTAATGGATCGGTACACGTATTCGATTGCCTCTTAGAATTTAAAGCTATTCATATTCAGGATATTCAAATCAGTTCAAACCAAATCAAATACTTTATTTGTCTAACAGAATTTAAATTTCAATTATAGAACAATACAAAAAAAACATGCAATAAATGATAATGCCACAAAAGTGCTTAATAATATAAAACTAGACTAAATCCTTACACAAATCCCAGGTACAGTAAATTCAATCAAAGTAGACGAAATCTATACAAACAAAATTGAAATTACCTGCAATTACGTTTTCAACATCATGAAGCATACACAGATTAATACTAATTGGTCTTAACATTTTATTAAAATTGCTAATAATGGTAAATATATGTAGGTGACCTTAACAATATGTTGGTTCTAGCAAATGACAAGTAAAAGGTATCTCATTGATACGATACTTAAATAAAAATTTTAAAGTTAAAAGATTGAAGTAAAGCCGAATTTTATAAAAGCAAGTAGTGCCATAAGCTATTCTTCTGACTTGAAGAGATGTCAAATAGAGATATCAGTAATGCATGATCGAAGTTGCCTGGTGTGTATATGTGATCAACTTTATACCATGCGAACTCAATGAACCTTCTCAGAACAACCCCAATTCGATGCTTTTGCATAATGTAATAAGGAGACTAGATTAAGAAAGCATATTCCAACCGTGCTCGTATTAAGGCAGAGTACTTAAGTTTGTGAACCACTTGCAGATTCGAATAATAAAACCAAGGGTTTTTTGGCAATAGTTGTTAGAAAGTTTATATACTGATTAAACAAAAAAGAAGAATTAAATATAACACCCAAGTATCTAATAAAGGGTCTTCTAAAAACAGGTTTCATTTTGATATGTAAACAAAAACGAGTATTTTTAAGCGAAATCATCGGATGTTTATTTAATTGTAAAAAGGGGGGTATGCCACCTATTTCATTATGTGTTTAGACCCTAGTAGCAGATACCTGACCCAAAACTGATAATAAGGAGATTTTCCTAATAATATAATATTTTTTTGTAGAAATAGATGCTCTTTGAACAACTAAATCCATTTACAATATAAAATTTGAAATACATTTAAATAAAAACGGCTTGTATTACAAATTTCTTGATACGCAAAGGTGGCTCTAATTACCAGGTACTGTACATAATATAGCATCTGGCTATATTGTTTAAAAAGAATAATCACAGAATCTAAATGAACCAAAATTTAAAATGTAGAAACGTACCACAAATCAACGGGAATTACCCTTTTACGACAGGCAAATACCCGTCTGCAAGGAAGGGTGCCATTTCAAGGTCTTAATGTTACTATTATTATTGACGTCGTATACGACGTTTCTTGTTAGCGAACCTACACATATTATATATTGCTGATTTTCTGAAAAAATGTTTTCAATAAAAATTTTAATAATATTGTTTTATTAGAAAAAGAAAAGCTGTGTACACTTTCGGTTAAACCAGAAACGAAAAGAAGTTTGAACGTCATCGCACTACGCCAAAAATAATATCATTAAAGAAACTTGAAAGAACTATGTAACTATTTTCAATAGTTACGGAAATATTGGCTGTTATAGGTTACAGAATATTTTCAGACATATAGTTATCAGGAATATGCTGATTTCTGAGGTTAGTTGTGTCGTCTATTAATTTCTGCATTATAAACGAATTAACAAATAATAGTCACCGGTGACTAAACAATTGAAGCAAATATTTAATTTACTGACTTGAAAAATGTACTTGTTTTGTCATTCATCTTTAAATTTATTTTTTACCCTACCAAATGTTTGACAAACTTAAATTTGAAAATCATGCCTGTCAACATAAAATTTCAAAATTGTTGGCAGAACTGCAAAATTGTTGCCATCTTAAAAAAAAAATTCTAAATATTTTTAATCACCCGATACTTTTACAGGTCAAGCTGGTAAAAAGTCCAAACATTGAAACATAGATATTATGGTTTTATCGCGAACAAGAGCTACATGACACATGCTCCAATTAGGAAAATGCAGGACAGGCATTTTATGTATGTTTATCTGTGCGTGTCTAAACTTGTTCATTGTTATGATTGCTAGTTGTAGAACTTGCAACACGAGAATAAGCCCGTACTTCAAGTTGTCATAATATAAATTGTGTCGTACACCGGAATTGGAAGTCATTCATGAAATCTGGAGTTATATACTTTATTATTATACTATATTCAAAGATATATATTTAGAGATAATTGTGAGAATTAATATATACTTAAATATTGTGTCTGAGATGAAAAATAAAATTCTGGTTACTGTTTTTGTGCACTAATTTTAATTGTGTTCCGAGTGCTTTCAAGTTAAAGTTCGATTTCTTTCTGGTACCTAAATTATTTATTATTTAGCGCACATTTGTGCCATTTCAGTTTATAAAATATTATAAACCAACTATCTCGCCAGTTTTTGTTGCTTTTTAAGGAAAACTTTTTATTACTTTCATGCAGCATCTGGTTCGTAATATTTTAATAAACAAACTGTTTCTCTACATATTCATTTGTTCTGATAGGAAAAAATAGACGGCTCAATTAAATTACTTGAAATTTTTTTTTATAAAATCACAGTAACTATCCAAAAAATGCACGTTTTGATTTAAATAAGACGCTTTCCTATTACATTGCAGATTTTAAAAAGAAATATGACTCTTATAGAAACAGTGACGGATTTCTTCAGAAAAACAGATTTTGGCTTGAAACTTTCATCGCATTTTCAAATTATTGACTGTCCACCAGACAGAAAGTTGGACGACCTCAAATAAAAAAGTTGCAGACGTTAATGATAAATCAAAACACCAGAAAACAGCAAGTTTACGACTGAACATTTCAAGAATTTTCTTACGCTGCCTAAATGAGTCTTTGATTCTTCTTCTAGCCAAATAGAGGCATCTAAAGTAATTAAGGATTTTACCATGATTTCATCAAGATATGTTTCAAGATATAGAGATGCTTACAGACAAATAAATATTTAAGAAACCTGAGAACTTCCAGCATCTGAAGCCTCTTTGTATGTTTTTTGAAAATAATCTTATAAGAGAACAGTGGCATATAATTAGAAAAAAAAAGATATTTCTTGATTTACGTCATACAAGAAAGAAGATGTTACCTTAACAGTGAAGCAAATATTGTCCGAAGTTCTAACTGAGGTAAAATTACAGCCACTTTTGGATCATACTGCTTCACAAATTGAGCAGGTTGAAAACGATGTTCTGGCATATCAAAAAGAATTATTTTGAGATTTGTGTTTAATTCATAAATGGAGTTTTGACGGATCCAACCAGGGTTTACTAGTAATGTAGAAGTAACAGAACTCAAACAAACAAAGAAATTATCGTCTAGAATGGTACAAAGTATAATTCTACTCAATTTCGTCATCCTAGTCAGCTTTCCCACAAGTCAGGTGATCTCTCTAAATCTGAAAAAAAACTATATTAAAACTCAAACATTTACGGCCGACTAAATATGCTATATATAATGCTATTGTTGAAATGAAACATCAAACGTTTCTCGCAATAATGGGCAAAAAGTGTGTAACGCTCTGACCGAGGTTTCAGCACAATATTATTATATTTGTGGGCTAATTTCGAAAGACTTCAACAACATTGACAATGTGTTAAATACTGACGTTAATACTGGGAAACTTGGAATTTGGACACTCGATCCTTCGTACATGGATTAGATGCTTTAAATGCATTATTCATCTTTCTTAGAAAATATGTCTGAAGAAATTGCAAGCGAGGGGAGAAGAAAACAAACGAAGGGTTTTTAATATTAAGAAAATATACAGAGTGAATTTAAAAATGAAATGGTCTTGCTTCCTGATAAATTTAAACTAGAATATGGAAGTACAGTAGTTAACATGAAACTAATTAGGAGATTCAAAGAAATAATTTCAGGCAATAGCCAGTGAATACGTTACGGACACTGAAAAATTTAGAACGATACTTTAGGTTCAGCAAAAGTATTTGTTGAAAACTCCCTAGTATCCAATGCCATCTTCTATAGGTACACAATGTTTTGATGCAAGGCTCCGCAGTGATTTTAAAGGAGGAACCACAAGAAGCCTGTATAAAGTTTTCAAAAAGTATGGGCGATGTTTCGCGAAAATAATATCCTGAGAGAAGGCGGACGAAGATACACTTAACAGATCTTTGACTGCATCCGATCCATATATTTCAAGCTTGCAAGATGCTTCATCATCGAAATCATTTTTCCCATCTTTTGCCCTTTTGGCCCCACTATGTAACATAAGGATATACCGTAGACGGTATCTTCATAGTGATCGAATTTAATTCATAGAAACATCTGCAGAATTTAAATATAAACAATATCCCTTTACACATCAACTTATCGTTCAGCATTTATAGATATTTTTTGCACTGGTGAAACTAAGATTTTAATTCCAAACATTAATGGCAATATACGTAAATGAACAAATAAAGATTTGTTTGAATAAATTCCCACAACTGCTTTCTCAATAATGTATTTTCATTTATTCATAAAGAACTATAATTGCTTATATTTATTCACATTGTACAATATAAAATGATTATAATTCAACCAATGCTTCTCTAAAATTTTAATACATAAACAAAATATATATATTAGTGAAATCTAGTAGTTGTAATGACTTCTTTCGTATACAAAATGTAATGTTTAAATCTAAATTGAAATAGTTTAGATTCTTTTAGTGTAAATATTTTAAACCCAAATCAAATATCTTTATTTTTATATATTTTAAATACTATTTTACCCATATTTTTGCAGTAAATTATAGCTACACTATGGATTTTAAAATAGTAAATGAATGATACTATTCAAATAAGATTAAAAGTAAATGCTCATTTCCATTGTACGATTGTTGAAAAAAGCATTTTAACCAATGCAAAGTATTTGAAATTATTCTCTAACACTTGTGTATGTTAGATACCAGTCAGTAAAATTTTATTTTTAATATATTAATTGATATGTGGAAAAATACTAACTTAAAAATAAATTTGTCATTTGTATTAGTTATAGTAATACCAAATTTTTTTCAATGGCGAATATAGAAATTAGTCTAAGTACTCTAAAAAATAAACTACATACCAATAGTACTTGTTTGTTTTACAGCAACAACACCAGTTCTTTGAAAGTCCTCAGATTCTATACTATCTATGTCTGTATTAACTAGTGGTCCAATTTCTGTATAAGACACAGCTGGAGATGCATAGGTGGTTTTACTAGCATCTGCTTGTTGCTTATTCGATAACACTTGCATCTCTATGCCCTCCTCTTCCCTATTAGCAAATTACACAACAAAATAATGGTTTTTTTATAAGCATAACATTAAATACCTCTTAGGACCATGCCACTCATCTTCCACTTCTTCATGTACACATTCAGTTGTGTCATACATATGGTGAAGGCCATAATTTACTAGTTTTATAATTGTAAAAGCTATTGTCACCATAGCACAATACGAATACCACATATATTTTGTAGGTGGAAAATACTATAAATTTAATATAGATAAAGTTATATATTTATGAAAGGAACACAAAGACATCATACCACATATATAGAAAATGGTAGGCACAGTAAAAACAACCAAAGATATAAATGAAATGTATTGCAAAACACATCTTGATGAGGATCATAAAACCAACCCCCTGTAAGTGAAGCCCAAACTCCTTGGCGCAAAATTTCTAGAGCTTGTGAACCCATTTGTTGATCTTCTAGCATTATACATTAAATTATTTATAATTTAAAAAATCTACATGTTTACATGACAGTGTCTATTATTGCGAATCGATGAGTATATAAGACACCATCTTGAATTTCACTAGACACAAATGCGATTCTTAGAAAAATTTATCATTCGCGAAATTTGTTAATTCATTCTAGAGATAGATTACTTAATACATTTATAATTTGTTACTAAGTATTTAATCATTTAATTGTAAAAAAAACACATTTTTTAGATTTTATGGTTCTTGACAGACATTGCATCCTCCACTTATCTGTCAAAATTAATTAAAGAAAATAAATTTCAAAACAGCTGATTGGCAAAACTTTCAAGAAAAATAAAACTCATGAAAACTATACGAGAAAATATTGGTAGTTATAATACCAACCATTTGTAGCGCTTTCTAATGAGAATTTGATGTAAATTTGCATTTAAAATATTATATTTATTGAAAAAAATACTTTCAACATTTTCCAACCATCTACAACGTCGATTCAAATGGTAGATTTCGAGTAAAAAATTTAATTTGTTTCTAACCTAATTTAATTTTTTGACAGACTGAGGACACAAGTTTATATATATATATATATATATATATATATATATATATATATATCTAATTTACAAATGAAAGTATAGACAATTCCTCTTTATTAGATTTTGTTTCATTTATTAAATTTGTTCATTAAATGTGAAAGCGCAAGTGTCATATTCATATACAGCACGACCATCATATCCTTGGACAAAAATCTACTGCGCATCGTAGGCGTGCCGGGTGGTACACTCCGAGTCATCGGTAAGCTGTTTGTGTCCTCAGTGTGCTTATGATCGTTGCGTGGTTAAGTTGTTAAGTTACGGTTAGTCAAAGTGAGTAATTGAGGTCTTGCATTATAATTGGTTATTATTTGTTTTATTTATTATAATTAATAATGTCCAACTTAGGAGGTAGAAAAGGACTGCATTCACAAACCCGTGAAGTCGTGTTTAATGTTTTTAAGTTTTTAAAGACAATTTCAGATAACGAAACAGACATAAGAAATTGTACAAAAAGCGAATTAAAGGAATACGTAGCAAGAGCAACTGGTGTTTCAAGAGCTTCTGTCTATAATATTTTAAAAGAGGGGAACGAATATCAAGCAGAACCAGAACGAAATGAGAAAGAGAACACAGAACAACTACCAGTTTTCAAATCGCCAAAAAAGAAAAGATCGAGGAAATGTTTAGTAATGGATTCAATAGACGACATTGACCTATACCAAATAAAACATATTATTTATAATTTCCACAAGGCAAATAATCAGCGGATTACTATTAAAAATTTACTACAAAAACTTAAAGAAGATATAAATTTTCCGGGCGGCCGAGAATCCTTAAGAAAAATTATAAAGAAGCTTGGTTTTAGATTCTGTGCTACACAAAACAATCGCAAGATATTTATCAGAAACATTCGTACAAATTTTTTACGAAAAATAGATGTATATCGACGGCAAAATCGTCCAACTATTTATATGGATGAATCCTATATTCATAGCGGCCATACAAAATCGAAAAGTTGGACAGACAAGTCAAGAAATGGGTTATTTTCGACAATCTCCAAGGGCCAGCGTTTAATTATGTTGCACGCTGGAGGTGAGAACCATGGATTTGTAGAAAACGCTTTGTTACTTTTTAAATCCGGAACAAAATCCGGTGATTACCATCACGAAATGAATTTCGAAAATTACCAAAAATGGCTCGTTGAAAAACTAATACCAAATTTACCAAAAAATTCAGTACTAGTTATTGACAATGCTCCATACCACAATGTTCAGATAAATCCAGCGCCTAATTCTAATGCAAACAAGCAAAAAATGTTACACTGGTTGACCGAAAAAGGTATTGCCTGTACATCTGATATGACGAAAGCCCAGTTATATATGTTAATAAAATATAATAAACAACAACACTTACGATATAAAATAGACGCAATTTTGGAGGCACACGGTCATACAACTTTACGATTGCCTCCGTATCACCCTGAACTAAATCCAATCGAAATGATTTGGGCGACTGTGAAAAATTTTGTGGCATCACAAAATGTCACATTTAAATTAGAGGACGCTAAAAGGCTAGCGGAAGAAAATTTTAAAAGCATTACAGTAAATGACTGGAACAAACTTTGCACTCACGTGAAGAGAGTCGAAGATGAATATAAACAAAATGAAGTTTTTATGGATGTTCTTACGGAGTCACTAATTATAAACGTGGGTGTTGATACATCTGACAGTGATTTTGGTTTCAGCGATGATTCAGAATAACTTAGTAATCATTGCTTTGTGAATGTGTTTTATTATGTAATTTATTATGTAATTATGTAATCATTTTGAAATAAAGCTATTTGCTTCTAATTACTGGGTATTATTAAAAAATTTTGTAATTACATTATCTACCTAATCATATTAAGATTTACTTTCATAGTACATCCTCAATAGAACACTATTAAATAACACTTAGCAGCCTCATTAATTAATAATTTACATTCCATTTGGACCAGTACAACATATATTAATAAATAAAAATTTTCTAAATTCTTATTCTTGGCGTCGCGTAGTACAAAATAAAACCGCGCCTTTCTGTTGGGAATGTACCTAATCACCGAAGCGAGCGACACACTGGCGACTGAGTACGAGTAATACCGAAAGTGTGCGCAGATTTTTCTAAGGATATGATGGTCTTGCTGTACTATTTTTAAACTAGCAATAAATGAGAAAGCCACATTCATACTGTACAAGTTACCACATAAATCACTAAATCGTTTTGGCACTAAATTTGAATGTAATTATTTTTTTAAAATTTCCTATACTATACCAAAATATTAAATGTAACGAGTATGTTACTTTTCTTTTCATAATAAATACCATGGTCAAATCTAAAATATTGGATTAAACAGAAAAATGATATAGATCAAAAGGAATCCATAATGACAATCAATTTATTTACAAAATGTGTGTCTATATACATTATCTTAATAGTTGATTTGTCTAAAATAAAATGTATAAATTTTACATAAATAACACAACAAATACATTGATAAAACGTCACACATAGATATAGAAATTACAGTTTTTTTGGCACTAACTACTTATATTAAATAAACTAAATAAACAATACCTACTCTAAAAATATTACTGTCACTATTGTCACCAACAGAAATAATGAACAATTCAATAAAATTATCCATCTAGTGTGTACATTTTTGTCCCCTTTTTAATTATATGCCCAATACAAATTTTCCAATTAACATTTTGAATATTTTCTATATTTGAATAAAAGTTCTTTCTCTTCTTTCATTTAAATGTATTGTTTTTAGATTTTTTATTTTTTAGCCTATATTTCTATTGGATTTAATTCACAATGGATGTAATTATATTAGCCTACGTTTCTTCTATAACCTTCTTCACACTAGTATTAATTCTTCTCCCATTTTGGGCTTATTAAATTTTTATGTACCACAGTTTCTATCTCGTCCTTCTGTTGCTTTCTATCTTTCATTCTGATGAACCAACATACTTGTTAAGTCACCATTATACATTATGTGTTACAACTTCAATAAAATGTCAGACATTAACTTTTCAGGTTTCAATTACTTCAAGAGGACTATTGGTGACTATTTTGCTCGCTTTGCACTGTAATTTTGTATTGCATACATTGCATCGTTATTTTATTAGAATACTTAAGTTTATTTTACTCTATTTTGCTTTATTATTAGTATAACTTGTTTATTTCTTTGATTTTAATAAAACATGTTTCTTTTTCTTTTTTTTAAATGCTTATTATTATTACCTTTGCCTTATAATTGGAATGTTATGTATTCTGTTGGGCAAATAAATAAATTTTGCCATTTAATTAATCACATATAAATTATACTGTTCTTTATTAATTTCTACTACATTCAGAAGTTCAGAGTGGCAATATTGTCTTTGACTTCAATCTACTTAACTTGCAGCCACTGACACAAATCTTTTTTTAGGTACCATTCAGGAATTTTTCCAATTTACGGCTCTTATATGATGCGTAATTTTGGTAAGAAATTATTAATCCATTTCCCAAACACTGTTGCTTTTATCTCCTCATGATAATCTCCAGTTTTCTTGCCTTCAAAATGCAACAATCTTCCATCAACAAAACCATGTTCATGTCCCCCAATGGGGATGCAGTAGCTGTGCCAGTCCCATTATACTCTTTTATAGTCTGATATACTATCAATTTTGTAATTTCTGAAAGCAAAAAAATTATAACATTTGTTACAATATTCAATTATACAAATCTTACATATGATGCTGCTGATTTTGGAAATAATTACAGTTTTGTTAAGATCAGTTTCATCAGTTCATATCTGTTTATATAAATTTAAAATATACTGTTTTTCAGCTATTGATAATGTCCTAGACTTAAACGTTTGCATTTCTTTGGAAATGAATATGATCCAGAACTTGCTACAATGTACATACTAAGATCACTAGAATAGTACATTGAACGCTTCGCAAATTCTAATAAGAACGAGTTTATTTATGTTTGAAGAGATAATAGAAAAATTAGAGCACAAACAGAAAACTGACAAGCATTTGAATATAGGTACATCAAATTCATGTGTTGCACATTTTGTCTGTAAAAACCTGTATGGAGAACAACCAATGACAGATGCGGGTTTTAGTGCAGATACATTGAAACACTCCTCTTAGTCTAAGAATAGACTGTAGTTTACAACATAGCAGAACTTTTTAAATATGATCAACTTAAAACAATGTAGATATACAACAAGTTTGATTGCAACGTAAATAATTTACTTTTGTTAAAATTTAATTATGCCTTATTTTGCTTATTGAACATGGTTCAAATGTGTGCATAGTTTGAGTTCTTAATACAGAACTGTATAAAATAGACAAGAAGCTAAGTACAAACATTATATTAAATTAATCTTTATCTTTTAAACCTGTCCACATCACCATTTTATATTGAAGTACACACCTGCAACTTATATATAAATATATTTATACCAACTAATAATTATAAATTACCTATCTACATTATCCAAAGCTATATTACAAAACTTCTTTTGAATAAATTGATTTTTGAGTGACTGTACTCAATGTCATTACTTCGGAATCTTTATTAAACATTTTTTATGTATATGTAACATTGTGCTTTTCGGTTTATCTGTCAAATGATTCATTACTTCTAAATAGGAAAAGATTACGAATCAGCTGCTGTTTCCACTTCACGATATTTAATTGTATTCTGAATCAGAATTAAAACTTCATCCTTGAAGAAATTCCCTCCAACCATGATCAATTTGTGAAAATTAATTAAAAATTATGTACAATTCCAGAATCATTCATTCGTGTTTTGATGTAATTAAGTACTTTCGGGCAAAACACTGTTTTCTTGAGGAGGTAAAATTAATTCATTGTCAGCATCAGGTAGTATTTCTACGTTATTATTTTAATTGGGTATATGAGAAATTTTATTTTTGCATGTTTTTACGCAACCAGTTTTTTCAAACGTTTTGACAGTACGCTGAATTGTACTCATACTGGGAATAGGCCTGCTAGGAAATGTTTCCGCAAATATACCTCGAATATTTCTAGCAGAATTGCCTTTATAAAATAATTTTACAATATGAATGCGCTCTTCGATTGTAAAATAATTCATATTAATCGAAATTAGTCGCACCTTTAAAAAAAACCTAAACATATACTGACATGGTCGATGGAATTGGTATTAATAGATCAAAAACCACCATAATGAATTGGCCACTCTAGACATATTTCATTTTATCGTCATCTCGTGGGTGTTACATTGAATCACAATTAATTGCCAAAATTGGCGGGTACCTAAAATTTCATAAGGTAAATCTCTTATTTTTGTTTCATTTTATAAATAAATGTATTCGAAGATTAATAATAAAATAAATTCTTTAAATATACTTATTTATATTTGAAAAGTGCATCGATAATACGAGACAAATAGGTAGGATTCATTTATATATATATATATATATATATATATATATATATATATATATATATATATATTGAAAATTAGCATACTATACCATCTAAAAAGGGAAAATATTATTTTATATCATTAGAACGGTAATTGTATCATACTTCTAATGCAGAGACGGAACATTACTAATTTTTAAAATCGCTTTGTGCCGAAAAGTGTATTTTCTCTGTATAGGACTAACAATCGACAATGTACATTATAGACAATTATATATGAGTTATATACGGCTGGAATATTATAAAATCGTGATAGTCTAATATGTTCGAGTATCATTATATTTTGTAATCATTGCTGTTTATGCGGTTCGTAGTAATTAATATTAGCAAAACCCTTTTCCCCCAAAAAAACAGTTATGAAATATATTTTTAATTTCAAACACTAATGGCGCTAGTAATCAAACCACTTTAAAACACTAGAGTTGGTTTGGTATTTTTATGTTTTTTTTTGCATTATCATTTTATCTGCTTTGAATAATGCGATGTAAATATAACAAAATTACAAGTTACAATGCAATACCGAGCATTAAAACAGATTATTTCGTTAAGTAATCGATAAGTGTTGGAGCAAGTAGAGCATATTACAGTCAAAAATTATTTTAAAAATGACTGGTTCAAAAAGTATTTTAAAAGAAGCAGGAATGCAAATTACTGCTGGTGGTTCTGCAGGTAATTTATTAAAAATAAGAAAATTACATTTTTAACAAGTAAATTAATTGATCCCAAGGTTTCATTGAAGTATGTATTATGCATCCTTTGGATTTAATTAAAACTAGACTCCAGATTCAACGAAAAACAGTTACTGTCCCAAATGATCCAAAATATTATACAGGAATATGGGACTGTTTTAGAAAAATGTACAAGCATGAAGGTTTAACATCTTTTTGGAAAGGAATTATTCCTCCAATTTTAGCAGAAACGCCCAAAAGAGCTGTGAAAGTAAATTATTTTCAGTTCAGTTTTTCATATACTTAATGATAATTTTTAGTTTTTTACATTTGAACAATACAAAACCCTGTTTTTATTTGGATCACCACATCCTACACCATTGGTATAATTAATTTAATTAAACTATAGCAAAAATCATTTATACATAATATATTTTTATAGACATTTTCTTTGGCTGGTCTGGGTGCTGGAGTAACTGAAGCTATACTAGTCAATCCTTTCGAAGTTGTAAAAGTAACTTTACAAGCCAATATGGCTCGAGGATCTGAAGTACCTAGTACCTGGATAGTGACTAAACAGATAGTAAGAAACCATGGTTTTGGTTTACGAGGCTTAAATAAAGGTATCACAGCAACTATTGCAAGAAATGGATGTTTTAATATGGTGTATTTTGGATTCTATCACTCTGTAAAAGGATATTTACCAGAATTTGAAGTGAGTATAGAATTTAGAATATTTTTGAATATACCACACCCATTCTTGATTCTTCAAAACAAAAAAGAAATAAAAAAATTATATCTGATATAGCTTTCACTTAGTATGATATACATTTCAGTATTTGTTTGCTTAATATTTGCCTAAAAGTATATTATTTAATAAGATTTTTAAGGTTTCTAATTTATTTCAAAGAAAATACCAATGAAATTAAATAATATTCATTTTAAAGATAATATATATTTATAAAATATTATAATCATTTTTATGTCTATCAAAAATTTCTGCCCCTGATATCATATTTAGACTTTTTATTAAACAGTTTTAACTTTAACTTTATTACCGTATTTTCCATTAATATTTACTTCATGATGTACTTTGTTATATTTATCATCTAATCTTCCTATTAATACATTAGGATCCAGTCAAAGAATTTTTCCGGAAAGTTGGTATCGGATTTGTATCGGGAACTCTAGCTTCTTGTGTAAATATCCCGTTTGATGTCGCAAAATCAAGAATACAGGGACCACAACCAATACCAAATCAAATTAAATATAGAACAACATTAGGTTCAGTTGCCACAGTATATAAAGAAGAAGGGTAAGAGCTTTTGACCACATTCAATTTTTGTAATTCCAGATTAATAATAATTTTTGTCAATTTCGAATTAGATTTTTAGCTTTATACAAAGGACTGTTACCGAAAGTTTTACGACTGGGACCCGGAGGAGCTATAATGCTCGTAGTTTATGATTACATGTATCATTTTTTGGCGTCGCAGTTTCCAAATTGAAGAGAAAGAAGTATTTTAATCAAATAGTGCCTGATATATATCATAATCAACTGATATCAGTAGTGTGTCCATATCCTTTATATAGCAAACCACAAATTCAGGGTATATTAGTATATAATAATAGATTCATTTTGAACATTAAATGGCTATTTTAAATATGACGAAAATGTAAAGAAATTTTCAGAGTAAGCCTAATATAATTAATCGATGTGCTTTAAACCATTTTTTGAACTTGCATAACATATATCTAAATATTTTAATGAAAGAACCACCAAAATATATTTTATTGTATATAAAAGAAATTAACTTAATCGTGGAAGACGTCAATTGCCATTTCAAATCTGATAACGTCTCTTTTTAGTGACATTTGAATTATATCTATTTTTTTTTTATTCAACGACATCGCTAGTTGCGTAGTTCCTTCTTTAATTAATCCAAAACGTAACTGTTATAATTATTTTAAATCTCGGAAGTAATTGCTTGTTGTAGTAATGAATTCTTTAATGTTAATTTTGTAGCGATGTGTTTAAGACATTTCATATCAATGAACACTACATATAAAATTATTACTGATTTATTTATTTGCAATTTTAGTACGTAGATACTTTATACAAATGAATTGTAAAATTTATAAATTGTTTTAATAACAAATAGCTCCAAATGATTAAAGTAAATAAAATTATCTTGTCTGGCCATTTATCTTTAGATTTATTTAGGTATGGTTAGAATTGTTTGACTTTTGCCTTGTTAAATGTTTTGTAGCACAATTAAATTTATAGCACTGCAGTATAAAATTGAAACATTTTTACCAGTTTAAAATAAAATTTTCATTCATTTACAGTCACTCATATTTTTTTAATTTATGTACAGAGTGGGGCATGAAAGCTCTTTTTTTAATGACTAATAAAAATTTTGAATTTATCACATAATTTTAAACACCCTTAATGGTGAAGAGCCAATATTTTCTATGTAGTAATGCAATCGATTTGTTGTCCACCGAAATACGCGTTATCTCCTACCAAATAAAAGTATCAACTGAAGCCGGTTTGTGTAGGGAGGTTTAAAAACCACTGCCTTGAGGTACCTACATAGAAAAAATCATATGACATTAGATCGAGCAAGTGAGCTGCCCACAGATGTCGTTTCGAATCGGCAACATTACCCTCAAACGCCCGAGCCTTGTGACCTGTGGCACCTTCATGTTGAAACCAGACGCACGCCACTGCATGTTTGCAAGCGAAAAAGCTTGGAGATCTCAAAATCGACTATCGAATTTCCTCCACATTTTTTCGTCATCCTAGAAATTTTTTCATTACACTTTCGGTTGTCCTGATGCTCTCTACCCACAAAACAATCAAGAAGTTTTTAAATATCTCCCAACAAACCTGCGTCAGCTCAAGAATTCTATTCAGCAGGATGTAGCCCGAATTATGGTGGACTACTTCAGAAATCAGTTGCATTATTGCACATGGAATAGTGACTACCTAAAATATATCCTTTCATTAGTATTTTAATAATACCTTTTTTGTATTCGTCTTCAAAAAATGGAGCTCCCGCGCCTCGTTCTATAAAAGATGTTCAGTGAACTACATCAATGTATTATATAATGAATTATGCGAAAGCACTCTTTCATAGCACATATTTTTTGTTTATTTAAAATTATTTAAAAAAAATCCATGATTCCTACGAACTTCCAAAATTCCAAGGTTTCGAAAATCTTTAGCTTAAAATGACTTCCATATACTGGCTAGTAAGTTTGACATATTGATAGTGTAACCCAGTATATATACATATAGTTTCATATCATCTTAATATATGATTGGATGTAATGTGGATTTCTTTAAAAAAAAGGAATTTAAAATTGTGTCACTACCCTTAAACCATCCATAACATTGTATCTACCTCAAGAAAAGAAAGAATTTACACAAGATCTCATAATAATAAATAGATAATAACAACAATAAACAAAGAAATAGAATTCTACTAAGAGAAGCAAAAAACACCGTTATAACACCAATTTTCAAAAAGAATGCTAACAACTCTTTATTTGTATATCAGTATTAAGATTCCTGATCATCTATGGTGCGCCAATATGACTTACTGTCTGTTAAACTCATTTAGGAATACTTGAGATTTTCTAAAATTTTATTATAAAATTCACAATAGTATCTGGCATGGCGTATCTTTATTAAGTAGCTCTGTCAAAGAAATTTTCATGACTAACAGATATATAAAAATAAAAATATAATTTTTGGCCAGGAAAATACGCTTATCTTTGTGAGTCGATTAAATTTAACAGGATAGTGAGGTATCACCTCCTTTATAACTCAAATTATAATCATACACTATGTTGATAATATTAAATTCAAATAACATGAATGACGTCTTGATTAAATATTTATTTATTATAATATAAATTAACATATAACATTTTTGAATATTATAATTCTTATTTTCCTTCCCCACAGTATTAAAAATTTCTTCATTACGAAATATTCGCGAAAAGTATTCAATCAATAATGACTTTCCACTTTGAAATCAACTTATTGTAATCTTCAAATTTTTGTTACATTTCATTGGACAGTAACACATAAAACATATAAACATGTAGTTTTATAGAGAAAAGTAACGTAATACTCATTCCATATATAAGATTTACTACAATAAATGAGTCATAGCTCTCTTTAGTAATAATAAGGAAGTTAATGTGAAATTCCAGAATTACATTAATTAATTTATAGGCTGCACATATAATAATATGATATGAAACTGTTGATATTTATCAAGTCCCTTATTTGCATGAGAAAATATGCGAATTTATGAAATAGGTATTGTTAATTAACTAAAAATGTGATGCATATTGCTGTGAAATGTAATTCTAAAAAAATATTTTTCTAACTTTTTTGATATGTACAGTTATTAAAGTATACATTTGTTAGCATGTAAGTTGCAACAATCCGAATATTTCAACTGATCTATCCACTTAGATATTACGCGTTTAATAAGTTCTTGAATGTATAACTAATTTGTAAAGAATTTACTTTACAGACTGAGTAAATAGTCAAAATATTTTTTAAGTTGACAACAGTTAATAGTAAAATAGATAATTTTAAAGCAAATAGGCAGCTTAACTTATGGTTAGTTTTGATATACTTCAATGTACAATTTGTGGATAAAGTAATGTTTCCCTTATCATATATATCAATATAAATACTAACTTCTAAGGCGGATCACGTATGTCAAATTGTGTCAACTCGTTTACATATGGACAATAAAAATTGCAAACCTGTAACAGGCCACAAGCCGTACATCAACTGAAATTTCATATCAAATTCAAACAACAAAAAATGTGATATAGATAAATAGGGTAAGATCGCAGGGCTTAGCTTGCTAAAGCACTGAAATTTGTGTTTATACACAAACAAGATGTCTCAGTACTAAAGCTAAGAAATCATCCACAAATTTTGAGTGTATTATACTGCCAGTAGCAATCTTTTACCCAAAACATCCTTGACTGAGCAAGATAAGATCATATTATTATTATATTGAATAATATTAATTAATTAATTATAGTTAGACTATTTCCTCACATTCTAAAATAATCTCGTGGTAAATTATGTTACGATTAGCCTGCATTCCACAGCACAATTAATAATTGAAAGTTCTAAATTTTTTTTTTACTTTATGACTACTCACGTGCATCGCAGCTGGTTGAGGGAGCATATTTAAAATATATAAAATGTCCATATTTTAAATATGTGTGCTTTAATAGTTTCATTATTTATTTGAAATAATATCCAGATCTCTGTTTTTTTTTAGCAAAAATATCCACGCTTTGCTTAAGGCGATTTCCACATTCATCTGATATTTTGTAAACGATCAATTAGTGATTCCAATTATGAAATGCTTTTTTGTAAAGGAATGTTATGGGTTTTGAAATAATTAGTTACTGGGCACATATACTGGATCGAAGACGAAGTTCTAACATTAGAAATCTGCAAAATTGAGAAATTGTAATAAAATGCAGAAGAAAGGTCACATGGAAGTAGATCTGCATAATAATGTGGCCGACTATTGAAGGCGCGATAGCCGGTAGTTGTTATCCCATGGGCAAAAATAAAACGGTCTCGAAAATTAACAAGCATTATGCTTACACAAAAGAGAAGAAGAAAATCAATGCAATGTAGCAAATATTTAAAATTGTTTTCAATGAACTTTAAATCGTTACATATCAAGCTTTTTAAATTCAGCTTAAAGTGCTTTAATTAATATATTTAAAGCCTTTCTTATTGTCCTTATAATGCCATCGGCTGTAACCTTGGGTATTAAATTTGTAGGTATTAGGTAATGTGTACTGGTGACTTGTGAATTTAAGGCACGTACTGTAACGTTACCTGTATATCTCCAGACTATCAGTAGTTTCGTAAGCACTTACTCATAAGTAATTAGAAGAAACCTTGTCCTTGGTACTATTCATAATTTTGGCCAGAAAATGTGTCTACATGTATATTTCTCTAAGCTAGGCATGGTAGTATTCCTATTCTGATTTGTCCACACTATGTGTAAATCTCAGCTCTGCTGAGCTTAATTTCCACTTACATATTACTAATTCGGAAGAGAAAATGTACGGACCTACCTTAGAAGGTAATATAATATGTAGCTACTGCAGCCTAAATGATATAAACAGTTACATTATCAAAAGATGCTGATTGTTTGTAACGCTCTGATGTGTGCAATTGAAAGGTCGTTTTTCAGAATCGACTAACAACAGCGGAAGCCTAAATATTTTCCAATTTTCATTAATTTTCCATTTTTATCATAGTATGTTTTTAAATGATTTAGACGGCCTCTAAACCCCTGAGTACCGTTTTCTTTTTGTCAAATGAGTTTTCTGTTAGATTGAGGAATAAAAATAGATAAAGATATAAATTATTTTGGAACCCAAATCAGCAATTGATCCCTAAACATTAGAAGCCCTAATTGTTGACCAAATATGATTAGTTTCTTGCGTAAGATATTATTGGAAATGTTCAAAAGATATTAGCGGCGTTTCATTTCTTCACAATTATTTAAATTTTGAAGATGGGATTTGTTTTCACCGTAAATTGTATATTTCGCTTATATGTCATTGAACTATTTATCCATTTTATTGAATTAAAATCGAATGCTTAGAAAACTATGTATCAATTTTGACGAATTTTATCAGCTGGTGAATATGTTTACACTAGATTATTGCATGTAGAGGATAACCATGATATATACATATATTATTCGGATTGATGCGATATCTAAGGAATTGTAAGTTCACTCCTATATATGAAGGGAACTAAGAAATTGTATTCAATTTAATCTAGTGATAATGGCATTTCATTTTAAAACTATTTCGTACATGTAGTGGTGCATAAAGTATTTTATAACTATTTTTCGTCATTTTAAAATTTTTTAAAGTATGAATCACCAGTTCTTGAAAAAAGCCTAAAATGAACTTTTATTTAAGTTGTGATAATTTTTACATTCAAATCTGTATGTATATCAAAGTGTGCAATAGTTAGTTTAATTTTTGTTCTACAAATATAGTATATTGTTTTGTTAAATGAAAGTTTAATACATATTTTCGTTGCTGAATGTTGTGTCTTATTTTTGTTATAACAGCAAAACATATTTCGTTAAACCATTAAAAAAGGTCCATAAGTGGAAGCGGGATTGTAAGTGTTAGTTTTAAGACTAGGAAAAATTAACTTGTGTGTGAAAAAATTAGTATATGTTTAGTTTTTAGCGAGAAAAGTTGTGCAGAGTTATTCTGTGCGAGTTTTACCGCGAATCTATGTACACATGCGACACTGTGATTAATTTTCTGCTGATGATGATAACTTAGTTTTCGGAATACGTATACAGAATACGAACATCGATGTGATAAGGTGTTTTATTTACATTTTTGATTAATTCAATTAACCAGAATTACCATTAAAATTGACATATATTCATTATAAAAAGTGCAAAATAAAGTGGGTGATTTTGTAAGCGATGCATGGACATTGTAGAGGAGTCGAGAAGCGGGTGTTCTATCAAATGCCGATGTTGACGACTCAATAAGCAATTTGTTTTAAAACGCATATAACAATGCTGTGTAAATGAAAAATAATCTTTTGTAACGAGTATCAATAAATTTATAGAAAAATACCGGCAGTCATATTTGAAGTGTCGCACGTAATGTACTTTAGATCGTGTTATATTCAATTTATAAACAACATATTAAAATTAAACGTCATCATTCTCATTATTAAATTGTGTTCATTTTCTTACGTAAATCTAATATATCAACACGAGAATAGCAGACGTACTCAGACATACTGAACGCTTTATCCCCTTTGTTTGGTGATCAATTATCGTTTAATGTATATTGAATGAGTTCTACGTTTTACGCAAAAATTGCATGTATTGTATAAATAAACAATGACCAAAACGCAGTCTCATATTTAAAACTGGAACGGAAATTTCCTTATGAATATGCTTTGAGTAGATTTTTCCGTCATTTTACTATTTAAGGTGTTTATTTTCAACTTTACAGCTTCACCTCATACTAGAAGAATAAGACAAATAGGATCGAACAAAGTGAATATCCACTCAAAAAATTATTTTGTCATATCGTGTATAACCTTGCATGTATACACACTTAGATGAGGTTAGATTGCTTAAAGTTGCCATAGAATTTATTCGGCTGTAAACTTTCTAGATTTATTATGGCTTCATGTCTTTACACTGCTTTAGCATGTCGATTGCGCTTTTGTCTTCTATTTGTCAAAATTTACCTATGATTTCTTCTATCTCTTTTTTTCTTGACTATTTGTCTTGTTCGTTTTTGAAATGCCATAGAAACATTCCGGTCCAGTGAAAGTCGCAGAAGCTTGTAGAACTAGTCAGTCTGCTCTTTTTAATTAGCTCTATAGCTTTTGCGTTATGGATCCTAGACTATTGTCACTTGTTTACCACTATTAAGTACTATAGCTATCCTACGTATTATCCCACCTTGTCTATTAATTTCTCCATTACAAAAATGATCCCGGCTACATCCGTTTGAAATACGGTGGTATCTACATAGACTTAGCGAATATCTTTATTTCTTTGTATTCCTAATATATATATTGGGTCTGGGAAAAAGTTCGTGGCGTTTTTTCAGTAAAATTCAACTGGTCCCCGCATGGCGCGTGGACGAATTCATTTAAACCGAATATGCTCCATTATTATCGACAATGTTTCGCCATTTTTTTGGTAGATCCATGATCCCATCGGTGAAAAACTTCTGTGGTTTCTGGTCGAAAAACTGAATCAAGTAGTTTTCACAGGCTTCTTTTGAAACCAACTTAATTCCATTGAGAGAGTTCTGCAGAGATCGAAACAGATGATAGTCAGAGGGTGCTATATCCGGACTGTAAGGTGGGTGCATCAAAACTTCCCAACCAAACTCTCTCAATTTTTGACGGGTCATCAAAGAAGTGTGTGGTCGGGCGTTGTCATGATGGAAGACAACACCTTTCCTATTAATCAATTCGGGCCGTTTTCTTTCAATCGCCTGGCGTAATCTCTCTAGTTGTGCACAGTAGAGTTGAGAATCAATCGTCTGACCAGTTGGAAGTAGCTCGTAGTGGACGATTCCCCTCCAGTCCCACCATACACACAGCATCACTTTTTTTGGCGTCAATGTTGGCTTAGCGAACGCTTGTGACGGCTCACCATCCTTTATCCACGATCTTTTACGCTTCCGATTATCGTACGTAATCCATTTTTCATCTCCGGTTATTAAACGTTTCAGAAACGGCTCGATTTCATTCCGTTTCAGCAGCGCATCGCAGATGTTAATTCGGTCCATCATGTTTTTCACGCTCAACTCATGAGGAACCCATACGTCAAGCTTTTTTTTGTAACCAGCTTTGTGTAAATGGTTCAAAACAGTTTTGTGGTCAATGCCTAGCTCCATGCCAATATCGACACTGCTGATATGCTTATCTTGTTGGACTTTTTCAAGAATTTCATCAGATTTTTCAGTGATTGGACGACCGGAGCGTGACTCATCTTTCACATTGAAATTTCCAGAACGAAAGCGAGCTAACCATTTCCGCGCAACAGATTTCGATAAAGTACCTTCACCGTACACAGCACAAATTTTATCACAAGCCTGCGCAGCGTTCTTCCCCTTATCATAATAATATTGCAGAATATAGCGAAATTTCTCATTATTCTTCTCCATTTTCAAGTGCGAATAACTTTCCAACCACTGCACCGATTACAATGTTTCTACGCTCAAACTAACGTTCGGAAGGTCATCTAAAAAACGAGCCGTCGGTGGTGTCGCTGTGACTTGTTGTTCTTTAGTTATCGGCAACCAATGCCATCTATCGGGAAAAACGCCACGAACTTTTTCCCAGACCCAATATATATATATGTATATGCGCACTGAGACTATTCAGTGGGTCCTTTTTGATTGAAACAATTGGCAATTGTTTCAATCAAATGAACATACAGGAATACTGATTCTGTACATACAAGTTTTTCAAAATTAGAAAGATTTTTATAGATTATTTATTAAAACATCTATATTTTGTAAACATTGATGTCTGAGGTATGATGTTTTTTATATATCGATACTTGGTCCAAAGGCATATTAATATAAAATGTAAGTATTTTTCACATCGATTACATACCCTTCTTTGTACTCACTTGAATATAATTCACAATATTCAATTTTGAAAATTGAAATAAATATTTACTCCATATAATTCTGGATAAAGTACCCTCCATTATTTAAAGTATTTTTTGTGTAGCATTTATTTCAATCTAGTGTTTTAGAAATATTATATCTTGTCTCAGAATAAGAGGGAGTGATTCAAATATTGCGCCAAAATAGTACTTATTTTTAAGAGATTTCATTGGTTCTTGGACAGGCAAGTTTAATATGGATAAATGAATGCTAGATATCCGCCATTTTTCATAACCTGTAAACATTTAATTACATTTTTGTTTTGTTTTGCTATATTTTTCTGTATTATTTAATAAAATCTCTATTCTAAGTACAAAAATAAAATGAATGATCACCAAGGTTTTAGCATTTATTTTCAGATAATAAAGAAAAAGATTAAGATTGTTAACAAACTACTACACTCACAACTGTTTATATTTCATTTTTATGGTAAGTTACATTTTTAAGCTGTGTTCCGCGTTTTAGCGGGATATTTGAATCACTCCTTATTCTGAGACAAGGTATAGCTTCATTATATTTATTTATTAATTAATCAGAGTTATATTATATAAGTCTGATGTTTATTGGCGTTTTTTCATTTAATACTATGGAAAAATTATAAAGAATAGATAATAATACGTATATATATTTAAGTTTTTATAAAAAAATTTAATCTGGCAGTATCGCTATTAGCGCCATCTAATGAAAAATTGCTAAAGTATTACCTGTACATTAAAAATTCAGAAATTGCAGATAACCTTAGCTAATGAATGAATTTAACACTGATTTTTCCTGTTATTATTTAAAAAACATTCAGGGGAAAAATTTTTTCAATTTTTTAGATTTTGTGTCCACTCTATACGTAACAATAGTGGCAGTTGATTGTTTCCTATTCTAACTTACTGATACAAAATATATACGAAACTTTGATTTAGAAAACGTAGTTTGATGTTTTTTTATAATTCTATTTAACAAATGTAGATAATACTACTTAATATCATTTGAATATGTTCCAATTAAAATCTAAATACTATATTATAAAATAAAAGTAGATGGCATTTTTGTAAATACATTTTATTTTTGCACAAAAATATAACATTTAAGACAATTTTCTAATGCAGAATATAAAAACATTTTTGGGCAGTGATAATAGTGAGTACCAGCTATTCGTCTCAAAAGTACCAAGACAATTTGTTAAATACATTTATTTCTATATCCATATATAGTTTACAAATATATTAATAAAAATTGAACAGATTTATTTAGTTTTCACGCCATACTACATTATAATTGGCAGTAAAGTTTATTTGTATTTATATTAGTACGATAGAGTTAAGGAATTGCGAATGATGTATAGATAGTGCGTCACACAATTGCCTAAAATTTGATCTACGACTGCTGAAAGTTAATAATTATGAACCTTTTTTATTAAAAAAATTGAAATTTAAAATTCAAAATATTTCATTAATCATTGTTAAATGTGGATTTCATTAGTAAATGAAAGTGAAATATGGACCTTTAAAAAACAAATTAAAAATTTAATAAATGTTTCTGAAATAAGATTTTTAAGAAAACAGTGAAAAGCAAAATACGATTGAATTAGAAATGACATGTACAGAGAACAAGTAAAGCAAGCTAAAACCAGTGATAAGAAAAGTTCAAGGAAGACAACTAATAAAAATGAAATGAAAAAATTTGCGGAGAATTGGAAAAGTTTGCTTAAAATTGTAAGTGAAAAAACAGTAAACTCAAGAAATGTAATTGGAAAAATAAATAAGGAATATGTTGATTTTTGTACACTGGTTTCGTGGTGTATTTTTATCTAACATTGTTACCGATCGTTTATCTGTCATTTTATCTTAGTCTTCTTTATACATTTTTGCGTTTTGGTTAAAGATCTTTCCTGATAAAGACATTACAGAAATGCCGTTTACGGTACAACTAAATTCTTTTGTCAAACATAAACGGTAGAGGTGATGGAAGCTTGTCTTCGGTTAACTTTCGATGCCTTCGACTGACCAAAACATCTACAAAGTGAAGGAAATTATGATGAAAAATTGTAATTTAAGTTTAAGAGAGATGGTTAAAGCCTAGATTGCCTCATGAATCTATTCGCACTGTTTTAGTTGATGTTTTAGACATGAGATACGTCACGGCACGACCTGTTCTGAAACACCTGAATAAAGAGCATCGAAAACAAGATGCCAAAGACATGTTTGAAAGCGCTAATATGGACTTTACATTTTTGAAACGCAACGTAGCGAGCGATGAGACCTGAATTTATGAGTTTGACAAGCTATCCATCCAATAAGCTTCGGAATAGTAATTCGGTAACAAATCGTAACCAAAGAAAACATGTTCTAGTCTTTCGAAAATCAAAGTTATGTTTACTATTTTCATTGGCTATCGTGATATTATGCTCTCAGAGTCGTTTCAGGAGAGTCAATAAACAATATCGTTTGGGTGCTTATAATTATATGTAAACATAATTAAGCACTTTACGATTAATGTAACGATGGAATAGCAGAAAATTTTAATTTTCGACACTATCCGAGTGTTACGAAATGTTTAAGAGAGTAAAAAAGGCTAAATTTTTGGAAGAACGATTTTTAGATTTTGCGCCATTAAAGTGCGCTGTCTCACACATCGACATTTTTAATAAAAATTCAACGAATGTTATTAGCGAAACGCCCTGTTCCTCAGGCTAACTTTTTCCTGTACACCAAACTCAAATTACTATTTTGTGGAAGACATTTTGTATCCATTGAAACCATAAGACACTATTCACAAATGGAGCTGAAAGCTATACCGGAAAGTACCCCCCTAGGAAACATTTTGAAGAATGAATTATTCGCCGGTATAAGCGTATTGCTTCAAATGAGGTCTGTTTTGAAAGCGCAAAATAAAAAGTAAAAGAGCAAAATCTAAATAATAATTGAAGATTTTAATTATAAAATCAATTTATTTAAAATACTTGATTAATATCTTCGTTATTTTATTTAAATTTTTGCAAAACATGCCAAAGAAAATTTTAATGAATTATTTTTTCTAATGTGAAAACTAATATTTAACGCAAATTCGTTTATCATAGCTTCTAGAGAGACTAACGGAATTAATATAATATGTTTCAAATAGACCGAGAGTAGTTGCAATTATCACCTGATACTGATTTTAAACGACTTTCTTACTGGACAAAAGAATATATAAAATAATCCACTTTCATAATATTTTAGTAGTTTGTCTAAAAATATTGCTTTAATTTTGAATTAATTAAATCCTGAAAAATACGCAAAAGTGTAAGACTTATAGTAGTGGTTATGGTTGTAAATCTACCATACTTGCTTCAATCAGAAATAAAAACAAAATAATTACAATTTTAGTGCGGCAGCTACAACAGATGGCTACAGTAACAAATCGATAGAAAATATTAGGCAAAATTTTCTGGGAATAATAGGAATTTATGAAAATCTAGAAATACTATAGAGATTCGACTTTTGAGTACTTTTTAATTAATACTAGTTAATTACATAATTAATATGAAAACGATTGGTATTACTAATAGAAATTATGATTATTAAATAATGTAAAGAGCATTTCAAGCAGTCGTAGGCAAGAGGAAATACATTTACACATTTCGACATATATAGAAATTGTTTGTCTTTGCTTTGACCATTTTTTAATTTTAATTTTCGACACTATCCGAGTGTTACGAAATGTTTAAGAGAGTAAAAAAGGCTAAATTTTTGGAAGAACGATTTTTAGATTTTGCGCCATTAAAGTGCGCTGTCTCACACATCGACATTTTTAATAAAAATTCAACGAATGTTATTAGCGAAACGCCCTGTTCCTCAGGCTAACTTTTTCCTGTACACCAAACTCAAATTACTATTTTGTGGAAGACATTTTGTATCCATTGAAACCATAAGACACTATTCACAAATGGAGCTGAAAGCTATACCGGAAAGTACCCCCCTAGGAAACATTTTGAAGAATGAATTATTCGCCGGTATAAGCGTATTGCTTCAAATGAGGTCTGTTTTGAAAGCGCAAAATAAAAAGTAAAAGAGCAAAATCTAAATAATAATTGAAGATTTTAATTATAAAATCAATTTATTTAAAATACTTGATTAATATCTTCGTTATTTTATTTAAATTTTTGCAAAACATGCCAAAGAAAATTTTAATGAATTATTTTTTCTAATGTGAAAACTAATATTTAACGCAAATTCGTTTATCATGGCTTCTAGAGAGACTAACGGAATTAATATAATATGTTTCAAATAGACCGAGAGTAGTTGCAATTATCACCTGATACTGATTTTAAACGACTTTCTTACTGGACAAAGGAATATATAAAATAATCCACTTTCATAATATTTTAGTAGTTTGTCTAAAAATATTGCTTTAATTTTGAATTAATTAAATCCTGAAAAATACGCAAAAGTGTAAGACTTATAGTAGTGGTTATGGTTGTAAATCTACCATACTTGCTTCAATCAGAAATAAAAACAAAATAATTACAATTTTAGTGCGGCAGCTACAACAGATGGCTACAGTAACAAATCGATAGAAAATATTAGGCAAAATTTTCTGGGAATAATAGGAATTTATGAAAATCTAGAAATACTATAGAGATTCGACTTTTGAGTACTTTTTAATTAATACTAGTTAATTACATAATTAATATGAAAACGATTGGTATTACTAATAGAAATTATGATTATTAAATAATGTAAAGAGCATTTCAAGCAGTCGTAGGCAAGAGGAAATACATTTACACATTTCGACATATATAGAAATTGTTTGTCTTTGCTTTGACCACACTTTGGACGTACTTTATTTTGACTGCATCTATAAAAGTCGATAATCTTTATAATCTGGTAAATCAATCTACACTAAACAAAACAGAAAGAATTGTGCATTATTGTGCAGGTAGTGAGTGAGTTTTTCATGTTGGTGCCAGCAAAAAAGTTGAGACTTTGAAATTAACGAGTTTACACGAATTTCCAATTTCTTTTCATGAGAAATAATTCATTACACAAGTTAGAGCAAATATAAAATAATCGTGTGCATTAGTATTGGTGCATTGGTAGTTTGCCAGAACCACGTTGATGACTGACATATGTGATGCAAATAGTGTGGCAGATTAACCAGCTGACGAACGTTTGAGGGTACGTTTTGAGTTGACAAGAAGAAGATTCCTTGAATCTTACTACGAGACTTGGTCAAGAAATTTAATGACTCATTTATTATTTTATGATCAAAGATATGAGTTGTTCATTGTGGAAGAGACGATCTCTAAAATGTTATTATATATAATTTATGGTTTTTGAGCTTTATTCCTAGAAAGGTTAAAATTTGACACGTTCATTATGATAATGAAAATGTTGGATGCAAGTGACCCTTATCGACAAACCAAAAAATTACGTCTACAAGAGTCAAACATAGGGACTTCTGACGTACAAAATTATTCGGTTTATTATCAATTTCGTCTTCTTACAATTACGAATTGAAGTTAATTTTTGAAATATGTTTATGATATTCAAAGGACTTCAATATTGAGACTTCGAGTCATGTTATAAGAAAATGTTTAGATATTGTTATTTTTATTATGCGATGGAAAAATGCGTTAAAGTTGAATTATACGTATGAGTCTGAATCGATTTCTAGAGTTACGGCTATTCGCCACTTAGACGTTTTCGATGATAGACATGTCTGCGAAACATATCGTTAATTTGCCTCTCTACGACTAGGTCACTTTGCAGAGTGAGTCCTGCAAAGACTTCACGGATGCTAGAACTACGATGTTGTTTTACTCGCTAGTGAGAACTGGAAAATGCTTCGGCTGTGTGGTACACTTATTACACTTATCACAAGCTCATGATTGAGAGGCTGCAAAAGAGATTTTTAAATATCCATCCAGCTCGAGGATCAGATTCCATCACTTTATTGAATAGACTTTTGGTTGCTTTCCGACGAACATGGTTTACAAAACTTTAACTTTTTGCAACAACTTTTAGCGGGAAGAATCGATTCTCCGAGGTTTTTATATCGGATCCAATCCTCTATATCTATTCATGGAACAAGGTTTAACCAATCGTTAAGCATGCCCAGAGAGAAAACCAATATTTTAAGCAAGTCGCCGTTAGTACGCATGTGAAAAAATTATAGACTCAAGACTGGCGCGTGACTCACACTCGTTTATCTAGTATGGGTTTTAATCGTGTAGATTCTGTTTTAATTGTTTTATTGTACTGTAAACATTATTATTTAATATAGATATTTACTTTATTATAGAATACTGCATCTTTATTTAATTTTGTAATTTACTTGCATAATTGGCTTCAACTGTTGGACAAATACGAATTACTATTACTATTAAATTATATTAGTCGCTGTATCGATACATAAAAAAGGCAAAGAACTTTGAGTAAAGTGCAGTTTATAGGTAAGTATTGGATTTCAACTTTTTATATCTTCGACTTTATTATATATTTTCATTCAAACTAATTGCTTGTTATTTAATTTCTTTGGGTATTAGTACGCACTGGATATTTCAATTAATTTATAGAACGTCTTGATAAATACACTGAAATAGAAATTTTTTAAATATCGTAAATAATATCGCTTTATATAAAAAATACACATATAATTTTTATTCAATGTCGTTTTATTCTTAAGTTAATTTTTTTTAATGCGATATTTTTAGAATATTCTGTACATTACCAACACTGTACACTATATCAGAGAACAAAGTTTTTGATGATTTGCTTCCTATAGGACGTAGTTATAGCGTTAAAACGTATTAATAAATTAGTTTTCTATTATTTTGTTTCATTTCGTATGTATATTTCGAATTAAAAATGTTAACAATTGTTGCTTCTAATGCATAATATAATTTAATTAAACAAATTCACATTAAATCTAGTTTTAAACGTTTATATTTGTTTTGTTAGTCATGTAGACTCGAAATCATCGAGTGTCATAAAAGCTGCTCGCGTATTGTATATAAAATACACTTTACTCCCAGATTTATAATTTCTGCGTTTTACGATTAAATACATTAACTACTCCCTATACATATGTATGTATATATGATATGTACCTACACGTTATTGCGAAATTGTTCATATACAATATTCGGTAAAGCCACAACTTTTAAGCCGACTACTTATTACAAACTGCATAATTAATTTTATTATTTAATGAACACATTTAGAATTTGTAATTCGTTCTAAATTATTTTCTGATAACTAAAACTATAACTTTATTTCGTGTTTCTCCAATTGACTGTGCAAATCCACCAGTTCAGCTTTCAGTTTCTCAAACACATCTGTCAAGCTAAAATAAAATCAATTATTGGAATATTTTATTAATTAAAATTCCAGTATTACGTACTTAGTTTGAAAGTCTTTTCTACTTTCATCTTCCGTTGACGTACATGAGCATTTACTTTCAACACTAACTTGGGTTCCGATTGATTTAGTTCTTGAAATCTGGGAAAAAACAAATATATATACTTTAATGACTGCATTAGACTATATACTATTTGCCATTGATTATCATTTCTAAAAATAAATAATTTTGAGTATGTTTATTAACGATAAAATATCGCTGTCGATTACGGCCCAGTTATGACTATCCTCCAAATTATCGTCTGATTCTACTTAACTATCAAAACTTCCTGAATCGCCAGATTCGAATAAAAATCATTTTCAATATCTGATTCTGATCTCTGACAGTTCAGGAAGTTTTGATAGTTAAGTAGAATCAGACGATAGTTTGGAGAATAACTGGGACGTAATCGATAGCAATAATTTATCATCGGTGTCTTTAAGATTTTTATTTACTGGAATGCCAAGAGTAAATGGTAATGGGTGTTTTTTAAGCTGCATGAAAACTATCGGTATCGATAACTATGGTTTGACAACTGATAATGTCAAACTGTGTTGATATTTCTGTTCAGTAAGTTTGGCAAGACATCATGAATCGTTTAACGCCAGAACAACGCTTCCAAATTGTGGAAATTTACTTTGAAAAAGGATATTGCTGCTGTAGCGTGAAGTATTGAAGAAGACGCCGAAATGTCGATTCGTCGTCGTTCTCAACCTTTTAGCCTGTGTCCTTCGACTAAGTGGAAAATTTTACGTAAGGATTTTGGCTTACGTGCCTATAAAATACAGCTCGTGCAAGAATTGAAGCCAAACGGCCATCGTTTGTGTCGCATTTTTGCTAATTGGGCTCATTTGAAACTGGCCGAAGATGACCATTTTTATTAAAGATTTGTGTTTAGTGACGAAGCTCATTTCTGGTTAAATGGCTACGTCAATAAGTAAAATTGACTGTTTATTTCTTTCGAAATGAGGAAGGAGCTGCCGTTACGGTGAATGCCGAGCGCTATCGAGCCATTCTGACTGGATTTTTGTTTCCAAAAATGAATCAGCTAAACATCGACGACATTTGGTTCCAACAAGACGGCTCAACTTGCCACACAGCGCGTTTAACAATCGATTTATCGCAAAATCAATTTGGTGACAACTTTATTTCCAGAAGTGGTCCTGTTAACTGACCCCCTCGTTCGTGCGATGTAATGCCTCTGGATTACTTTTAATGGGGCTATATTAAGTCATTTGTTTATGTCGACAAAAAAAAGTAGTCAAAAATTGGACTGATCGAATGGATCATGTAACTCGTAGCCATGGCGGACGTATGCCGAAAATCATATTTAAAAAGTAAATGCCATGAAATTATCTACCAGATTACAATAAAAAAAATTCATTCCAACAATATTTCTGTCTTGTACTATCATTTAAAGTTCTCAAGCTCTTAAAAAACACCCGTTAGTTTGAATAATTAATCTACAAATCTTGAGGGTATTTAAGAATTTTATGAACAGGAACTGATAGAGTGTATTTCTTTTGAAGCTAAACTAAGAACAGATAATAAATGGCATTGTTATGTAGCCGAAATATTCGGTTTAATTGCTCTTACAATTTTCCAAAAATTAATTATAACCTAACAACTATCAGCTAGTGATATGAGCATCAAAGGTGATCGATGCTTTTCTCCTCACGTTTAAAATGGAAAACTTAAGTCCATTGTGGCATTTGAAGAAGCATTAACATCCAAAGATTATTGTATATCAACCAAAATATCAGATGTGCTTAGTTTTTTAAACAATAAATATTGGTCCTTCCCACGAATTGCGAATTTATGCATTTTAGAATTTTCCATTTACACAATTCATTCACACTGCTGTAAATTTCAAATCAAAAGAAGAGTATCGCTCTGCGTCAAATCATCCTCTAATATCTTTCGGGTCTCCTCTTTAGTCTATACTTAACATAAATTGCTTCTGACAATCTTATTTGAGATATTGAACCGAATGAGCCAGTAAAAAAGAAACAATGGAGGATCGGCATTCACATCAATCGATCGGTATACTCTAGAATGGATTGAAATTTCCACATTCTTGTATTTAAAAAAATTAAGACTTCTGTATAATTAAATGTCAGTTAAAGTTAAATTTAAAATTCCTTTTATTTGACTGATTGAGATTTACTAATTTAAAATCTTATATAAATTCACAAAGAAATGTCAATATCAAAAACGATGTGGTAAAACGTATTTACTGAAAAAAACATAAAATGGTGCTCTCTTTTTTCTCTATATACTATGCCTATACATTTGTGTACAAAAACTTAGAAAAAATGAAAATTATTCAGAAAATCTAGCGCAAAATCCAAGGCAATTTATTTTTCAATATATTGCGAAATGCGAAACGAATTCAGTTAATTAATTTGAGAAAAAATCTTTCGAATTAGCTAATAAAAATCTCAATAACGACGTTTTCGCAAGCAAAATTATGAATCATCGATTCTTTATATACGGGGTATGGCCCAAATGCTCTCGATATTTGGTTGCTTTATGAAAATCATCGAAACTTATAGTTCAAAATGCAGGTATTACTAAAATAATCGATGTTAGGGAATAGCGATTTTTAAGCAAAATACAAAATTAAAATTTAAAAAGTTGTCATATTACCATATACGTAGAAGATTGTCAATCGAGAGTTATGCGAATTGTAAATAATTTTTAATAATTTATGTCACTAATGAAGATGTAGAAAAGTTAATATACTACCTTAAAGGATAAGAAAATAAACAGCTTTTGAGACGTTCTATATTATCGAATTGTCATATAGAATATAGATATGAATTTTTACGACTACAGTATTGAAGCTTCGTTTGTTCCTCGATGTGCATACTGAGATTATACAAAATTCGTATGTTGAAAGTCATTAACATTTCTTGCTAAACATTGCTGAGAAAGATATACCAAAATAATTACATAATTTATTATATTCGGTTGCCAGTAAAGTTTTCACGCAATCTACAAAAAATGGTGCTAGTTTATTTTTATAAATACTAGAATCATTCGCATCTCTATTTACGTTGATATATGATAGCTGATAGTTCTAAGTAAATTTTGGGAAAAAACTGAGCAATTTGGTTGGGTTGAAGTGTTTGAAATTTTAGAGAAAGTTGAAATTGTTTGTATTTTCTTATTTCCGTAGAATTTCCGAAGAACACGTTAGGTAAAGTTTAATGTAATAGTGCTATATAAGAATGTCAATGCCGATAATGGTTTACGAAATTCCGTGTTCGTGACAACGAACGATACTCCTGAGTCAGGGAATCTCACTGAGGTTGATGATGACCCTCAGAATTCATGAGATAGAGCAAACGTTAAACATCCAACATTGAAGTATTTGCAACCATATGGATAAGTCAACAAGTTCGATAATCTAGAATGGTCATCATCTTCCACATCTATATTATTCCACTAAAGTTCATATCAAATTCTTGCTACTAAGTTTCCGTGGGTAACACTAATCATTTTCCCCGGTATTCCAGTTTGTCCAAATATAAGCATACATTCGGAACAATGCGAAGTAAATATTTATTTTTGTAACACAAAAAACCTCCATATCTAAATAATGATAAGTTATTATTCTTTCGCTTTGCTATAACTTTTAGGATAAACTGCAAAAAAATGTATCGTGAATCTACTTAAATTCTAGTAATCATGATTTATTAGATGCATAGTTTGTTTTTGACAGATCAATTACTGAGATATGGAAAGAAATGACGGACCAACGAATTTAAATTAAGTACATTTTGTGCTAAAAATAAAATAAAATGCAGTGATCTATTTAAAGTGCTAGAAAAGGTTTTTGGCGATTCTACTAGAAGAAGACAAATATCAATGGAAGGTATAAATGTTTTGAAGAAGATCGTGAAACCGTTGGCGTTGATGATGAAAGAGCGGAGAAGCCTACCGCATCAATTATTATGAAAAAATTAAGACAACTGTTCTTGCTAACCCTTCAAATTACGATTACAAAAGCTGAAGAAAAAGTCGATATCTCATATAGTTGATGTGAAACAATTTTCACTAGTAATTTAAGTACGAACAAAGTTGCAGCTAAATTCCTACAGATATTAAATTTTCAACAGAAAAAGCATTGCAAAGAAATTGCAGAAATATTGTTAAATGAAGTCACTGTCGGTAGAGAATTGCTTCAACACATCATGATAGAGAATGAAATATGAGTATATGATTACGATGTCAAAATTAACGTCCAATAATCTCAATGGAAGCTTGCTGTGGATCAAAGACCAAGAAAGGCATGTCAAATTCGATTAGATGTCAAAGTTAGCCACAAAGTCACAACGATCGCTTGCTAGGTTGTGTAGTCAATAAGGAGCATTACTTGGAATTTTTACGCTGTGTATCTGAAGCAGTCCAAAAAGACAACGAAAGTTATAGAAAAGAACACTTAGAAATTGCATCACAATAATGCACCTGCCCACACTTTAGTACTTGTAGGTGATTTTTAATTAAAAAACAATGTTGAAGTATTGCCTCAGCAACCATTTCGCTAAATATGGTTTCGTGTGACTTTTCTCTTTCTGACGATAGAGAGAACTCTGGAGAAGGCGTTACAATTAGAGAAGAGATAGGAGAAAAATTTCTGAAGCTAGCAGATATACCAAAATGTGCGTTCCAGAAGTGTTTTGAAGATTTGCAATAATACTACCACAGTGTTTTATATCTAATGGGGATTACTTTGAAGTAGCCAATGTTAATATTGATGAATAAACAAATATTTTTTTAAATAAATGATAATTCAGGAAATTTCTTGATCAAACCTGTACATACATACATACATAAATATGTACATACGTACATGAAGCAAAATATCAATGCAACAGACTTAGTGTAATAAATAAGCCTGTTGAATAATAATGTGCTGAATATGTACATATCTACATTTAAATTTTACTCTTTTCTATTTTGAATTACACAATTACTTGTGCAATACTTTTTAATTAATAATACACATACTATTTCGTTATCAACAAATTTTTATTACATTTTATATATGTATTATAATTCACTAAATAATATATTTCAAGATTTAATACTTTCAGAACATTTAGACGCTATAAATTAATAGGAAAACAAACCAGAACAAAAATGATTTATTTATAACAAGAAAATAAATACAAATTTAACAACGAAAGCTAAAAACAATCAACAATAACAAAGTCTAAACGTCTGAATTAAATTACAGTATTTTTTACATATTTCAAGACTATTGCTTCGAATTTTGTATATTTGAAGTAAATTTATTTATTCACTACTAGGTGCAGTAAATTTCTTATAGTAGTTTTTCACGTCAGCGTCCGATTTGTCCTCGTCCGATAAAGATTTCTTTTCCCTTTTATACACTTGATGAACTTTCGATTTGGATTCATCGGAATCATCCACTGATTTCTTTACTTTTCTGATGCGACGGATCTTATTTTTTCGTCTAAATTTCGGCGCATCGGAAGATTCTCGAGTTTCTTCATCGAACCTGTCAGAATTAAGTCTAAATCTACGACTTCTTGTTTTGTTTTCATTTCCATCATTATATTCCCCTCTATTATTGGCTTCTTCGGCAGGTGCTATTACTTCATTTTGCTCTTCTTGAATCTGTTCCGTTTCAGGGGCGTTTAATTCCTCGGTATTAGATTCCAAATTGTACTCTTCGAATCTGGGACGGAGTTCTTCTTGTAAATTTGCGGTTCTGGCATTCTCTGTAGCACCATTAAACGGGGAGGTTTGAAAAAATTGTCTGACCGATTCCCTAAATCTTGCGTTATTATCGTTCTGCCTTTGAGCTCCAGTTCTAGCTTGAAAATTATCAGGGATGTTATAGTATCGATTGAAAGCAGAATTAGGATTCAGCGCTACGGTAGTTATATCGAAATTTTCAATGGTTGGAACAGGTGTTGGTAGTTGTTGCTGTTGTCGCGCTTGCGGTTGTTGTCCAGGTTGCTGCGTTGGTGGAGCTTGTTGCGGTTGCAATACTGACGTTGGAGTAGTTTCTAGTGGTATAGGTACGAGTTGAAACTGAGGTGCAGAGGCGCCGGGTTCAACGTTTCGATTCCAATTCAAGTTTAGATTTAAACTTCTTCTCACGGATTCTTGTCGGGGCAGACTGAATAAGTTCCAACGCGTTGGACCTTGATCCAAGACAATGCTAAGACCGTTAGTTGGTAACTGTGGTTGTGCTTGTTGCGCATCTAAAATATAAAATACTTTGGTACTAAAAGTATTAAGGAAATTAAATTTTTTAAGGAATAACGGATCAAAAATTTTGTGTTTCTTGTAAGTAATTTTTATCACTTCTGGTGTGAAATCGCGACCTAATTTATTTGGGTCAATTTTTTATGGCAACATTCTTCTACTAGTGTCTTTCTACAATACTTGATTAATACAGTTGAAATAAAGATACCAATAATAATTAAGGAAAAAGAGCAAAGGAAGAATATTAATGAATCGAAAACGGAAAGGTTTTTTTTGAAAACTAAGAAAAGATTTTCGAGCAATGCGGGCGAAGTTTTATTTGTTTACAAAATAATTTTAAATGTATGTTTAGAATTTCAGGTCTAGTATTTGTTTTTATTTTTAGATATATTTTTGATGCGATTTTATATAAATGAAAAGTTTAAAAATAATTATGAAAATTTCAATACGTTATGTATGTATTATATGTATGTTCCATGAAACTTCTAATTGACGAAAAATATTTATTAATATATCATATTAAAGAAAATTCATTTTTTATATAAACTACATGTGTAGCTTCAATATTTATATGCACGACTTTACAAACAAAGCTGCTAGATAATAATCTTGAATTTACTCCAAAACGGGTTTTATTAAACTTATATATCATTATAGTATAATTTTTATTTAATACTTTAGAATGCAGTGTAAAAACATGAATTAGAAACCAAAAGCCGTAGCATAATAAATTTCACAGTTTTAATTTTCTAATTTATAATGTAATAGTCACAATGAAATCTGTGTTCTCTTATACAAATGAAACGAAAGTAGGTATTTTACTTTTTTAATGCGTTTTTCTGTATTATTTGCGATTTCTATTCTCAATAAATGTTAGATATAAATTAAAAGAATTTCACAAGTCTAACGAGAATAAAAATCACACTAACAATTTCTTTCTTTTATTACCTAATGTTGGAAGTACACTTTCTTGCTATTATTTTAGTGCTTAGGCTTTACTATTCTATTCTAATATCTTTTTTTCTTTTCAATGAGGGATTTGAAACGTATTTCGCTTAGCTAGTTGAGAAAAATATCAAACATTCAACAATTGGAGTCTGAACAACAAATTTTCTAACGTACTCGTTCCAGATGCAGGTGTTGCGGGAGGCGGTGATGGCGATCCATTCTGCTGTGGTTGGTTTTGAGGAGGAGCGTTTTGCTGAGCACTTTGCTGTGGCGCAGCACTTTGAGGATCCGCTGATGCTTGTCCGAAATTTTGTCCTGGGGCGATTGCAACTATTTGTAAAGGTATTCCAAAAGGTGAACCATTTTGGCTAGGAGTTCCTTGCGGGGTTGCGCTTTGTTGGGGTGCTGCTGGAGCAATCGGAGCTGGTGCTGCTTGTTGCGGAGCTGGCTGAATGGCGAGTTGTTGTAGAGGTGCAACTTGAAGAGCTGATTGAGGTGCGACCTGTTGCGGTGCCAATTGTGCTGGAGGTGCCTGTTGCTGTTGTATTGCAACAACCGGAGAAGGTTGTTGTAATGGAGCGACAATCGGCTGAACTTGTTGAGCTAGAACTGGTTGTGTGGTCAGGGCGGCAGATTGAAGAGCAACAGGAGCCACAGGAATGACAGGCTGCGCTTGTAAAGCCGATACCAATGGCACTTGAGCTACTGGAGAAGAAACATGAAGTACAGGCAAAATATTACCCTGAGGAAAATTAAACGATTCAGCACTAGCTGTCAAGGCTCCATTTTGCGGTATGTTTACTATCGTTGTTCGTTGTTCAGGTCTACGTTCTTGCTCTAAAGAAAAGGTTTCTTGTTGTGCTAATGGACCTGGTTGTAGCGGATTTGTCACTTGGAATGCTTGCTGAAGCTGTCGCTGCAATTGCTGTTGTTGTTGTTGTTGCTGTTGTCCCAATGCTAAAATAACCCTTGAATAGGATCCAGATGGTAGCTGGGGTGCTACAGGGGGTGGAAAAAATGTAGGTCTCGGGGTAGATGCAACTTGCCTTAAAGACGGAGAACTAATTCTTCTAATAACATCGTAGCCGAATAGATCTGCAGCACCACGTAACAAAACGTCTACAGTTCTTTTATCTCTTTTAGGATCATCCGCACCATTAACAGCAACAACAAAAACAAACAACCACACACTGATAACTTTAGATACCATATTACATGTTATTCCCAAGGGACACCCGAACCATACGACTTCTCTTCTTGAACTGTCTATCAAAATAGAATCGATATATTACCGGTTGGTTAAATTTCACTTCGCAAAACAGAGAAAGGAATTTTTTTCAACATAATGTTTCACGGTATAATAACGGTTCACTTTTTCAACGTTGCTTTTGACATTACGTAAAGTTATCGGTGGAACTAAATAATATTTGCTGTTTTGACATGTTTGAAATTGATTTTGTATTTCGTCGACGAAAACAAAAATTTTTCGACAGGTCATCGTTGTAATTTTATGATTTTTCAAAAATACTCTCCGATGATTGTGAAACGTCTTATTTTAAAATTAAATGATTTGTTCATCTCGATTCGCTACACTTCACTAGCTGGTTAATCGTTTATGAAATACTTTTGTCCACAATACATTATATTATTATATGGTGGCTATGTTTTAATTTTTTGGATATTGTCATGTTTTACAATGCGGTATCGATAGTAAAATATAATTTTTTTCTTAGTTTTTTTTATTATGAATCGGAGTTACAGTATTTATAACATATAAATTGTGAGTTTCTTATTCTATATTTAACATGTGTAATCTAATTATTTAAAACTCTAGTTACTTACCTTAACAAGTAAAGGAATTCTTCAAATTTTAGTGCAAAATATATACATCAACGATTTACATATTTATATTATGCACTTATTTTCTTCAGTTTTATATCTAATTTATACGTATTTAATAAGAATTCGTTCTCTAATTTGATTTCACACCTACTATTTCCTGCTCAATAGTACTGCAGTAGAGCTCAGTTAATTTTATATCAACTGGTAATCTAACGTTACTTAAAGCGTTGTCAATTCGATTAATACTTACACAATTATTGCAATTCTGTCCTTGGCTTATTTTTTGAGATAAAAAATTCTGTTTGTCAATGGTTGAATATGACAAAATATTATTTCTTAACATGTCACACAACATTTTTCAGTTAGAAGAAGTCAAAGCATTCCGGAGTATAACGCTTTATAGCTCGGTGATCTTTTGAATAAATATAGTCAAAAATTAGGAGAACATTTTTATTGCTTACATATTTATTACCATATAGTAGGCTTGCATTTGCAGTAAGAGATATTGATATTATTGATGAGAGGAAATCTGATTCTTCAAAAAGATCAGTATTATATGGACATATTTCACTCTTTCCAAAGCCTTTACTAGATGTTTCAATTACAGAGCAATTTGCTGGAAAGTTTTACAGCATGGTTTGACTGTGTTATATATAGTAACTCGCTGTCCAAGATTTGAAATCATAAATAAGTCACATTCGCGGAAACACTGTGATTTTACTTAAAAAAAATCTTTAAGGACTGTAGTCTAAGGCTTGTAGTTTATGACTATAGTACGGAGGTAAGATTAATAGCAATATGTTGTTTTCTCTAGCCTTTAAAACTGCCTCTAACTGTTTATATCCGGTTTACCTTTATCAGATTTTATGTTTCTACTAAAACGGTCAAGGTAGAGCAAGAAATATTCAGTATCCATTCACCCAGAGCTATTTGTATAGTCTATACTCTGAGAAAAGCATCTTTCATCAATAAAGATACATTAATTTTCGAGGGAACAAGAATAATGGAACATAATTTCCAATGGAAGAAACTGCACAAGCTACTGTTATATTTAATTTTCTCTCTCCACTAACAATTCTATCGACTAATATTTTACATGGTCTTTGCACAGAAGTTATTCCTGTTTCATCATAGTTATAAATATTTGCTGCTCAGATTTATATATATATATATATATATATACTACGGTGGGCAAAAAATAGTAGGACTTTGTTCATAATTTTTAAATTCTTAATTTATTCTTCCAAATCTATTTCGTCCCCCTCAAAGTAATCCCCCCTGGCCCCAATACTCTTGTGCCAACGTTTCTTCCAATTCTTGAAACAGTTGTTAAAGTCACTTTCTGGAATAGACTAAGAGTTGTCGGCCCATAATTCTGGCCTCTTTTTACGAATAGCATTGCACAAATGACGCATAACACTCAAATAGTATTCTTTGTTGACAGTTTGGCCGGTCGGAAGGAATTCGGAGTGTACCACACCTCGATAATTGAAGAAAACTGTCAACATAACCTTGATTTTTAACTTGCTTTGACGTGTTTTTTTGGGCTTCGGTTCACCTTTGATACGATATTCGGCCGATTGATCGTCTGTTTCCGGGTCATAAGCGTAGATCCAAGTCTCATCTCCAATTATGATGCCTTTCATTTTGTCTTGATAGTCGGAAAGCATTGTTTCACAGACGTCAACGCGACGCTGTTTTTCGAAAAAATTGAGTGATTTTGGAACAAATCGTGCGTTCACTTTTCTTAGTCCCAAATGATCTTTCAAAATGGCTTTCATTGATCCTTCGGATATTCCAACGATGCCAGTAAGGTCTCTGACTGTTAATCGTCGATTCTCAAGCACCAATTCCTTGATTCTATTGACGTGTTGATCATCAATTGATGTCGATGGCCGTCCTGGACGTGGTTCGTCATCAACGCGTTCTCGACCCTCTTTGAATGATTGGTACCAATTAAAAACACTTGCTCGCGACAAACAATTATCACCGAAGGCCTTTTGCAACATTCTGAACGTTTCGGCACCAGAAATTTGATTCCGTACACAAAATTTAATGGAACTTCTTTGTTGAATAATTTCACTCATTGTAAAAATCGCCGAATGTACTTTTTGTACTTCAGAAACACAAGCGTATACTAAACACTAATGATTATTTTGATGTAACATTTGGCACAGATGTCACTGACAGTCATACCAACCTAGAAAAAAAAATATTTCGACGAATGGGTTTTTGCGCGAAATTTAAATTAAAAAGTCTATTTTTTGCCCAATGTAGTATATAACATAACCTGAATAATCATTCAGGTTATGTTATAAGTCCGCATTATTAACTTCAAAATAGAGTTTTATATCATCAGCATAAATAAACACATTATAAGATACATAACATCTCATTTACCCTACTTAAATAGAATTAGATTAAGTTTAAGTTTAGAAAAAGGGGCAAATGCTGTAAGACATTGTCGAAGGCGCGAAAAGAATCCGTATAAACGTATAAGCAAGATTTCACAAGTGTATTGCGAAAAACAAACAAGATTAAAAACAGTAGATCTATCTGGTAAAAAGCCGTGCTAATGAAGATATAAGAAATAACGTACATAATCAGTATATATATTCGAAAACCTTAGCAAAATTATATCAAGTTGAAATGGACGATAATTGGATAAAACGACTGCATCACCTTTCTTGTAAAGAACAACAAAATTACGAATTAAATCATCTCCAGATGTAGTTTTAGTCGATAATGTATCCATACTCGGCAGAATGTCATTTTCATTCACAAGACAGATAGTGAAAGGTAGATCTGATGCAGTTAGACAAATAGAAGAAAGAGCGGTGATTATCAAAAGAATTGGAGAAGCGTTGTGCAAATCTTCACTATATCTTGTGAAGTACTGAGCTCCTCGTCAGACAAAACAATCCTTCCAGCTATCCGCGTTTGATATTCAAAAAATTTCCATTAATCAGAAGTATATGTTCTCTGTTCTCTCTGTATAATTACGATAACTTGTAGCAATCTGTAATTTTGCAAATGATCTTAAACACTTAAATTTCTCCAAGTAAAAAAGAATTAGTTAAAAGCCATTTTTTTCTACAACATTCCTTATTTTGTAAGTTATATCTGATTTCCGTAGTGAAGCAAGGTGGATAATAAAATCTATTAGAACGTTTACGTGCAATGTGTTGATAAAAAATTAAATGCAGAATACTATAAAATTTATCACTAAGTTCATTGACATCCAAAAACCGTTCTAAACAGGAGCGGACCTGTCTTCGTTTAAATTATCAATTATTAAATTAAAGTTTATTAAAACGGAATGTCAAAAGAAGAGAGCAGCTTAATCACTTTATCTTCTGTAAGTGTTCCAGATGTATTCTTTTTTTGTTTTAGTTCAGCTATTATTTGGAATGGATGGATGAACCAATTCATAACGAGTGATGATATTTGCCACTTATCTACCAGACAATGTATTTTTTTAATGAATAAAGACTTTCTAGCTATAGACATAATTGTTGCTAATCGTATTAAGATTGTTAGCACTTTTAGTAAGTTGATCAATTATTTCATTAGGACTAATACCAAAATACTCCTTAATGCAACAAACATTTATCTGTTTGGAAATTACAATCGCATATTCTTTGATAAAATGGAGTTTGTACTTGGAAAGTAAACGGTCTTTCATTAAGCGCTTCCTATATTTAAAATTAAATAAAACAAAATGTGTGTGAGATAACACATTATGTATGGAAGATAACATCGTGCAAATGCCCACCATGGCTTCTCTGGGTAGCGCGCACACGAAATGGCCAATCTTCCAATGTGGCATGAGCTGTGTGACACGTAGCGCCGTCCTGTTGAAACAACATGTCGTTGGTGTCCATATTATCCAATTCAGGCCAAAAGAAGTTGGTAATCATCAACTTACAGTGCTCGCCGTTGACGGTGATGGCCTGGCCAACGTCGTTCTCAAAGAAATATGAACCGATGACGCCGCCAGCCCAAAATCCATACCAAACAGTGACTTTTTCGGGATGCATTGGGCGCTCTTGGATCTCATGTGGATTGGTATCGTCCCAAATTCGACAATTTTGTTTATTGACGTACCCATTCATCCAGAAATAGGCCTCATCCTGAAGATGAATTTTTGATGAAAATTATTATCAGTTTCCAACTGCTCCAGGGCCCATTCAGCGAACAGACGTCGTTGTCTATGGTCATTTACTTCAGTTACTGGGTCAGTTGAATTTTGTACGGGTGCAGGCCTAAGTCGCGACGCAAAATTCGCCAAGTTGTGGTCTGCGAAAGGTCGAGTTCTTGTGAGCGACGCGAAATCGACTGCCTCGGATTCTCTTGCACACTCTCACGGACAGCGCCGATGTTTTCGGCAGATTTTGCGTTTCGTCATCGTACGGGTGTTGGTTCATTCTTTACTGAACCAATGGACTCAAATTTATCCACCACACTGCAAATATTCCTTTCGATAGGACGATCACCTACTCTGATAAAACGATTTTATCATTTGCGCGTGTTGTTGAATTTGTTGATTTGGCAAAACTGACTGCATAAATGACAACCAATTCGACAGATGTAGCTTCAATAATATGGCCGCTATCAACTGTCAAAGTTCGGAAGTCCCTATTGGAAGATTATTTATTATTATTATTTTCCACACCGTAAGATTTCTCAACCATTTTTGAATCACTCATTATTATGATCGTCGACGTATTTAAGTTAAGAACGTGTTCCTCTAACGTGGTCTTTTTTTCCACTGAAAAAATGTGTAACAGATCTGATACTTTCCCCAACAATATTTATATCATCAAAAAACGCACATCCACATCCATTTTACGTGTTACAAGGAATTTATACCTGATCGTAGTAGATCGAAGTAGTAAATGATGAATGTTTAGCTCCAAAAACCGTTACGACCAACGAAATCGTTACAAAATCCACATTGCAGTACTAACTGACGGTCGATTTGAGGTGTTGTGTTGCTGACATTGTAAAGATCTCAATAGATCATATCCACTGTATTTTATACGATGTTTAGGATATGAAAAACGTTTTTGCTTGTTTGTTTATAGCTGACAATAAACGCACTTGAATGAGATGTTCATTCGAATAAAATAAAACGTCGAAGAAAGTCTGTGAAATCACTTCTGGAAAGTGTTCTCAAAGATGGTTAAATAAGAGCTTAGTGTCAATATAAATAGTTACCTATCAATGGTTTTAACAGAATTTGTCCATTTAAATCAGGTATGGGCAATCTTTGACATGTTGTGCGAATACGCTGGCGAGCCGCGGTTAAAAGTAGTGCATTTTAAAGAAGTGTTCATAATTTTTAGCGATAGATATCAGGCATGAAATAATACGACAATGTTATTATAATACAATTTATTAAAATAACAAAACGAAATGAAAAAAATAGGTACAACATTATAATTAAATCGTTAAATTTGGAATTGTTACAAACTACGAAAGTTAAAAAGCGACACCGAAAGCAATGAGGCACTTGAGCTTGAATTTGGGAAACTTAGGATGTTTGGATTAATTCCACTGATACAAAGACGTAAAGAATTTTCCAAATTATCGTCGGTCAGCCGTGTACGATATTTTGATTTATTAACTTTCATCTTTGAAAAGAACTGTTCGCATTTATAAGTACAGCCAAACGCACAAATTAATCTTCTTGCGAATCTTCTAAGCTGCGGAAAATGGTCTTCTTCGAGGTATTTTTTGTAGAAATCGCACAACTCCACGTCTTCAAATTTAGATTTTAGGAGTGAGTTTTCTTGAATCTCAATCAACTCCATTTGCAAGTGTATTGGAGCATTTTGTACATACATTTTGTTGGAGTAGCAAATAAATGGAAACAGTCGTCCATGTTTTTAAAATCGCTAAATCTGTCTTGCTCACTCACTTGATTCCGTGAGTATGAGTAAGTAATGTAATATTTTTTTTAATTGGGTTTTTCAAAATGTCTCGCGGGCCGGGTCAAATCTTACAGCGGGCAAAATGCGGTCCGCGGGCCGGTTGTTGCCCACATGTGATTTAAATAAATGATGTTCAAATGAATATGTATTGCTTAGATTACTAGTGCGAACGATATTGGCATTTATATTCAACAGTAACCTACCACGTGTGTAACAATTACTAAAATGAATCATTCCTGGCACAATCATTTACAGAAGTTGTTGTATCATATGATTTATTGTCATCGGCATAAATTAAGCAAAGACAATATCGAAAATACTCCGTAACGTTAATGAAAATTATGTATAGAAACGACCGAAATTGATTGCGTGTGGAACACCAGATGTTATGTATAAGTTATATAACAAACAATAAAACAAACGAATTCACTTTATGTATAAAATGTCTCATTTATATCTTTTATTCATTACTATTAACATAGTGTTACCCCTATTACAATTGCAAAAGTGCAGAACAATCATCTCTCAAAATATTTCCCCTTCCGTTGCCACGCTCTATATATAAATATATGTATGTACATATTTGACCTTGTTTAAATATTTAGATATTTACAAATAAGTAAATATATGTTGAAATATATAGTATATCTTTCCTAGAATTCTAATAATTTTCATTCACTTAATATATTAAAGTCATTGTCATTGGATAAGACGTTTTTATTGCAGCAAAAAAACGCTGTCCTCAAAATTACTCGCCTTTTAACATGTACTTGTACGCAAATTTATAAATTTCATCACATATTGACCTCATATTTTTTTAACATTCGTAATTCAATTTCCACATAACCACTTAATAAAGCAAAGCAGAACATTCGAATAAATGAGACCGCAATTCTTGAGGGAACGTGGGAGTTCGCGGTAGAGGCACACGCACAGGATATCTACGCTTTACGGGATTTGGACGTCCTTCTTGCAAAATCGGAAGTTCTCATATCCGTTCTCTGATTAATAAAGCACTTATTGATTTTCCTGTTTACTTACTTAAATTATCTTTGAAATCGCGTTTAAAGAATGTATATTTAAACTGGAAATATGTACATATATGTGTAGATAATATAGAAGATTGTCTAGTAGTTAATTTGTAATAATATTATGTATTCTATAGGCCTTAAAGGCCTAAGGCATATAGCATTGCATATAACAAGAACAAGAACAAAACACTTCCATAAAAGTTTAGTAATGTTTATCCATTCTTTCTTATTTGTCACTTTCATCTTCCAGTTTACAAGTCCCTGTATACTCTAGGTCTTCTTGTGTGCCTTCATATCATGCTTTTATGGATCTCTCGCTTTTCTTTTTTCCTACTGGTCTCTTTGACAGGATTATCTTTGCCAGTCTACCTCTGGTCATTCTCTCTACATATACTAGCCACTTTAATATTTAAGTTTTTACACATGTTGTTATATTGGAATTATTGTACATTTGTTCTTCTCTTCAAGGCTTCCGGTGTGTTTACTGCCTTGTATATAGACCTCATTTTTCACATTTTTCTTATCCATCTTTCCAAAAGAGTTCCTTATTTAATAGCTAGATTTCTTTGCCAGCATATATCATTGTTGGCCTTATAACAGTCCTATATATACGAACTTTTGTCATTTTCTTTTTCGATATATATTAGTGGCCTTAGCATTCTATATATCTGAGTTCCTTTTGCAATTCTTCCTCTCACTTCCTGTTCTCTTACTTCTATTTGCATCCCTAAGTATACAAATATATTTACTTTCTCAAATGTGTAAGTCTCTTCCTCATATGTTTGTACTATCCGTTATTCTTCAACATCCTGTCCATTACCATTGTCTTTTTCTATTCAATGTTTTGTTTTGGACTCCAGATTTTAGCTATCTAGGCAAGTCTTACTATAGTCTTCAATTATTGACAATTAGTAATGTTAACCCGGTGCACTTTTTGTGAATTTACATCAGATTGTCTTGAAAATAACTTTTATTGAAGACTTAGTCAATAATCAAAAATGTAAAAAACTTCTTATCATATTAATATTTGAATTCTAGATACGAACTAGCTGTACTAACTTACAGTAAAGCTACACGGAATTAACAGCACGAAGTTGAATTTGATGAAGCCTGCGGTTGATTAACTTGATCACTAAGGTTGATATATAACCCCTTTCCACATTAACTTTCGTAATCCTGTATACGGATTTCGACAACTAAGTTGTCATAATCAGCAGATAATTGCAAAGTGTCGCACCTGGTAAACCACGGCGAAAAATACCTGTACAAAAACAAACTCAGTACGCGATCAGTACCGTTGAGAACCAAAATGTACCCTGTGTGCAGGTATTCTTCGCCGTGTACAAGTATTTTTCGCCGTGATTTACCAGGTGCGACACTTTGCAATTATCTGCTGATTATGAGAACTTAGTTGTCGAAATGCGTATACAGGATTACGAAAGTTAATGTGGAAAGGGGTTATATATCAACCTTAGTGATTAACAGCACGAAGACCAAACTAGTAATAATTTATTTAGTTATTAAAGTACTTTTATATAACCATCGAAATAACCGAAAAATATGTATGTATATTTATGTTACGAGAACATAGTATCTCTAGATAACCAAAAATATAAATAAAAAGCAAAAATATAAAGGCGAATAAATCTGAACTAGACACCTTTAAGAAACATATTTAAAAATGACGTTCCCACACACCAAAAGAGAAAGATTCTGAATGAATGTCTGATCTCAGTGATGACGTATAGAGCGAAAATTGTAACACCGAGAGAAGAACTTTGAATAACCCAACCAAAGGAGAATGGAAAGGTCAATGATTGGAATAACACTCAGTGATAAAATGAAAAATAAAGAATTAAGAGGTTACAGACGACATCAAGAGAATAAGGAACCTAAAATAGAATTGGGCACGATATATAACTGGAATAAAGGACGGAAAATGGACATGGACAATGCTGAACTGTAGACCATGAACTGATAAACGCAGTATAGAAGGATCACCAATGCGCTGGACAGATGATATAAAAAAAGTAACTAACTGGATGAATAAAGCACCAGATAGGAGCTGATGGAAAATTTCAGGAGATGCCTATATTCGACGATTAACAAAAATGATAATGATGATGAGAATGTTTTAATCCACTTTACCAAGATGTACAGTGTACATCTTGGTTCTCGGCGGTGTAGATCGCGTGCGGAGTTTGTTTTCGTACAGGTATTTTTCGTCGTGTTTTACCAGGTGCGACACTTTGCAATTGTCTGCTGATGATGACAACTTAGTTGTCGAAATGAGTATACAGAATTACAAAAGTTAATGTGGAAAGGGGTTATATATCAACCTTAGTGATTAAGTTAATCAACTACAGGTTCCATCAAATTCAACTCCATGAGAATGTTTGCCTTATTTGTTAGCAATTTACTAGTATTTCTAAGCGAGTTAAGTTTACGCTTTTGCAACCCAGAAGAGTACACTTATAAAATATTTCTTTATTTATTAAAAATTATCCTTTGCATTTTTAATGCAGGATCTTTAATTCAAAAGCATAGCCATGGTCCTAACATTTGTTTGTTTAACTTTTTAATTAATTCCAATTTTATTAATTTTATTAATTTGAACTGTTTTTTTATTGCTAATAGTACGTATATAATTTTATGTGATACAAAAATTAATTAAAGGAAATACTAAAAGCAGTTTTCTTATTTTGAAGAAGTGTGTTAAAGTGGATATTAATAATTAAAGTTTATCTGATGAAGGAAGACGTTGAACTATTATTCAATCAACTGCAAGTGACATTAGGTGTCTAATGTGTTATTAATTCATGGACGCACGTGCATTATGTATCGCTTTAATGCCGTATTTACACCTGGGAGTGTCCACGGAATACACCGCTATTGCTATGAACTACGCTTAGCGAAAGTTCACCAGTATCTAGTGCAATAATTTTAAAGTAGTTTTTCCGCGGCATAAATTGCGTAACTTGCTCGACATCGGCAGTTTAATTTTTACAGTGCTAGAAAACGTATTTATCGTTTACCGGTACATACAAAAAATAACTAAAAAACTGCTTTGTGCATAGTTATTTTACTTTCTCTCTTTGTGGAATTTATTCGTTCATTTTAACATTGACTTAATATTATACGTCTACATTTCTCCAGATTTTTTACCATTCACCGTGAAATATCATTTTGGCATTGAAGTCGTTATTTATTTCTGGCCGATTCGGCTATAGAAATTTACAAAATTAATCAAGAAGGGAAAAAGTCGTTCCTAAGTAAAACTTATGTAATTAATTTTTACAATTATTATAACTTTTCGTTCATTATATTTCAAATGTATAAATAATTAGCTTTTGCGCAAGGTGTTTTTTTTATTCGTATAACTCGACATTTATTAGAATTGGTTGCAGCAATAGTTTTAACTAATACGTACTAATAAATAAGACACGGATTTATATGCACCAAAGATAAAAATATATTTACTTATTTACTTATTTATATCAGGTTGCCACAAATAATTTCAGTTTCAACAAAATAACTTTATTTATGAGAAAACAATATTTATATGTTTATTATTATTCGCACTTATTTGTCATTTATTAGATAGCTGATTGGTACAAAATTCAACTGGTTCCTGAACGTTGAGAAAGTCAAAATAGCCCTCTTTGAATCGACTAAACCATTTCCGTGCTGTACTCACCCAAATTAAGTTTTCTCCGTAAACGACACGACTGGTTATAACAGTCCTCAACCTTTTTGTTGAATCTAAGCAAAAGGATATGTCAAGAAATGCTCGTTTTTCTACTTGACATTCTTTTGTTAATCAACAACAAAACAGTCTTTGTAAAAATTCCCAAATTCAAATGCTATTCAATTTGACAATAATACGATACTAAAATAACTTCGATATATGCCTAATAATTTTTTGTTTCAAGGCACTCTCATGATTGAAATGAAAAACGATACATACATATGTATAAATCTAATATAACATACAATATACAAAATAAATAATAATAAATTTATTGCAATTAGAATGATGTGCACTTTTTATACATATTTTTAACTTCGAGATATCATAATCCGCTATAATCGCCTATCAGAATCTTCTCGCAAAAAGTTGTCCGGTTTTATCAGTTGTGTTTGAATGTGAGTATAATAGCGTTATACAAAAATAATACGGTTAGTGAAAGCTAACATTTCCTTTCATAATCTAGCACTTATCAAATCCTAGAATGGCATCTTACGATTGTGATGTTTTTTACCTATGCACTGTAAATCTATTAATGTTACGTTATTTGAACGTAGAAATTCAAACGAAATATTTTATTTATAAAAATAATTAAATTCTAATTTAATATCCGCAGTTAACGACCAAATGAGGCAATTAGACACGTTAATGTCACATAAATATTGGGAAAATTTTCTATTTTTATATATAATTGACCAGCCATGTGGACTAGAACTGTACTTCGGGTAAATTAATTTGTCGCAAGATCAGTCATAGTCGATTTCTTCAAGCGAACACATTTTTTTTATTCTGTGGCGACCGTAAGAGCATGACTTCAGTTTCTTTTATAATTTTACAAGACATTGCATAAACAACGGAATTTCGCAAGCTTGTGCTATATTCAACACACCCTACAGACGTGCGAAATTCTACTATTGGTTTGTAGTAAATGCTTTAATTATACGTGAAAAAGCTAATTACATCGGTGAAGATTACGAAATAATTTTTTTCGTTATGCCTTGTTAAGATATTTGTAAAAACTCTGCCCACTTAGCGATAACTCAGAACAGAATATTGCAAATTTGTAAATCACTTTTATATTCCAAATATTGAACACGTTTTCTGAACAATTTTTGAACTATTTGCGTAATAGTAATCAGTAATTATGTAGTTATTAAAATGAATATATGGAATGGAGGTTGGTTTTAAAAAACCTATTCTTAACTCTAGAACAAAAAGTTTAAAGATGCTCATATATGTATGAGGGTGTCCCAGAAGTACTCGACCCAACAAAGAAAACACAAAAATTTTGGAAAGAAATACATATATTTATTTTTCAACATAGTCTCGCTGCAGCTCTATACACTTTTCCCAGCGATGTTCAATAATTTCGATACCCTTTTTATAATAAGAACTGTCTTGCTCCTCAAAATAGCCATTAACTGCCGATATCGCTTCTTCATCGTTGGAAAATCTTTGACCATTGAGCCATTTTTTCAAGTTTGGAAATAGAAAATAATCCGAGGGGGCTAAATCTGGCGAATAGGGTGCACGAGGTAGCAATTCAAACTTTAATTCATTAATTTTGGCCATTGCAATAACGGATTTGTGAGCTGATGCAATATCTTGATGGAACAACACTTTCTTCTTAGCCAAATGCGGCCTTTCTTGCTTGATTTCTTCACTCAAACGTGGCAATAAGTTCGCATAATACTCGCCGTTGATAGTTTTTCCTTCTTCAAGATAGTCAATGAAAATTATTCCACGCACATTCCAAAAACCTATGCCATGACCTTGCCTGCAAATGAAACGGTCTTCGCTTTCTTTGGAGCCGGTTCTCCATTTTGTTTTAATTGTTCTTTTGACTCGGGTGTGAAGCGATGGACCCATGTTTCATCCATGGTTATGAAACGGTGCAAATATTCTGCTTTGTTGCTGTAAAACTTCGCTATACACTCAATTAAAACACCTTCACGACACTGTTTTTGCTTGAGTGTGAGCAAACGTGGCACCCATCTTGCACACAGCTTTCTCATGTCCAAATTTTCATATAAAATGCGATGTACCGCGCCTTTTGAAATGTCTACTAGCTTGCGCACTATCATTCGACGATCTTTCAGTACCGCTTTGTGGATTTTCTTCACCATTTCTGGAGTCGCCACCACATTTGGTCAGCCACTGCGATGCTCGTCTTGGCAGCTCGCTCGGCCTCGTTTAAACTCTGCTACCCAATATTTCACTGTTGTAAACGAAGCAACAAACTCAGCCAGAGTAGAATCCAGTTCAGCTTTTATATCGGTTGGGCTGAGGCCTTTCAAATAAAATGAACGATGACTAATTTTCTCTATTTTTAAAAATTCACTGAAAACGTTCACTATTGATGGCTGCCAAACAAATAGCAAACAACGTGGCGTCTTCAATCTTGAAACATATGCTTTATAGATCCTGTACTTTCTAATACAGTGATATTTTTCAAAAAACTACCGCCATCTGTAGGTCATCTTACAACCATAAACTATTTGGCACTGGCCTATGTAAACTTCTGAAACAATGTGTCATAATTGTGTGGTGTTAACGTTTTTTTTTCGCTTTTCATTTAGATTTTGTTATATTTCTTCTTGACATTAGTGGAAGTTTGTATAGCTACATTTTCTGTTCGACTTAAGATCATTACTTCGATTCTTTTCTTAACGATTTTTCGAAATTTCTATTTCATTTGTTTGTTACATTCTTCTGAGCGCTGGTGTATTTCGTTATAAGTTTTCTATCATTTCTACGTAGGGTTTTTGTACGTTTTACTGCGCAGGTGTGACTTGTGAACACTCAAGATTTTTAGTGTTAGAGGATCTTTTGATTTTAATCATCGGAACATATTTGATTGTGTTTAGATTAATCTAGATCATTAGCAATTCTGTTATTTTGAATGTTTAGTACTTTGTTTTGGTATATTTCATATTTGATGGTATTTACATAAACAACCGCGATAGTAGATTTATTAGCAAATTCGGAAGACTCTATCTTTCTACCTTTAGAAGGTGAATTTCTATTTTGTTGTCGTCGTTTTAGCCACCTGTTCTTATCTTGCTAATTGAATCTTTTGTTCTGTAGTTTTATGGTGTTAGGTACTAGTCGCAATTATGGTTTATAGTACCAGTTCGTAGTAATCTTTCCTGTTATTTAATCTTGGAGATACACGTAACCCGTAATTTACACGAAGGTAATGTGAGGGCCGTAAAGCTCAGAGTTCATACTCTCATGTCAGGAAGGAAAAAATACATCTAAGTGTCCCCTACAATTTTATATATATGTATATATATTAAGAATACAATTTTCGTGAAGTTACCTTTTCTTTTACTTGTTAATTTAGTAATAGTCAGGAAGTTTTTATATGCGTAAATGTAAATCCACATAATTTTTCGAACTATACCACTCAATAATTAATTTTAGCATGTTATCAAGATTTTCTTTTATATATAGGCTATTTGCGAGATGTTGTTCGTGAGAAGTTATAAATGCCACTGGCCAAAGGGAAAAATAATCGGATAAATATTAAAAAAATACTTAAATAATCAAGAAAAACACTAGGGAAATCAATACTCGTGGAATGAAATAAGAAAAAACTGCTTACCTTATGCGTTAAAATGGTTTTAAAAATAAAACGACACGTAAAAAAAGAATGTACAAAGGGTACTAGGAAAGTTTTGCAATACAGCTTTCTTTATTTAATTTTTTCAAAGTAATTTCCTCTACACTCAATACACCTCTCCATCCTCCGAAACCAATCTTAAAACCAGTTCTGCCAAGTTTCACTAGGGAATAAAGCACACTCGTTTTCCTAAGCCCGCAGAAGGTCGTCATCACTGGAAAACCGCCTCCCTTTAAGCTTCATTTTCACATGCGGGAATAGGGAAAAGTCGCAGGGAGCAAGATCTGGATTGTAGAGAGGGTGCTCGCGAAGTTTCAATCCTGTCGTGGTCAAATAGTCGGTGCAGGCTTTGGCGCGGTGAGCTGGGGCATTATCGTGATGGAGGAAACAGGTATTCATTCTTGACTTTGGCCGCAGGTTCTTCATAGATCCAATGACATTAGACAGGCACTGTTCAGTATAGCACTTAGCTGTGACTGTCTTCTGTGTGTCCAAAACGACGCGTTCCACAATTCCATGTTTAAACCACGCACGAAAGTATAACGCAAAACTGCCCTTATCTCATTTCGTGACCACGATGCCATCGCAAGCACTTTACACTCTCACTGCTAATGAATAACTGAGCCCATCAATATGGCGCGGCAGCTACTATGCACGTATAAACATGTCTCAACATGCAGCAACAAGCAGCTTCCTACGATTCATTATTGCTTCATATTGCAAAACTTTCCTAGTACCCTCTGCAGCTATAAATTTCCTCACGGATTAGTGGGAATTATATTCCTTGTTAGAAATACTACAAATTGCTCCAACTGCTGCTGCAGAGGGTTCAATATTATTATCACAAGAAACGCCTCTAAGACTTAGATCTTTCGAAGTTACACCTCCCACGGTAAGGCTGAAAGACAAGTGTCTCATGCATGAAAATTTTTAAGCGAACGTTAAGCAGAAGGACAAGGAAGAAGAAACGCAAAACGTGCGTATGACAAAAGGTGGCTATTACAGTCTATAATCAATACAAATGAGAAATTAGTAAAGAGATAATTAAAAATATCAATAACAACAAAAAAAAACTTGAGGACAAGATTAATCTTATCCAAATTAATAGTTCTATAAAGAAAACGTGATAATATAAAACTAAATTTTAATTAGCGGAATACTGGCAGGCAACAGTGCACTTTTGAAGTCTATTTTCCATTAGCGATACCCGAAGGAAGATCCTTCCTTAACGTTTTGTTGGTCATATTACCAGGTTTTTTAGAACTGTTCTAAAGACAGTCTTACCCTTTGCAACTCTCAGATAGTGAAACGTAAGTACTTTGCCAATTTTATTTATACACATTATTGTGTTCAATAAAGAATAAGCTTTAATAATCAGTTTATTCACCATACATAGCATATTAATTATAAGTCAATTTTATTGACATTTAATTTATAAAATTGTAGTATGCTGTATTGTGATAAGTGTGATACCGTTGATGGACGTGTCTTTTTTCTTAAGCTCCTGTGTATTAGATCTATTTTACTTAATGATTTCAGAAATAGCTTAAAATAAAAAAAGGAAATTTTATGTACTTACTGACGTATTTGAATAGCTGTTAGTTAACATTAGTAAATATATTTATAATTAGAAAAATTTATATTTTCATGGTAAGACCTTGAGAAACTATAAATTGTGAAATTCAAATAAACTGTAATCGATTAATAATTATTCCATGTATTGTTATATTGAAAATGTTTGTAAATAATTCAAGCGACTTTCGTTAGATAAGACGTAATGTCTCATAAAAAGGCGACCAGCTCTATAGCGAAGTTCACATTATCTATAATTTAGCATGGAAAGCCAAATTAAAAAGAAGAAACATGATTTCATTACTATGTACTAGAATCAAAACGGAAATCTCGGCAGTGGAGACATTGTGGTAATCCTCAAAAAAAGGCTAAGATGTTTCCTATGCCTGGAAAGGTAATGATCACGATATTTTGGAATTCGCAGGGGATACTTCTTACCGATTATATCGCAAAGGGCCAAACTACCAACGGGGAATATTACAATGCCCTTCTGAACAAAGTGAAAATTTCTATTATTGACCCACAATGGCTCGAAAAAAAGTGCTATTCTATTATGACAAACAATTCACTGTACCCCACGAGTCGCATTGTTCGGGAAAAATTAGATGAATTACGATTTTAGGTTGTACCTTATTAACCCACTTTATTTACTGAATATGTTGAGAAATAAAAAAATAGTTGCCGTAATTCAGGTGGTTTTTCACTTTAAATCTCCTTTCGGTCAAATTATCCCCCTAATACTCTTATTATAACATTGGAAAATTCCATAATGCAGAAAGTCAGAAGTCTATTAAGTGAATACACATGTAGTATATGTTTAGGTGTATGTACATACTGGACAAACAGAAAGATCTGTTGGCAGACGTATATTAGAACAAGGCAACTAACACAGTAACGGATTATTCTTTCACTAATCATTTAATTAATAATAACCATATGTGGAATTGTGAATATAAAATAATCAATATAGAAAACAAAGAACTTAACTAACTTTATTAGAATCTCTAGAAATTAGTAAAAAAAAATCCAGCAACTTAATAATTCACCCTTATTAAATTTGTTGTGTGTAAATAAAACAGTTTATGAGCCCCGAAGAACGTGTTCTTCTATTTCAACTCATTGTCATTTAGGACACTAGTTTTGTTACATACATATGTATAAAATATGACACCCTTCATTTTACAGTGTGCGTCAGAATGTAGTTAGTTTCAAAACATCCTAAGAAGCAACTGTGTGGCTAAACAATTGCTATGTGCAATAATTAAACAATAAAGGAAGTGAAAATTTTAGCAATCTGGGTATTTGTTAATATTAGTTATTTAAATATAAATATTACTATAGATAACTTATATTGCATAAGTAATTAAAAACCGTCGTTATGTGAACAACATAGTATTCCGCGCAATACTACGCTACAAAAGCCGGCGGCTCACGGGTTGCTGCTGTTGTCGTCGCTGGTTATACAAACATTTAATTTTTTTATCGATAAGCTAGCAGTTTCCGCTTTTCTCACCGCGTGACGGCAGTGGAAATGTACCCATAACCATCTTCTGATTGAAATGTGTCAGTTAGTGTAAATAATAGTCAAAAATTATCTTTTAATATTTTTAGAACACTTCTTATTTTGCAATGAGTTTTCAGTATCATCTGGAGAAAATGCCATATTTATGCTTACATTTTAGATTAAGAGCAGAAAATGCCAGGAACGACCTTTTAATTAAGCATAACATTTTTATTGCCATTTAGCTATCAGAAAAACGCTACTTAATAATAAAGATAATTCAGTAATAATTGTTCACCTTAATATCGAAGTAGTTATTTATTTATAAACAAATATGTACATCGTTGACATCTTATATACATAAATACTTATATATCTAGTGGTGGTATCCAACACCGTGAAGTCCTGAATATCCAAGACCATGAAGTCCTGAATATCCAAGACCTGAGTATCCAACGCCATGGAGTCCTGAGTATCCAAGATTGGAGTATCCAAGATTGGAGTATCCGAGATTGGAGTATCCAACACTAGCCACTGGAGCAGCTGCGATAGCAGGAGCGGCAGCTACTACTGGAGCAGCATACGACTTCGTTACTATTGGAGCAGATACAACGGAAGCTACTGGAGCAGCATATGCCTTGCTCACAATTGGAGCAACACTTCCGTAGCCAAGACCCAATCCAACACCACCTACGGAGTATCCACCATGACCGAATGCGCCGTATCCACTGGAGTAACCAAGACCTACAGGTGCAGATACAACAGGGGCTGAAACTACTGGTGCTGCAGATACAACTTTAGAAACAACTGGTGCAGCGACAACTGGTGCAGATACGACTTTAGAGACAACTGGTGCAGCAACTGACGAATATGCTAAACCGCTACCCAAACCAACGCCTAATCCATAGCCGTCGTAACCACCAACGTATCCACCATAACTGCCATAGCCGAGTCCACCAAGGAGTCCACGTTTTTCTTTTTTAGTTTCTTCGGCATGCGCGAAAGCGATGAAAAGAATAGCGACAATCTATAAATACAATTTAAAAAATATTTAATTACATTTGATTCTTTAACATATTATTTACATTGATATTAACATTTCATGTTAAATAATATTTAATATTAATTATAATTTTGTTTTTTTTGTAACAGTAAATACATAACTTCGAAAACAAAGATTGTACATGTACAAATCAATATTATTTAAAATAAAAGTTATATTTTAAACCGTAAATCTTATTATATTTAAATTGCGAACTCTCGAATTATCACATACGCATCTTCACAGTACGTTAAGTAATGGAAAAGAATTATGCCAAGTACGTTTTCTAAATACGAAAAAAGCATTTGATATTATAAACCAAAGTAAAATCGGTAAAGCTTAGAAAAGAAGAAATACCAACATAACGTTGGTATTACAATCATATAAAATGAAACTTCAATCAAGTAAGAATTTGTATTATATCTTCAAACAAATTCCTGTGTGTCCTAAGTTCACTTTTGTTCAAATATATAGTGAACGATACAATAACGAAATGACAGGAAGAAATCTAAAGATTTATATTTGGGTATAAAATAGAACAACTTTTGCTGACGATAATACTAACTTTCAAAAGAAAACTTAAAATATGGAGAGATACAGTGGAATCTTATAAATTATACTTAATTATTGAATATAATCGATGAAAATAGCTTTAATGGTGGAAGATAAGAGAATAGAATAAATTACCGATTTCAACTACCTTGGAATTATCTCAATAGGAAGAAAAATTTAGACGAATAATTGATTGCAAAAATATGATTAGTAAATGTTGATCGTTTTGTCACTAGTACATTACTGCTTCGAAATTCTAAATCAGGTATGGGCAACCTTTGACATGTTGTGGGCCAAACTTTAATGTGTAAATACGTTCGCGGGCCACGTTTAAAAGTAGTGTTTTAAAGTAGTGTTCATAATTTTTAGCGATAGATGTCAGACATGAAATAATACGACAATGTCTCGCAGGCCGGTCGTTGTCCACATATGTTCTAAATCTTTATTAGTGTAATCTCCACAATCATCCAACAAAAATTAAATCATGCAATTTTGTGTAAAATTTTGTATCTACGAAGCAATTGTTAAATATCAATCAGATGATCTGATCATTGGATTATTCGACGTCTTTATAATATAATAATAATTGTTCCGTTTAATAAGTATTGAATAGGGTTACAAACCACGGTCTATACAATACACTAATTCCATGGAATAGAAAAACTAATAACAAATTGTATACGTCAGATAACCGAATTCAATATAATAATGTTTCTTCGTGAACACAGGTTAGCTAGCACAGAAAATGGATGTGATCTCATCAAGGTATCCTGTCAATAGTTTTTTAAAACTAATAGGACACATTATACTACCTCCAAAATACATATATTTATATTTTCTTTAAAAATTTAAATTAGGTTATATTAAGTGAGATATAGAAGTAAACTGTATAGCGGGAAGGTTATCAGTATAAAGAAGGCAAATAAACTTTAATAGATTCCAAACATTTCTAGCATACGTAAATGCATTAAAAATTGAAAAAATTATTTCTATACTGCAGTGTAAAAATTATGTTGGGTTACTATCATCTATAGTTAGCTCTGTATGTATTTATAAAGAATATACCATATTTTTACACTACGTTGTAAGTTTTTATTTAGTTTTTCTTACAACAAAATTAACTCCAAAACCTGATAGTTGAACATGAATTATACCAAACTTAACTTAATTAGATATTTTTATGCGAGCATAGCATAGATTTATTATTGATAACAGGCACAGTCTTGATTCTGTTCAAAAATCATTTTATTTTTGAATTTCATTTGATTAACGAACTGTTAAATAAACAAACAACATTGTCTACAATTAAAAAACAATATCTTTCTAGTAATATGGTTCTAATGGAAATATACACAAAAGATTTAGGTAGTGGTCTTAAATGAGTATACATTATGAGAAAGTTAAGTGCATATAACATCCACATTTTGAAATAGAGGAGACCACGATGGTTTTCCAAATGTATGGTTATTGCCTAGAAGTGGCTACTCATAGAAGCGGACCCTAATTCCATCGGAAAGACCAACGTAGTCTAAATATGTGGACATTTTCAAAATTTAATATAGTACTACAAAATAAATCTGATGTTGACTTCAAGTTACAAAAGAAGAGAAAGTAATATTATAAGCCAAGGCCGACGGTTCAGCTTTGGCTCAGCTTTATAATTACTTATCGATTAAATACAGAATCAAATGGTACAGGAATTATGCAAAAAGGAATAAGTCACCGTTCACTATGTTAGAAGATATGATCGTTTTGAATTACTAAACTCGAGCTATTAAATTTGCCAAACGGGAAAAATCCATGAAAGCAAAAGTTCGTAATTGAGTCAACTATAGTTATGAAGTTATTTTCACTAAATATCCGACACCACTAAAAGTAGTTTGATCTAAAAATTTTGGGCAAAGAACGTGAAGGGTGTGGTAAAGGTAAAGGCGTAAGAACATGACAAAAAATTAACGTCGACATCTATGCATTTTAGAAACAGAATCAAAAATGAGTTAGCAAAAAAAATGTACAATTCATCTTTTTGCATGAAGGAGTGGTCTTTAAATTAAAAATAAAATTAATATCCGTTCAGAATATCTACAAACTAGAAAAATGCAAATTAACCGAAAAAGTATTATACACAAGCAACATCTTACGAAAAATTACTTAGGATTTAAATAATTGAAGTACACTCTTTATAATTTTATTAGTTTAGTGTTAATTCTAACTGATTATTCTTTGCAAATTGGTAAAGTAATTATTACAGTTAATAATTGCAAAGAAATTTTAGAAATTTTTGAAATTTGTATTAATATTATGTGATATCTAGATGTGTATTATCTCCAACGTTATATGAAATAAATTTAAAAAACTATCTAAATTTATATACCAGAACACTTATCTTCATTCCCAGGTATCTTCGAAATCACTTTATTTAGATTAATGCATTGACTTAGTTCTATCTGACCAGTATTTCTTATAACTACACAACTTACCAAGAATTTCATTTTGGTTATGCGTTTTTTTCTACCACAATTGATGTTAACACTAGAATGATCGGATGTGTTATGAATAAAATATTAAAAAATTTCGAGTTTATATAGGTGGTTGCGGGTTAATTTTTTTCTTAACATGTGTGGACAAAATAAGTGGATCACGGGCCACCCAAACAATCGCTACACACACAGACATGCACACACCAACACACACACACACATTTCTAAAGGCGAGATAAAAAACCTTTCTCTCTATCTCCGTTCAATAATTATGTAAAGGGACATCACAACATACATAACATTGAGATATTTAATCACCGCACGAAATTAATTTGATTACATTTATACATATTTCAACTCGGCGACATGAACACGTTAAATTTTGCGTTCCATGTTAAAACCTTTACATTCACATTTATTTAATGTTAATACATATACCAATACATACTTCGTAGTATCTTAGCTTATTCTATGCGGTTATATGATTCGTATTTTTTGTTCAATGAATTATTAATTGCAACAGCAATTATATGTTCGATGACTGGGATTTTTTGTCCGAATTAAAATTTTATTTTAATCCATGTTGTATGTGATATGTAGGTCCCGCCTTTAATCGTAAAATTGATAGATAACTGGAACAAATTAATTATTCTTTTTGACGTAAGTACACATTGGATATTTTTTTTGAAAGATTACACGTAATTTGTGAATGTAATATAAAATTGTATTTCTATAGAGCTTTAATTGTATGAGTCAGTAGCTTTTGGAAAACTCCTTTGTATTAGAATTTGAAAGCGACTATATTAGTAAAGTAGTTACTAAAGTAGTTACAAACTGTTTCGAATATTTCAAATCAATTAAGAAGAAACCGGTCTGGATAATATAGTTTACAATTTATATAAATCAGATTTACTCGTATAAATGCTTTTTATTTAAGTATATAAGTTTATTTGTTCATTTATGTGCTCAGCGGTCTGTTGTTGCATAAAATCATATGAAATTGTTTCTGGTGAATGCAGTCATATCGTCATATTGACCTTAGACCTTTCCCCACCTGTGCATAATCCTTAAAAAGTGGGCCAATTTTCCTATCTTAACGGCGTTTGTCCACTTTATCTTTGCTGTCCTTATTTTATTCGCCATCACAGTCTTCATTGTTTGCAATTGTTGATTTCTTTCAAAACACTTATTTTTAGTTTCAGTCGTGATGGTCGAATTTCATAGCCAAATGCAGATCGAAGTTCATTTGGTTATGAAATTCCATATTAGACACAATTACAATTACTCGCAATTTGACAATATTTCCACCACTCGATGCCAATAAGAAAATATTTTCTGGATTGTTGTTTTCCACGAGTCATTTATTAATATTAAAAGATATTAGCCAGTTATATAGTACCCATTTTCATCGATAACCTTTTATCATCTTTTGGTGAGCTCCATAATTCCTGGTTTATGGAAAAATAATAAATAAATAAAAATAATAGATAAAATTTAAAAAATAGATTGTAATTTACAGCCTCGTCTTGGTCGACAATTATACTATGCAAGGAGTTTTTGAAGAGAACGAAAAATGGAAGTCTGAAGGCGTAGAAACCGGCGGGTGTAATGGGTGTAGCAGTACATCACATCGTATATCCAATAATATTTGACGGATGATCAAACTTGTGCGTGGTCTCGCGCTGTCATGAAGAAACACCGCTCCTTTATGGTTAACAAACTCTGGACATTTCTTTTCGATTCTTCCAAACTGTCTAATTGCGGCTAGTACACATTTGAATTGTTTCGTACCTTGGTAGTTTTCGACAAATACGACACATTTAAAATCCCACAACACTGAAAACATGATCTTCGCTTGCTGAATGTTTGTTTTAGGAACGAATCTTCAAGTCGTGACCAAAACAGTTTTCACGGCACATTGTTGCAAACAATACACTTTTTATCACCAGTTATCAGTCACTTAAAAAAGAATCGTAATGCAGATGTTTACACGCGTCGTCAAATGTTCATTCGATTTAGGGGAAACTCAAATATTGAACTAGTTGAAATATCCTAGCTTTACCATCTGGCTGTGAACGCTTGATGATGGATGTTTAACATTTCTTCCTGTTATATGCCGTGGGTTTGACTAAATCAATGTCATCATCCTCAATGAGCCTTCTTGACCGAAGAATGTCGATACGATTATAATCACCAACACGGAATTTCGTGATTTAATTAGCACTTACGATCTTCTAGATCACTGTCGCCGTAAACTTTACGCATATTTTTGCAAGCTTAACGTGCATTCTTCCCTTTACGAAAGTAAAATAATAGAATATGACGAAAATGTACATTTCGGTCTTCCATTTTTACTTTTAATAAAATTTCAGACACACTGCCAAATTGCTAAACTTTTTTCAAAAATGGAGATAGAATTGCCTACTATCATATGGTATAGCATATAGAAAGAAGTGAATAATTAGCACCTGCAAAAATGGACTAGCGTCGTCTGTTGGAAAAATGCGTCATAACTTTCCCAATGACCAAATACGTTAATTTATCTAAGTCAATTTTAAACAATTTGCAATTAATTCTATATCTTTTGGATCCATTTGTTCCATAAGTTTGGATCTACACAGTCTGTCTCAGAGAAAACGGAACCTTTTTAAAGTAAAAACAAATGCTTACTATTTGCTCGGTTTCAATAGAATATTTTGCACGGTGAGTTAACATGTCGAATGAATTTTTAAGTTCATCTTTAGAGATATCCTTCAAGATCACTACCGACGCCTTTTTTTGTGACTTCGATGTCGGAATAACGCTGTCTTTTCATCGGAAAATGTAGTTAGGAGAATAGATAGAAATCACAGGGGGGCAAATCCGGTGAATACGGTGAGTAGTTGATGGTTAAAATGTCGTTTGTAGTTAGAATATCAGTGGTAATCGTCGAGCGATGAGATGATACCTTATCATGTAACAAACGCCAGCTACCATTTTCCCGATATTGAGGGGGCACACTCCGAATAGGTGCCAAAAGAGATTTCATAATATCAAGATAATATACAGCATTGACTGTTTGACTAGTTGGTACAAAATCTTTGTGCACTATGCCTTTCGAATCATAAAAAAAATCAACATCGATAACACCACGTCTCATCACCAGTTACAATAGAATATCTGAAGATTTCGTCCTTTTTTGAGTCTTTAATCAAATCTGTACAATGTTGAATTCGAAGCAATTTTTGATCATCAGTTAGCTTGTATGGTACAAACATTGCACGAATCTTTCTCAGTCCCAAATGTGTGTGCCAAAATGCGATGAATTGAATCTTTGGAAATAGTTAACATTCCCACGTATCACAATGAGGAATTCAACTCATTTCTGATAAATTCACCCACAAGTTCGATGTTCTTTCCGTATCCACAGATTTTTTTGCACCAGGATATTCGTCGTCATTTACGTCCGTGTGACCGTCTTTAAATCGTTTATACCACTCATATACACTCGTACGTGATAAACACCCATCATCATACACTTGTTTCATGAAATTAAACTTTTCAGTAAACGATTTACTAATTTTAAAACAGAACTCGATATTTGCTCTTTGTTTAAAATTCACTTTTCTACCAATGCCAAATACACACTGTTACCTTATGCACAATTTATCTGCTTCTAATCATGCAAATGGCATATTTTGATATAACATTGGTGAAAAATCGCCTTTTTTATTTTTTTAATAGATGGCGTCACTAAGAATTACTATTTTAAAAAGTTCCGTTTTCTCTGCTACAGACTGCGTAATATTATTTTAACTTTACTAATATAACTAGAGAGTTTTTATACCAATCAGGAAATTTATTGATATAGCATATGCACCTATGCTGTTGCTGTTTTATTTTCACAGTTTAAGGTTATGAGTTAACCTACGCTTTATCTTTAATAATATTTATTAATTCAATATTACACCAAGATGTAGTTTGATTTGAGATCATTAATATTTAGTAGTCATTGTCTCTCGCACGTGAGCATGAAAACTTCGATTACATACTATAAAGTATGAGTCTGTGTTCGAAAACATCGATGCACTGAATATATCATATAAACGTGTCCATCCTCAAATTACACGTGATGAAAGGTTCCGTAAAAAGATCCTCAAATGTCTGAAAGTTGATCAGAAACGCAGGGATGGAAACATGGCCCTTTATTTGTGCTCGATTTGAAACAGATTCTGACGTCTTGAGCCATGTAGATACTCCAATTTAGATTACCATAGGATAATCGCGATTTATTTTCTCCGTAAGAGTAATGGTATTCGACATTATTGACTACTTTACGGAAAAAAAATTAAAGAAAATATACGCGGGATGTTCTTCAAAGGTGTTTTGTTTTTACGAGACAAAACATTACGTCATCATGACGATAATTCGTAATTTAGGGTTCGAATCATTAGAACATGCTCTTTATTCACCTGATCTGACTTTTTGGATTATCACATTGTATTTGTTTCTTTAGTATGAATCACGACGTCTCGTAGCTTTCTAGGCAAAATTTACAGAAAGTTTTTATTATTAGAAATCAAGGAAAACTTGTTATAATATATATATATATATATATATACGCATGTTGTATATGTACTCTGAAAATACGCATTAAGTGCCTCCAGCCAACCTCCCAGTGTATGTACTTATACATACACACCGTATGTATACGGCCATGATCTCGATGAAGTAATTCCTTCACGCATTGATCCTGCATGGTATAAGTTATACTTTTTTGGCTTGATCATTCAAGCAAATTTACTAGAGCTATTTATTATAAAGTAAGTGTTTAATGTCACTTATAATAACGGATTTTTTGTATATCCGTCTACTACTACGGCTATTCTGATTCATTCTTCAATAATAATTTCTATATGTAAAGGTCATTAATAATAAGTTCATTTTCCTGCATACAGGGAAAGACAATTAGTTATGTTTGTAATACACAACGATATGAATTTTTAATGAATTTCATTTATAGAATTTGTCATTTTACATACACAACGTATCCTTCAATTAGTATCTATTTTTATATTAATTAATTTTCATAAATATATGTATGAGTTTGTTCAGATCGAAATTGTTAAAACGTAATTAGCACATTCATTATTATGAAACTACATAAAAGGAAAATAAGAATTAATTCGATTTAAATATTTTCATGTACTTACACCTCGTCTTATATCTTATTGGAGAAACATTTTATATTACACGATGCGTATCAAATTTGTAGTGAAATTTTTTAACTATTTAGTTTCTAGAAAACAATTAACAAAAATTTCCTTCTGTTTGAGAATACTTTTGGTTGCGCCTTGCAAGGGTAGAAGTACTACTTTCAAGAAAATTTAAATCTCAGAAGTTGACAATGTTTTCTAATCATTAGGAAATACTTTTTCGTTTAAAAAGACATCTGGATATTTAAAGAAATTATAATCTGTTAGAAATAAGTCTGGTGAATATGATGAATGCCGTAGAATTTTATAGATTGTATTAACACGATACATAAAGTCTTGAACGATCTTGTAGCAGAAAAAAACTGTTTGTAATGTAGTTGGATTCGGGCTAAAGGACATAAAGATATAAAATCTAAGAATATAGTTAACCAATTAGTCAAAAAAGTAGTTTGTATTAGCAGATTTATAGACCTGTACTTACTGAAGCTGAGCTTACGGATAAAACATGATTCAAATATATACTCGTACTGTAGAGAAACATATTCATTAAAAATGGCAACACGTGCACATTCTTTCTATAGTAATTAAGTAGTGCGTAGTATAATAACTATAATTTGATCAGAGATTATACCTGGTGTTTCAAAAAGAATATACGTACTTCGAATGCATATATTTATTAAACATTAAAATATACGAATATGAAACATTACACGCATATTTACGAACCTCTCAAGTTCAGATTACAGATGTTCAATATGGCCTCCATCAGCGACACGAACAATAATCACATCGATATTCAAATTCCTCCCATACTCGGGCAAGGATGTCCTTCGTCACTGATGTTATGGCAGTAAGGATCCGGTTCTTCAACTCTTCCAGGTTCTGTGGGAGTGTTGGTACATAAACGTTGTCTTTAACGAAACCTCACAGGGTGTCAAATCCGGTCACCGTGGAGCCCAGCTGAGACATGCTAAGTCGCCAGCTCCTTGACGACCAATCCAACGGTTCGGTAGAATTTCATTCAGATATTCACGCACTCGGCGACTCCAGTGAGGGGGTGCCCCGTCTTGCTGAAAAATTGTCTTCGTGCAGCCTCGAAAACAACCAGTTTTCTAACATAGCGAGATACTGCTGACCGTTAACCGTGTTTCTGTCAAAGAAGAATGGGCCGTAAACAGACGATCGGGATATCGCACAAAACACATTGACTTTCGGCGAATCTCGTACATGTTCAATGGCTGCATGTGGATTTTGTAAACCCCAAATTCGAACATTGTGTTTGCTTACCAGACTACTAACACGGAAAGTCGCTTCATCACTGAATACGATATTCATAATCAGCCTACGTCTCAAAACATACCAAATTGTTGTAGACAGTTGTAACTCCCGACTGGCACGACGAGTTGATTTTGAAGGATTACGTTGAAAAACAGTTCGAATTCGTGCAACATTTTCTGCAGAAACACGAGGGCGGCCAGGACTCTTTCCTTTACATACACATCCTGTATCTACAAACTGTCGATACCATCTGCGAATGTTCCACCCATTCGGAAGATCAATTTGGTAGCTCAACCTAAAACGTCTTTGCACTATGATCACTGAATTGTACTTCGCAAACTCGAGAACACAAAATGATTCCTGCTGCCGAGTAGCCTTTTCAAACATATGACGGTTACCAAGAAAAACAGAAGACAACTGACATCTAGCGGCTATTAAATAAACTAGATTATGTGTTCGTTTCTCCAATAGCCGAGCCGAAGCGCAGCGATCGATAATTTGGACAAAATAATACTTTGTAATACGTATATTCTTTTTGAAACACGCTGTATTGCAACCTCTAATCAGGATGAAGTTTGGGCATGCGAAGTTTCCGAAGTATCTTTTTAAAATCAATCTAATCTCACCCCTCCCCCCCATGTTCTTATTGCAATAAAAAAAGCCAAATTCTAGGATGTAATGCTCATGAGTCTATTGTTAATGTTTTCTCATGTTTTAATACAAAAAGTATTAGTGATTTACTTATTCAAACACTTAAGAAAATTTAAATGGTAATTTAATGTACAGTTTTATCAAATTATAAAATTACGTATTAGTCGTTTATCTGTTATTGTTTGTAAGTTTAAAGTCATTCTATCGTGAAGTGTGTGTCCCTGTTAATCCTAAAATTTTAATATTTTATATACGTTAATATTTTCTTCTAGGCATGTGGCCTTTGATGCCGCTGGCAAAAAAAATTGTTGGTCCCTGTACTTTCAATTTATCACAAGTTTGTTGAATACATATCCCTCGGGAACTCACAACTTGTCTGTGGGTACGCAAACTAGTTTTCCCCTGGAACCCAAGGTAAACTCAAACCAAGGTTCACGACAACGTGTAGAATGAGGTGCGGGTAGTTAACGTCCTCCTGGGGCACTGAGTGCAGATGCCTTGTATTTAGCTTTAGCTTTCATGGAAACAGTAGAAGAAAAGTAGAGAGCAAAAACCTAAAAATAAATAAGTATGTAGAAAAGATCATACGAAAGATCCTACAGCTGCAAAACAAGAATCTCTTATGAGAAAAAGTAAGCCAGGAAGGTAAGGATAAACCAGTCATCTACATAGATAATGATAGTTATGCGAGTGAATACCAGTGAATACCATAGAGAAATTGGTCTGAATGCGGGGTAACTCAATCAACTAGATGATCTAGAATTTTAAGACTAAAACGCCAACAGGTGGTGAACCAATAATAAAAAACGGCAATATTCCAACGTATATATTTTAGGGCGATCTGAAGGAGTACATTCATTAATAGTTAAATTTATATCTTGATTAGTAAGGACCCTATTTTAAAAAATTTACTCAAATTTAGAGGTACCGAAATCAGTGTCCCCATGATCTGTTGGCAGATGAGAGAATTAAGTTTTAAGATTCTACATCAGTATCATAAAACTATAAAAGTAATCTATCTGCACGTATTCGGGCTAGCAGACTAACATTGAATGATAAATCGTAAACTGTGGATTCGATATTTGAAATTTAGTCAGTATAAATGCAAACGAGTCTTCTATTAAACCTATAACAATATTCACAAAGAAAATCCAATACTTCTATTTTAGTTAAAGAATTGCGCATGAGAATGGTTAAGAAGACATAATTATTAATTAGTCTCAGCCTTTTTCTACATTTTTTTCTCTATAACTTACATTCTTTTTATTATTAATGCAAAAATGCTATTAAAGATCGGACATGCCAATATACGTTCCCTTAGAGAACATTTTTACAATATTAAAGAACCCATGTGCCATAAAAAATTTGATGTCCTTGCCCTAACTGAGACTTGGTTAACTCCGAATTTGCCGTCTATACTCCTTCACATAGAAAACTACAAGTTATTGAGAAATGATGGGCCAACTAGAGGCGGAGGAGTAACTTTCTATTGTAGGACAAATCTTAGTATATCAATAGAAAAACTATTAATTATTAAAATTTGGAATATCTAGAAATCAAGGTCATAACCAATAGCCTTTCTATAATGATATGTGTGTGCTACAGGTCCCCTAAAAGTGATTTCATGTCGTCAATGATTTTGAGGATATCTTATCGAAATTATCGTCTCTTTGTGACTATATTATCTGCTTGGCGAATTACAATGTAGGTAGACATGTTAATTCTTTCTGATCGAAAAACTTGCTTGACTTATTTAATGTTTACAATTTATGTCGACTTATAAATCGGCCAATATGCTCTACTAGTCTGGTTGATTTGATAATTGTATCAAGATATTTGCTGGTTCTACAGAGTGGAAAAATTCGGCACAGCTTTACAGATCATCTGTCAATGTATTATATCCCGGACTTAATTTCTAGAAACGATACAAACGCACGTTTCAAGCTCACTGCTTCGACAACATTAATCTGTATTATTTTCTGTCCGATCTATACCAAATTCCTTGCTATTTCATTTTCGATATGCCAAACGTAGATATGAAAGTGTCGTTTCTAATTCTGATATTTTTTACTCATTCAACAAGCATTCTCCAATTAAAATTATCCCAACATGTAGACTTCCAGCTCCTTAGCTCATGTATAATATTAAACTAACGATTAAAGATAGAAGTATGACTTTAATGCGATTTCTATGTTCCAAATAATAAAAAATTTAGAAATGTATGTAGACGATAGTCTTGCTTTCATGAAAACATTAGTAAAAAAAAGTAATAATTTCATTAAAATTTATGTACATATATTTGATTGATGTTAAATTTTTAGTCTGTAATTCTTTACTGCTGTCATACTTTGATTACGGTGAGGCGGCGTATTCCTGCTGTCTTACAAGAAATGATACTAGACTCATACAGATGGTGCAGAACTCGTGCATTAGATTGATCCACGGTATCAGGGGTAAACGTGGAGTTACACTGGTTCTAAGGCATACAGGTCTTAACATAGTTAACAGATGTTTATTACATGTATCTTTCTGTATAGAAAAAGAATTCAACAAAAAAGCTAAATTATTTATACAGCAAGCTGCGTTTTAGATTCTAAACTCATGATAGAAATGTTCGCGGTCACAATCTATTCTATTCTAGTCTATAAGCTAAATAAATAATTTTTTTGTGTAATGTCTCTGCTATAAAGATTCATATGAAAAATATATTGCTGTTGCAACAAGGATGGTAGAACAATTATAACAACTAGCAAATTCTATGGATTGCCTAGGCGTGCGGATCTATAATAACATTGTTTAAAGATTTACATCACTTTAATCATCTCTATGGATATATGGATATATGTACATATATTTTCTCACATTTAGACTAATTTAACCTAACAATTTTGTTTATATTCGTTTTATATGTTTTTTCTTTTTATTTTTTTAGTCTAAAAGGCTAAAGGTATAACGCTTAGACGCATATATTTACGCATACGGCGATTTAGTCTTTTCGGCATTACGTATCTTAGATACTAATTATATTTATAATTGTTTCTTTTTCTGTAATGACCAATAAATACTTTACTATTATTATTGAAAACAAGGTCAAAATTGCACACAGACTAAAAGTGCTGTAATCAAGGTTAACTTCAACAGACACGTGGAAAAAAGCAAAGAGATTCCAGCGATACAAGGACCACGGTGGATGTGAAAAATTATTAAGAATAGCCCAAATTCTAATAAAGAAATAAATACTTCGATAAATACCTAATCAACGAGAAACAAAATATATAAAATATATATATTATTAAAGATACAATGATGTACAATATTAATTGTACAAATAAGTAAAGTAACACACTCTTTGATTATCGATAGCCAATTATTTAACAATGCGAAGAATATTACTTCATATATATATATAACTCTGATCATGCTTCTTCATATCAATGGTTAGTGAAAAACACAACCTTCCTGAAGATATATTCAATTTAATGAAATACTGCCTCGAGAGTACGTACCTCACATACAACAGTCAGCGCTAGAGACAAGTGGAAGGCGCTCCTAAGAATACTCCGTTACCTGCTATAATAGCGAACTTATTCATGAAACACTTCGAAGCAGAAGCAACTGACATCGCGGAAGAAAAAACTAAGTCTGCCGGTTGGTGGACTTATTTTTCCTGTTTTTTATAGATTATTTATTAATATAAAGGATCAATCAATAATGTATTACCCATTTTCTTTTTACCATTTTTAGGTGAGCTTCAAAATTCGATCATAGATGGACTGATTGACCACATTGTTATGAAAATCCATTTCTGATGACCAGTTATCAGATGCTTCAGAAAAGAATCTTTTCTTTTCATGTTTAGGGAGCATATGGCAAATATTTATAAACGCCATTAAGTGAACTTCTTTGAGTTCGTGAAGAATCCAAGAAAATCCAACGTATTCTAGTTTTTTCGTGTAGTCGTGAATGCTTGATAGATGGATGTTTAACATTTCTGCAACCCCCTGTGTGGTATGCCGTGAGGTCGGCCCTATCAATGCCTATATTTATCATCTGACTGAAGAGCGGCGTTAAAATTAAAATCACTAGTACTGTCGTTGGCATTTATTTTCTTATGGAGCACTCTAAATTTTACAACACTTTTTACAAACTTGATGCATATTCCCCTTTATGGAAATAAAAGAGTGATATATGAAAAATGCACGTTTTAGTTTTCCATTTTTAAGTTTTCGTAAAATTTCAAATACTTAATCGATCGTCCAATTTTTGTAAAATGATATTAGAACTGTCATATGTATGAAGATAGATGCGAATGGCTTTAACACTTGTAAAAATGAGCTAGTGCAATCTGTGGTAATATGAAAGGCTTTTAAATACAGAATATTTAATTTTTACATTAGGACGATATTAATTTTATATTTTAATAGAAGAAGTGGACTAAGTTTTGTCCTTAAGAGGCGACTCATAATCCTGCTAGAAAGTTCTTGATTGGTTTTTGAAGAGAATGTGTTCACATGGCTTTAAATTAGTTTCCACTATGATTCTTGGTAAACTCAGCCGATAATTGGACAACTTTTTCACAAAGATGAAGATATGTAGCGCTATTATAAGAGATGCGCCACCAAATCGTGATTAATACTGGATGCTGACAATTTTTCCACCATGGACTCAAATTCCGAAGGTTTTGCTAGGCAACCTAGCATAAATTCTGTTATTTTGCCTCATCTTGCTTTTTAGACCATACAAATTTTTCTCAACACTAATCAGAACATTTGTGTTTCTTCTGCATATTTCTTCAATTTTTTACGCTGTTGTCTGGTACGGCGTTTGAACTTCAAAACTCAGGTATCTTTAAGTAACACGATTCATTGACTTTTGAGTTATATTAATTTCGTTGACCACTTACGCAGCGTATTTCTCTGAATTCTGGCTTTGACAACTTTAATAGTTTGCGGTGTCGGTACGCCGCCCTCTGACCATTGACAGTCTTTGATATCCTCAATCTTCTCAAATAATTTAGTACAACGATATACAAACATTGGATTAATTCGGCTTTTTTATTCATTCCAACACTTATAAAGCGCTATAGCAACGATACGGATTTCTTTACCGGACCATTCCATTGTTAAAACAAATACAAATTTAAATTCCTTTCACTGATAAATAATATTGAATTTAATTGTCAAAAACCAAGTGTTAAATGTAAAATGCATTCAATATTGCTAATGAACATGTTCACTGTTGTCTCTTATAGTATTCGATGTAGAGGATCACCTGAAGATTGTAAACGAAATTTTAGCGAAATATAGCAGCAGTCCTTTTTCGGACAGAAACACGTCCATGTGGGAAAAAAATCCAAAACAACAAAAATATATGTGTACATACCAAGAAATATAACTTGTTTTATATTTTCCTGAAAACTAAATCTTTAAAAAGCGCAACTGGAGAGATGTATGGAATTGATGTTATACATTAAAGTCGCATACTTGTGTATATACGTATGATGTAAGTATATTTAGCACTCTCTTATGGCAACCTCTGGAAACTAGTTCTCGAAACTTGCTAATTTTGATCTCTGTCAATTTCTGGCTTGAATAACAGAGCAATGGACTATTAGTTAGTGAATAGCGAAAAACTGTTAGATAATTAGGAGAGGCGTAAAAGACCAAGAAAATAATTTTATAAAACATTTTTCATAATTTTATTTATGTACAGAAATATTAACGACAGGTATTGCACTCATTCTAATTAAATTTCTTATTAACTTCTCCTCGTTTACCAACCATGCAGTCCAACACCATGAACACCTACTGACAACGGAGCCGCAGCGATGGTTTTGGTCACAATCGGAGTTGCGATTGATTTGGTAATAATAGGTGCTGATACAACAGGAGTTATCGTTTTAGTGACAAGAGGTGACGAAAAACCGTATCCTCCAAGTCCATGGCCAAAGCTGTATCCTCCGAGTCCATGGCCTAAACTATATCCTCCGAGTCCATGGCCTAAACTGTATCCGCCGAGTCCATGGCCTAAACTGTATCCTCCGAGTCCATGGCCCAAACCGACACCGAGTCCATGACTGACTAGAGGAGCTGACACAATAGGTGCTGAAACGATGGGTGCTGCAATTCCGTGGCCTAATCCCAATCCGCCATAGCCAAGACCACCGATTATACCACGTTTTTCTTTGACTGTTTCTTCGGCACAAACGATGGCCAAGAAGGCAAAAATAGCGACCTTTAAAAAGTACAGCAACAATAACGGCGTGATAAATTAAAAACTTTAAAAATTTTTAATAAACTTGTTCAGCAAAAATATGTGCGGTAGTCCATCTAGTTTTACGTAACTCGTACATATGTATATATATGGTACTTTTAACATCAATTTGAGATAAAAGGCTCTCTTGAAGAATGTTATAATGTTCGAACGCATTTGTTAGCAGACAATTAATAATATTACTCCATGAATTAGTACAATTTCATGAATTTAATTTGTTCAAAATTCAGAAACAACTGTTTAATTCCGTCCATAAATTTGGTTAGAATATTTTACATTTGCTAAAAATAAAAGCATTCATAAATTCTGAAGTTTATTTTTAATAAATTCTTAAAAGACTTTTCCAAATAAATTATGTGAGTACGTTTTATCAACATTGTTTATTGAAGAAATATTAATTTTTCTTGTATTTAACGGTTTTCCGAATCTTCTTCATAAAAAAGTTGGAGGAAATTTCTAAATTAAGGCAAAAGTTATAGCGTTAGAAATATCGATTTCTCAGATAAAAGTTATGTTTGTCAAATATCAGGTTGACTATAGCACCAATAATTATTACAGCAATTTATATTACATATTATATTTTTTTTTCGATTTGATTCATTTCACATGTTACTAAAAATCTGAAAACAAAAGCATGAATCCAATGTTTTATGTATTCAACCCATTTCTTCAGTGTTTTACTGAAGTCAGTTTTAGTAGTGCCATAACTCTTATTTCAAATAATTCTTCGATCATTTTAATGCTAGATCGTTGTATGGATGAATCCAAAATCAAAAAATCAAACTATAATCTTTTGTTAATATAATTTTTCCAAAATAAATTCATGTTTATCTGTCCAAAATGGATGTATACTTCTTGATAAATCTAGAAATATTTACAAATTTTAAGATAACTGTCAAACTATTAATACGTGATTTGTAATTTGAAAATTTAATTGAAGCGTTTCCACGTCCTTTTCACACAGTACTAAAAAATAAGCTAATCGTATAAATTAGAAAATGAAATTTTCCAATATTGCGATAGGTTTGTTAATTTGGATTTAATATATGCTCAAACTATGTGCTTAAAAATTATAAATTAATCTGTCTTACCAAGAATTTCATTATGAATATCTGCTGGTTTCTAACTAGAAGTGGACACTGTTACGCACAAATCTAATATGTGGAAAAGATACAAAAAGCGACTTTATATAGTTGGTGCAGTTTTTACGCCATGTGCATGTGTATGTGTATATAAAGTATGTACTTACATTCAAGTATGTATGTACAAAGTAGATCACATAGAACCAAAACAATCACCACCACTTGAAACAGCCTGGAAAACCTTTCTCTCCAGTACAAATGGGATAATTTATGTGGATCGAAAAGGGAAAAATTTATTTGATATTCGAGCGTCAGGATATTAATAAACTATGTATTAGAACATGCAATTAGTTTTAATCATTGACGTTTATATTTTTAAACATATTATATGAAAGACATGAATAGATTTATTTATATTATCCATTGCGCTTATTACATTATTTTGCGATATAAATCGATGTTAATTTGTATATAATTTTCTAGTCTAAAGCGATAATATCCGAGAATCCGTGTTTTAAACAAATCATGTACAGATTAATAAAACGCCCTTATGCTAGAATATAAGTCCATTTGCATGATTTTATGAACTTTTCAACAATTTTAAAGGTTGCTAATTCTCTTGGACGTCTTCATAGTCCTCCCATACTTCGTTCGCAACAGTCTCATGGAAATAACGTACATTATTGTACCTTACTATGAAAATATATTAATGAAATTCGAATTTAAAAGACATAACGTACCTAGAATTCTTATGTCAAGTATTTATTATATATTATTGCGACAGTTTAATCGAATGTAACATGTCTATTTATCAACATGGATTTCTACCAGGCAGATCAACAATTACAAACTTGGTCATTGTTAAACAGTTACATTCAGTTATATCTTTGACAGTTATATCCTCGGCATTTTATTGTCGCCAACAAGTTGATGTCATTTAAATAGACTTTTTCAAGGTGTTTGATTCTGTAAATCATAGATTACTACTTGTAAATTTGGAGCACATTGGATTCTGTCCATCATTTCTAAAATTAATGTCCTCATACATAACTGCTACAGTAAGGTATGGACTACAATCGTTATGCTGTCAGGAGTTCCGCAATGGTCGAATCTTAACTGTTATTGTTTAATATTTATATTAATGACCTTCTGTCTAAACTTGACTGTCAGTATCTGGGATATGCGACGACCTGAAAGTATATAATACAATAAATATGTGTCAAGATTGTATACGACTTCAAACTAAGCGGGTATTAATCTTCGAAAGATGTTAACACAAACAATATACATTTAAATATCCAAGAACATTCTGTGATTACATATAATAGATGATCCAGTTATTTATAATTATTATATTTATATGGCTAGGTGTAAGAATCTCACAAGAAGTTCAAAACTTACTTTTTCTGCATATATAGCTTCTGTCTGTCTATCAGCATTTACGTCTTTAAGGTTTCTTATAAGTTCTGCACGATAAAAACTTTGTATTACATTGGTATCCTCATTACGTGTATCAATATCTGGCAGTTGAAGAGATACAAAGAAAGTTCCTAAAATACTTGTTTTACAAAACTATAAGTGATTATCCGAATTGTGGAACTAGATTGTCATAATTTTCAGTTTGTCTCAAAGACTTTGACTAGTGCTAAATTTTTTAATAATCTTTTGTATAGTAAAATTGATTGTCCTTTCTTGGTTTCTCGGATCCGGTTGCATGTGCCTGTACGCAAAACAAGAAACTTTAATATTTTTTGTATCCCAAGAGCTAGAACTAATATTTTGCTCAGATCGCCATTTGATCATATGAAGAAGAATTATAATAAGCACTATACCACTCTTCTTAATGAAGAAGAATGGAAGACGATTAGGGAAGGGTTCTAAAGATGTATGTGTGTTTATGTGGGAAAAATAACTTGTTATTTTCATTATGAATTATTAGAATTTAAAATCATGTTTTGTTGACATACTTTTACTTATTTAGCATTTGCGTTTATTAATTACTGTGACTGACTTTACCCTTTTTTCTTGTATACTTTTTATACTTATAAATAAATAAAAGGAAATAATCAGGAAAATAATTTGATTTTTTTAATTTATTTTGATTATTTTGTCAGTCATACTCTACAATCGATAGTTTTTTTATATATTGTTGTTGTCCTATAAGTGGCTATGCTGTTGGGCAATAAAGTTATTATTATTATTCCCTTTAAAAAATAATGACAACAAAAATAGTAAGAATAATAATAATTTCTAAAATAATACATAAATATTATTATTAAAAAATACAAATTAGTTGACCCATGGTACAACTACTAACCACACATAGTTTTAGAAAATTTGTAGGTTAAAATATACCAGAACAGAAGCATTCTCACATATCACACAATAAACGAGACATTATACTAAAAAAAGCATACTTGATAGACATTTCTGTACTTAGCACCCATAACCTTCAACAAAAATATTGTATATAGAACAACAATAAATATATCTCTCTAGCAGGAGAGATACAGTAATTAAGACATCAGAGTCAGGTTAAAATTATACCATTTATAATTTCTCTGATGTTTGAATAATTCTCAAACAACTCCATGAAATGGAGACTTCATTATCTTAATAATATCAATAGGAGGAATTTTCAATATATCTATAGTTCCCTGTAATGCAACAACTCTATTCAACAATGACGGAATTATCTATTGAAAACTTCTACAAAACCTCCTCTAAAGCCTTGACGGCATCCAATTCTGTTTGAAATCGCCACCCTTTAACGTCGTTTTCGCTGGACTTTATACACTATAGGACAAAGAAACAAATCATGTATTTTTAAATCAAATTTTGTACAAATGGTTACTGTAAATGATTAAATTTTCATTGTAAATTTATAGAGGAAATTTTATAAATGAGTTGCCGCTCCACGTAAACAAACATACGAGTATTTTGCTATTCATTCGAGCATTCTTCTAATAAGATGTTCTATCGACTTCTACGCTCATTCCAAGCAACTTGTAAAGTTGCTTGGACTGCACGTAGCTTTCTGTTATAAATTCACAAGAGGTTGGGAAGAATGCCAACTTTTCGACATATCTCAGACATGTCCCACGGACGACAGGTCTGGTGACGGTGCAGGCCAACCAAGAATATTGTTGTCTCTAATCTTTCCGTCCGGCGGTTCTTCCAAGTCATTCAGAGCCTTTTCTATGATGTTGTCTTGTGTGTATTTCTTTGCATATGCCTAGCAATTCCACGAAATGCACTACTCATCTCATGTAGATCGACGATGTAGTCCCTTTCAGAATTACTTATTATTAATTGGCGATAATTTAGTTGTCTTCGAAGTTTTGGCATTTTAATACACTAATCACAACTATAGATTATTAAAATCGAATAACCAAATTAAACTGATTCAAAATAAAGGAAAGGAAAACGAGTTTTTTTCCGTTAAAGTTTGGCGAAAAACGATACAAGGGAATATTGCTTTTTTGATATTTTTTTAAAATTTATTATCAGAGCAGTAAACATTTGTACAAAATTTAATCTAAGAATGTATACCTTTATTGGATAATTCAATTTGGTTTTTGTTTATATCAAGACAATATAAAAGATGCTATACATTCTCGACATTTTTACTGCTAAAAGTTCTATCATGACAATAACTACGTACGAGCGAGTTAATAGTGTAAAACTTCCATTTTTGAATCAGCCCAGATCGTTTGTTGGTGACATAATCCTTCATTAATCGATGCAAAATTTCTTTATAATACTTGGCGGTTACTTAATACCATGTGAAGCCCTAAACGTATATCCTCTGGTAATCGAAAAATGTTATGAATATATATTTAGCGACCAATTTTTACGATTTTCTTATATATATTAAATGCTCTATGACTTCTTCTTCGGATCATAACGATATATTAGGCTTCATCTATTGTGTTTTAATTTTTCCTTGAACACGTTATTTCCAGTACTCATAAATCGCTACTCTATTCGATCTTTGATCCGATGTTAGCAAATGCAGAATCTAATGAACAGGAACTCTAGACACGTTTGAATGTTTGTGCAAGAAGTTAAAAGTACCTCGGATAGATATTTCAAGAATGCTAGAGAAGTATGAGCTAACTATATGGATCTGTGCGAATAATTACTTTTTCAATGTTGATGCTTCCCTCAATTAACATGCTAACTGGCGTGCTAAGACTTCCTTGCAACTCGACCATCTTTAAATTTTTTACGCTGTCAGAAACGAACAAATTTTGTTCCGAAATCCAGAACTTCTGTTGTAGGCTTTACTAGGTGACTATAAAATTTGTTTGTTTTTGTTCATGCATTTCAGCCATTACGATTTTTACAGACATAATAACAATGTCACTCCCGAATTCTCGCAAACTCAGATGAATAATTTGTGACAATTGTTATTTTGTACAAAGAAAGAAACTTACTTGATAAAAGATCCTAGTATATATACTCGTACATACATTTGTATGAAATCGACTACAAGTCTTGTAGTTAATTTTTGCATTTTTCTCATAGATTAATCTGGTCTTTTAACGTGTATTGACAGAGAGTTTTTTTTTTGTTAGAGAATATGTGTTGTAGTGCCATATGTAAATAAATAGACATCTAATTTATTTTTTATTAACAAATTAGAGTCTGTACAAATATATGATCATTACTAATATCTTTCCATTTATTTTCTATCATTTGCCAAAAGTTTTCTTTATTTCCTGGTCGACAATTTCGGTTATAAATCTTTTTAACTAGTAATCCTCAAACGTTTTCTATTGGATAAAGGTCGGGACTGTCCGCTAGTCAAGGCAGAACTTCGATATTATTGTCTTCGAATTAATTTCTTATGATGCAATGGGTACGAAACAATTATATTGATAAACAAAATTCTGCTAGGGATGTAACTGATGTACCATGACATTTTCTAATATTATTTGATAAATTTCACTGTTTATTCATTGATCAATATTCAACAAGATCTCACTCCGTGTACACTTATCTAGGCCCAAACGTTTATATAAAATCGCTTCACATGTTGCAAACCACTTACGTATTGCTCTTCAAACCTAGTATTTCGAGGTCTATTTACATGAATGTTCTCATGAATTGACAATTGGAGGCTTTTTAATTGGTAAAAACAACTCTATTTCAAAACTCTGCATTTTGAAATAGAATCAACCTCGAATTTTTATACTCGATTGTTAGTTTTTAGTTTTTTTTAGCAGCGGAATAATTTCCAATTTCTGAATCTTTAATTACTCTACAACCAGTTGATAAACAACCAGAAAAATTAGTTTCAACTGCAGCTTTTCCTTCAGAATCGAATGGATTTTTCCTTAAATAATTAATATGTGCAGCGTAATTGTTAACATTGTTAACACTCTTCTCCCGCCCGATACTTTTTTCGATGTAGTTTCTTCCCGTTACCAACGTTTCTTAATCAGTCCTTAAGAAGCATCCTGGACACCGAAGCTAGTTAAATTCCGGTTTTCCCAGCATTAACTCCTTTATGAACAATAACGATGTACACTCGTATAAGAAATGTTCAATCGTTTCGTCTTCCTGTCCACAACCTTTGCATAAAGTGGTTGCAGTAAGTTCCATGCAGTTTATGTTTTCTTAGCTGGAATCGAAGACGTTATTTACAAAGTTTATAAATTATATGTATTTGTATTTTAATTGGGTCATAATAAATATAACAAATAAATATTGTTTAGAGGGAAGGGGCATCAGAGAAATTATAAATGGCATAATTTTAGCCTGCTCCCGATGCCTTAATTGTTGTACCTCTCCTGCTGGAGGGAAATATTTATTGTGTTTTTCTATATATTTTTGTTGAAGATTATGAGTGTTAGATATAAAAACGTCTATTAAGTATGTTTTTTTTTAGTATTTTTATGAGTTAGTGCAACGTCTCGTTTATTGTGTTATTATGTATGTGTTTCTGTCCTGGTATAATTTGACCTCCGAATTTTCTAGAACCATGCGTACTTGTATCATGGGTCAATTGTGTCTACTTGTATTTTCTATGTATTATTTTAGAAATTATTATTATTATTATTACTATTTTTGTTGTCATTGTAATACCATTTCACTTAGATCCCTCCCAGACTTTAAGATCATATTTATTTAGACAGGAAGAGATTTGATCCTAACTAACTCAAAATTTCGTCGGTTATTAAATCGTTTCGAGAAACTTTTCTAGAGATAATCATAATGCTTTTAATTTATTTACCTGAAACTAAATTAATTTTCTGTTCTAAACAAACAATTGCTTTAGTTTAATGTATACAAGGATAATTCGATTAAAAGTAAAGCAATGTGATATTTTGCAAGATCACCCGTTAAAATATCGAATTGTTTTACTTTTAATCGAATTATCCTGGTATACATTAAACTAAAGCAATTGTTTGTTTAGAACAGAAAATGAATTTAGTTTCATTTATAGCTCAATATAGTGACATACATAAATGAAATAATTATAATCAAATACGAACACGTAAAAAATATAAAAATATGATCTATTATTTGTGGATGGTCAAACGTCTATGTATTATCAGTTAATAAACATTGAAAAATTGAAACATTTAGCAACCAAAGAACGAAGTCATTAACAATTCTTTATTAACAAGCCGCCTAAAAACGACTGCAGAGAAAACATTACTAGAATACTATACCAGATAGAAGCATATTTTTGAATACGTGTAAAGAACCTAATTACGCATGAGCTAGAAGTTTAAATAACACAAAAAATGTAAGACAAATTTTATATAACGTACAGGGGAAGGCGTAAGATAATCTTATTTGATCAGACTCGAAATGTGCGTACAAAATAGCGGTAATGGTAAAATAAAGTAGGATATACGAAAGACATAAGATACTAGACATATACACAGATATAAGTTCCAATTGTATTATTTATATATAAAACTTGTTCATATACAGTTCTGTTCTTATAAAAAATAAATTATATTAAAAGAAGTGTGGTATTTATAGTTTTTTATATAAACGAATATCGTATCCTGTTACTTCTCTTTCAAGAAAATTCAATCTCGGACTTTCAATAGTTGTAGAATTATTACAGAGCAAGGTTATCTAGAATCACGCAATTTAAAAAAGCCTGAATGATATTTTATGTTAACAAATAAACCATAAAATTTTATATTAAATTTGATTTAGTGTTTTGTTAATTACACTCGTAGAGAAACATATTAATTTCGGTGTGAAACTTTTACAGTTATGTCGTAAGTATTAGATTACTAAAAGAAGATCTATCAATCTACATACACTATGTAGGCGTTCTCGCGCTCGTAATTGCCAATATTATACATGTAAAATGTCCTAAAATTAGAACATTCTTTGTCGAAGGATAGGAGCAAAATGTATCCAATTTTATGGAAAAATACATATATTACGCAATTTATATATAGACAGGTGTGTTTTTTTATGTGCTATAAACGAAAACTAAATTAGTTTAGCAGAAGAAATGACTACAGATTATCGATTATTTATGTAAAATACTTTAATAGAAAAAAATTAATCATTTTATTAATATCTACAATACAGTCTGAATCACTCGATTCATAATAACTACTTTAAATTTAAATTAAAAACGAAAACTTTTCTATAACATGCTTCTTCCTGTGGTACATCGAGATTATTCAATCCTGAAAGAATATTTTACCTCTTTAAGTGATTATGTATAATTGATTAAAATAGTAAGAAATGACATAAATAGTAAAAATAGTTAATAATTACATTACTTGAATCATCAAAAATTTCAGACTTGCAGTAATGTTAGCACGTAAACTGTAAACTATCGTACTGTGATAGTACTTTTAACAAAGGAGAAGTAAATGTTATGCCGATTTAAACAATATTTAGATTTGGTACATAACATTGATACACCTTTGCATTTCGCGGTCAAAATTCGGACATTCTAATTAAAAATTAGAATGAAAGTATATTCAAAGTCTCTTTGTCCGAATTTTGACCGTGAAATGCAAAATTTCCATCGTCGATTATCCAAAATAATTATATTCAAGCCCCTGTTTCTTTATTAAGGACCTAATCCTTAATAATAGGTATTGTAAAGAAAATTAGACAAACGTACTGATGTTTTGTAAAGTTTATCATAGCGTCATAAAATCTTTGGCGAACAATGCATGCAAAGTATGAGAACAACACGAAAAGTTCGAGAGTGTGTTGCCGTTCCAGAAGATCATTCTCAATTTATCAATATAAGTAGCCGAGATCGTGTACGATTATTGGTTAGACTGACAGTACTTGATGAAGATCGATGTTAGTAATCAGTATTAATTAGCAGTGTATGTAAAGAGTGTTTTTCAAATTACTTGTATTCATTAATCGTCGAAAGTTTGAAAAGATGTTTCTGTTATTTCAACGGTTGCTTTTACTGTTGCTAACGAACCATTCCAGCAAATACGAAACAGTATCTTTCATTATTTTCTGCATTATTAACAACATCCTTATAAATAATAAAACTTTTGAGTACAACGTGACGTTGGACTGTTTCAGTGCAGCAAACAGTAGCAGTAGTTGAGCCCTGAAGATGACACATACGAGTGGGTACGGGTGCTAGTTGTACTGTTTCAGTGCAACAAACAGTAGTAATAGTTGAGCCCCGAAGATGACCCATACGAGTGGGTACGAAACGTCGGCAGTTATACTAGTGACGCGGTTCCAGCCCGGAAGCCCAGAAGAAGATAAAGAAATTGTGTTTTAAATTGTACTCTCCAAAACACATTTCTGCCCAAAGCAGTTCACTCAAACGAATTTAAACTTTTTAAATTAATTAAAAGGTTAATAATTATGTATGTTATTATTTTAACGATATTAATAAATAAATCACAATCGCTGCTGGTATTTAGCTTTTGAAAATTACGTATAAACTACTATATAATTTTATAAGATTTGACAATTCCAATAATGTCTAGAAATTGGGTTGTTTTATTTATATTTGATAGCCTTTCTAATAGTCTTATATTTGTGTTTATTTAAGTAATTGCCAACCAATATATACATTAAATTTTGTTTACTACGAACGTTTTTCACATTCTTTTTTGCTGAATTTCAAAACATGACAATTTTAATATACAATCGCGTGCAATTACCAACACCGTTAGTAATATAGATCATATCGTGAGAAAAACAAACTTTGTTCAACTGGAATTTCCTTGACCAAGATTTTACTTACAGTTTCATTTCTGAATCATTCAAAGTAAAGAACTTATCGATAGGATTCTAGCACTAATGATACCGATTATTCATCAATACCAGTCGAACATAGCTTATAAATTGATTAATGAAATTAAAATAATTTATCGTTAATAATTAAAGGATGTTTTAAATTGTTCCTATAGCATTTCTATACAAGTGTATACGCATCTAAATATTCATTTCAATTCGTTGAGGTCGGTACTCGTTGTCCATAGTAATTCTGTTAAAGTAAAAGCGTCAGAAATATGAATATCACTTACTAAAAATCTAAACAATCTGCAGATCTTTCACACATGCCTACAACTTACAAGATCATTGCTACGGTGAGATGCTTATGTAACGCATCTCACTTCCTTGCTCTACATACATATGTATGTATATTATTTTGTTGTGTTCGCTTAGTTCTGCATAAATTTTCAGCGTATTTTCAAATTTGCACTTATTAAGAAATATTTAATTGAGTTAGTGTGTTAATTTAATTAATACTTGGCCGATTTATTCTTCATTTAACTACGAATCCGAATGACAATGAATCAAATTTATCTTTTTTATTTTTATAAATAGAGAACGCACAAAAAATCATTTTTATTTCTGTTATTAGCTTTAGGAAGCGAAACCTGAAATTCAAAACGTTTCCTCTTTCTTTTTAACTAACTCTATAACAGTTGTATACACTAATGCGAGGAACAAATAGATTGTAAACAAATACTTATGGATCAGGTTATTATTAAACATATAAGTTAAGAAATAGAAGTCTCCTTTGCGCCTACATCGATTGTTTATCAGAAGATATTTAACACTATACCACATAGCTCTTGTACGTTCTTGAGACAAGATAGACCCTTATTTCATAAGATATGGTAGATCCTTATTTTATAACGTACCTTAGGTATGTTATGAATGGCAAACATCTCTATACATAAACACACAATCAGATACATTGACAAGTAGCAGAAGTGGCAATAAAACAGGGTATATGTCAAGGAGATGCATTTAGCGCTCTTCGGTTTTGCATTGCCCGTAACTATTTATCAAACACAGTAAACGCAACACTACAAAGTTATAGAATAAACCACCATAACAAAAATGTCAGACCTTCTGTAAATAGATGATTTGAAAATTTAGGTATGCATAGACCAAAAACTTCATTCATTACTAAACATAATAAAAGCTTTTCTTAAAGGAACGATATAATAATATAAAGAATATAATACACAAAAGGACCCAGTAGAAGGACTTCAACAAACAAACAAAATCCTTTTACTAATCATATATTAATTGAAACACGAAATCAACAAAAATTTACAAAGCACTTACAACAAATTTTTATTATTCTACATTCGGACTCATAAAATGGTCAGATACATAATTAGACTCAGTCAATAGACTCATTAGAACAATAGTCACAAACCATCTACATATCCTCAATATCCTGGTTTACATTACCCAGAAAAGATGGAGGATAACTTTCAAATTTTCATCGAAAGAAAATACATACTATAAATAAGTAAACAACCTATGAATATAATTTCTGATCATGAGAAACAACACTCTTCACAAAACATTAATAAAAACCAACAATAAAATCACAACATACAACCCCAGGACTGTAAATTTAAATGCAGAAAAACATATAATCACAACAACAATAAAATAGAAATCTGAAAAGCAAAATAATGCACTGAACACATACTCACAAAATAACACAAACACATATCGACAAACAGGTAACCAACAAATGGTTGAAAATTAGAAGTATTTATGCAGAAACTGAAAGATTCATTAGTGCAATACAAGATCTAGTTATGAAAACCAAAAACTGTAATAAATATATGATAAAATAAAATGACTTTGGAAACCTGTAGAAAATATCATGAAACATCAGAAACAAATGGGAGCACGTACAAACTTAGGACAGGCAGAACACATGACGCAACACGACAATATCTGTAAAATACATAAATAATAAAAAGACAAATTAGTAGACACAATTGACCGATGGTACCAATACGAACCATAAATAGAAAAATATGTCTGCTTAAAGTGGCACAAAAATTCGAAATTTTAATTAGGCTGAAACAGAAACATTCTCACAGATTACACAATAGACAAAATTATATCAACTCATAAAAATAGTAAGAAATATACCTAATTTACCTCTATACATAGCAGCCGTAACCAGCAGCAAAAATAGGGAACAGGTCAAAATCAACTACATCTACCCCTAGAATAATTTCCAAACAACTCCATGAAATCTTTAAAGAACTTAACCTGGATCCATGTATATATAAAAATTGTTTTGAACATCTGCTTAATCGTCAGAGGATTTCTGAATACATAAAAAAATATCGAATTTTATCTGTATTTAAGTACAAAGGTAAACATGAGCAAACAGGTATTAATAATAACAACGATAATAATAGTAATAATTCGCAGTTTCAGCTGCGCACAATCCGAGTTCAAACTCATAGATATGTGATTTGAGTGAAAAGTTCCCCGTCTAGTCGTCCTGGCTGAGAAATTTAGGGAAATCAACGCCATAATAATAATCTTTACTGATCAATGAATATAAACTAAATAACTGCTTGTAACAAGATATAACCAAAATTAATAACTGCAGTTATTTCAAATTGAAACAAAATTAAATTATTGCATTCTACAAAACATAAAATAAGCGTAATAAAATCATGTAATTGCTTTATTACTAAATATGCAAACATGAATACTTATCTATACAATAAAATCGTAAATAGTTAAAAATGCATCCGATAGGGAACTTTGTAAAAAGCAGTGGTCATAGCTCCAGGTGTTAAGAAGTTTTCAAAAATCTAGTATTCTGTTTGGATACGATAATATTAATTTGAGGCAACAACTCAGCAAAGTCTGTGACATTGTGAATTAATTTTGAAAGGAACTTACTACTGGTATCTACTCTGTGCATACAAAGAGTTTTCAAATTATATCTAAGAAATAAATTGACATATTCAGTTCTAAAGTAGGATGGTGATTATCAACTTTGATAGAAACTTTAAAAAACTCTTCTGAACACATTTCAGAAGTAACTGCTGATAATGGTAAGGTGAGTTCAAAACTATTGAAGCATATTCTATTTTAAACCTCGTAAGACAGTATTAGAGAATTTTAATATGTGCAAGTGATTCTAATTTAAGCACAGCTTAAATTAGAATCGAACAAATCTTTAAAATTCGAATATACTATTTACAATATACACATATTTCTTTAAAGTTTAAAGAATTAATGCTAGTATGAAAGACATAGGTTAGTACTCTACAATCAAAACGATCATTTATTTATAAGCTGAAGATAAGAGACTCTAAACTGGAACCCTAAGAAACTCTTGAAGAAATTTTAAAGAAATTAGATTAGAATCAATTGTAATTGTAGTATTAGGAGCGAATTCAAGAAATATTAACTTAGAGATCAAAATACCATGGTCTGTAGTATCAAACGCTTTATTCAAAGTCATATATGTGTATATAACGCCAACTTATTGGCATTAATCTATTTGTTAACTGATGAGGTTAGTAACAATAGCCTTAACAGGAAATAAACCTACACTGACTAATTGATACACAAAGAATGAATCCAATTATTTTAGCACAGCTTAATAAGGTAAGATAAGGTCTACAGTTTTGTTAGGTCTATAGATTTATTAGGTCTACAGTTACTAATATCGAAATGGTCCTCCTTCTTAATCACTGGCTTAATCCTGCTAATTTTCTAATTGTTCATACATAAATTATAAATAATGATGAGAGAATTGCAAGCAAAAAACTAGGTAACCCATCATACAAAGGGTACTAGGAAAGTTTTACAATATGACGCAACAATGAATCGTAGGAAGTTGCTTGTTGCTGCATGTTGAGGTATGTTCATACGTGCATAGTAGTCGCCGCGACATGTTGATGGGCTCATTTATTCATTAGCAGTGAGAGTGTAAAGTGCTTGCGATGGTGTTGTGGTCACGAAATGAGATAAAGGCAGTTTTGCGTTATAATTTCCTGCATGGTTTAAACATAGTTTATCCACATCGCACAACGATATTCAGGTGGTATAGAGAATTCTAAAGGGTAAATTTAACCGTGGAGGATGCCGAGAGGCCGGGAAGGCCACGAACGTCATTTACAGAGGAAAACGTTTCTACTGTGAGGAAAATGCTTGACGAGGACAGGCAAGTGACCTTCCAACAGATAGAGGATACTTCAGGCTTAAATGCACCAGCAATTCGTTCGATTCTGGATGATCAATTGCACGTGAAGAAACTTTGTTCTCCCTGGGTGCCGCATCGACTGACTGAAGAGCAGATGATACGACGTGTGACTTGATGCCGGGAGATGCCAAAAAAATTAATATGGGACAATCTCGGTATGTGAACAACATCGTGACAGGTGACGAGACTTGTCTGTACTATTACAATATGCCGACCAAAGCTCACACACACATCCGTAGTTGTCAGAAAATCCCGATATGTAAAAAAGAACACTGAAGACAGTCACAGCTAAGTGGTATACTGAACAGTGCCTGCTTAAAGTCACTAGATCTATGAAGAACCTGCGGCCAAAGTCAAGAATGGACACTTGGTTCCTCCATCACGATAATGCTCCAGCTCATCGCGCCAAGGCCTGCACCGAATATTTGACCACGACATGATTGAAACTTCACGAGCACCCTCCCTACAGTCCAGATCTTGCTCCCTGCAACATTGCATTGTTCCCGCATGTGAAAATGAAGCTAAAAGGGAGGCGGTTTTCCAGTTATGAGGACCTTCTGCGGGCTCGGGACAACGAGTGTGCTTTACTCCCTAGTGAAACTTGGCAGAACTGGTTTAAAGATTGGTTTCGGAGGATGGAGAAGTGTATTAAGTGTAGAGGAAATTACTTTGAAGAAACTAAATACACAAAGCTGTATTGCAAAACTTTCCTAGTACCCTTTGTATCACAAATGAAATTAAATGAATCAAGTTTCTTGATATCTGCCCAAAATTTATCAGTTATAATGTATCCTATATATAAAAATAATTATAAAATAAATACATTATATATGTATGTGTATGTATTTTGAAAGTTATCGAAAATAAGCCAGGGTCAGCAGAATTCATTCAAAGAGAAACAATACCCCCACACCCACCCTTGCACTGCAAAAGATTATTTCTGTTTTCATGATAATTATAGTAATCAAAACAGGCTATATGAAACAAATATATATTATACATACATTGTTACTTTAATTCCCTCAACGGCTCCTTAAAATGGCCTCAAATGTACACATACAGATTTATTACGTAAATAAAAGAATTGTGGCATATGCACTTTCGATTTTATTGTTTCATTATTGGTTTAAATAAATTCGGTAACTATTATTATATGCTAATCTATAGACATATACTTACATATTTGTCTTTTACATGTTTTATTATATCTAAATATATCGCTGATATAGAAATGGTAACACCTAATCTTAACAGAAATGTTACACTACCGAAAAATTTTAAAATTGTGTATCAATTCCTACTTTTTGTGTTTATTTTTATTTCCGATTTTCTTGGTACTATTAGTTAATTTAAATTCTTTAGACTCATATTTTACTGACTTCATCTAACGGTCGTGAAAATGTTCAAGTCGAATTAATATAAAACTCAGATTATATTCGAAATGGGAAAATTTTAGTCTGCAGAATGGAGTTTTTCCAAAATAATTAAAAACAGCGGGAGTAATGCTTGCGTATAAAAATGAGTAGATTAACGAACCAACAAAATTACAGGACACATTAACCAAAATGTCTTTTTTAATTAATAAACTAACAAAATTACAGGACATATTATCCAAAATGTCTTACCTAATCGAGCTCGATATAGATTTAAGAAGCAGATATCGATACTTACTGAAGCCTAACGATATATAAGACTTTAAATGAAAGGTGTAAGATTGGTATGATGCGTTCGACTGCGTAAATCATAGCAGTCTGTTGGGGAAGCAGGACCAATGTTTGGGGTTTATAATGAGCTATTCTGAAGATCGTTCATAACAAACATATACAAACGGGGAACTATCTTGTGAAAAAGAAATTATCAGAAAATTTCCACAAGGATCGATTTTTGATCAACGCTCTTTATCTAATCTATATAAACGAGAAAATATATACATGGTGATCGAATCTACGTTTATGCAGACGATACATCAGTCATAACAACATCAAAGAACTCTAGCATACTAGAATCTGATGTAGTACTACGCATTACTGAAGTGACAATACGCTTAGTTAATGTTCAACGAAATGTCCTTCTCGAGATAATTAACAGAATTGATTATCATTATAGTTAAAAGGAACGAACTAAATATTATCAACTCGAGACACGAGAGTGTCAGAGGATGATTTTCAAAATATTTTAATAAAAACTTCTATTGCATGCTTTATGGTTATGTTAATCAAAATACGATAGTTAATAGCCTTTGCTCTTTGTCAACTATACAGGTATCTTGATTATGCTATATTAAATTCTGACACAGTACTGTTAATTAGTAGAAGAAAAATTAGAATTAAAAGCATTCGTTAATTGTAAAGAAATAAGAGAAATCAACATTTCATTTTCACAGATTCAATAAATTACGTTGAATTTGATTTAAATTAAATTTATGTTTTATTAATAAGAATCGATTACGTGCATTTTATTGGAAATTTAGAAACTTTCGCAAAACTCAAATCAATTCCTGGATAACAAAAAATAATTCTTTTTTATTAGCACTTATTACATTAGTTACAGAAAATTGTAAAAGAAAACCAATAAAAACTATTATATTTGGTTTTATTGCAAAAACCAACAAAGTATAGAAATTAAAAACAATATACAAATTACAAAATATTATTACTACTTAATATACAAGCCTTGGAGTTAAACGATGTGAAAATAAAATGACATTCAAGGTTTTAGAACTTTATGAACACCAAAAATAAAACGCGTAGCTATATATGTTTTTCCATATTTATGTGCACGCACACATACACATGTAAGAACATTATTCTTCGTATATAGACTATGAAGCATTCTGTCAAACTGAGTAAAGTCGGACTGAAATATGTGTACATAAGTAAGTAGTATATGTGTATGTATGTATGTACGTATGCCTGACACACATGTAATGTCGATTTTGCAAGAACCTCAAATGGACGATCGAAGGAGCGTTTGTGAAACAATTTCATATTTCGGAGAAGTTGTTCGTTCTTCTTATGCAGCAGAGAACCGTCTAGTTGGATGTAAGTATATTCAGTTCGCATACCGGTTTGTTATGTAACCGGATTGTTCCGGAGTGAAATAGTGAATGAGTTTTTAGGAATGTGTACATGGTAGATAGTTTATTCAGCGCATTGTGAAAAAGTGTTAAAATTTTCTTTTTTTTACGAACAACAATTACATTGAGAAAACTTTTTCCTTTGAATATGATTTAATTCAACGTCGAATGAACTGCATACATATATATATATATAATATACACATATACTTATATACATAATGACGATGACTATTTGAAGCTAATCTTAGTTCATACATATTAAAATATGTATTCCTTACTTATTATTTAAATCTATTGAGTATTAGTATCGGCTTTAGCTAGTGAAGCATTTGAAATCATAGTGTTTTTAAAAAGATTTATTAAGCTATTTGCTTTTAAAAATCGATTTACTATAATTACCTAACAAACAAATGCCATAGTGTATAAGGTTTAGAATCTAAATAATAACAATCTGCTGTGGACGTGTTATGGGACAGAATTAAATAATGTCGTTTTTCAATATCCCCTCAACTCCACGTATTTTGAACAATGATGCTGAAATGCCATTATGTCATTTTTGTAATGGTCTTTCTCTAGATCCTCGAGATACTGTTCCAAAGTCAATTAGTTCTGGTTAAAGGAATTGATGAGACACAATATATGGTTTCGAGGTTCAGACTACATGTGGAACATTGTGTGGGTAAGGCACATTCTGCCTTAAAATTAATATATCCTCATCGTGCATATCTCAGTTTTCATAATAAAATACTGTTATGTAACTCTTTAGTGTTATCTTCATTCTCGTTTTGGCCAACATTACATATTCCTTGTTTGGATTCTAATTCCACTTTGAGAATACAACGCAGCATGCAAAATTCTTAATTCAGATTAATACAGCGTGTTTCAAAAAGAACATACGTATTACAAAGTATTATTTTGTCCAAACTATCGATCGCTGCGTCTCGGCTCTGCTATTGGAGAAACGAATACATAGTCTAGTTTATTTAATATCCGCTAGATGTCAGTTGTCTTCTCTTTCTCTTGGTAACCGCCGTGTGTTTAAAACGGCTTCTCCGCAGCAGAAATCATTTTGTGTTCTCGAGTTTGCGAAGTGCAATTCCGTGATTACAGTGCAAAGATGTTTTAGGTTGAGCTACCAAATTGATCCTCCGATTGAGTGGAACATTCGCAGATGGTATCGACAGTTTGTAGATATAGGATGTGTATGTAAAAGAAAGAGTCCTGGCCGCCCTCGTGTTTCTGAAGAAAACGTTGCACAAATTCAAACTGCTTTCCAACGTAATCCTTCAAAATCAATTCGTCGTGCCGGTCGGGAGTTACAACTACATACAACAACAATTTGGCGTGTTTTGAGACGTCGGTTGGTTATGAGGCCGTACAAGTTGCAGTTGTTACAAGCTCTGCGTCCTGACGACAAACGGAAACGTATGGCATTTTGTAACGATATTCATGATGCTATTGACAATGATAACACTTTCGCACAACGCATTGTGTTCACTGATGAAGCGACTTTCCATGTTAGTAGTTTGGTAAACAAAGACAATTTTCGAATTTGGGGTATACAGAACCCACATGCAGCCATTGAACGTGTACGAGATTCGCCTAAAATCAATGTGTTTTGTGCGATATCCCGATCATCTGTTTACGGTCCATTCTTCTTTGATGGAAACACGGTTAACGGTCAGCAGTATCTCGATGTGTTACAAAACTGGTTGTTTCCAAGGCTGCACGAAGACAACTTCATTTTTTATCAAGACGATGCACCCGCTCACCGGAGTTGCCAAGTGCGTGAATATCTGAATGAAACTCTACCGAACCGTTGGATTAGTCGTCAAGGAGCTGGCGACTTAGCATGTCTCAGCTGGCCTCCACGGTCACCGGATTTGACACCCTGTGACTTCTTCCTGTGGGGTTTCGTTAAAGACAACGTTTATGTACCACCACTCCCACAGAGCCTAGAAGAGTTGAAGAACCAGATCCGTACTGCCATAACATCAGTGACGAAGGACAGGCTTGCCCGAGTATGGGAGGAATTTGAGTATCGATGTGATATTGTTCGTGTCGCTGATGGAGGACATATTGAACACCTGTAATATGAACTTAAGAGGTTCGTAAATATGTGTGTAAAGTTTCATATTCGTATGTCTTAAAGTTTAATAAATATATGGCTTCGAAATATGTATATTCTTTTTGAAACAGCCTGTATATCACATATGACATCAGAAAATTTGATCATATTAGTACTAGCTAGCTTCAAATGTTTGAGTATGACCAACGACTATTGCATACACTTTGCATGTTTCATAAAGTCGTGAATATTGGTCAAGAGTATTTATACGAAAAATAATTTTTAGAAAGGGTGTAGGATGCAGTAGGAATTTACGTAACGAATAGATGTCTAAAACCATCTCACCAAAGAACCTTGTTTGAGAGAGGGTTCACATACAATATATCCAAACTATACAACAATATACTATTATCTATAAAGCGCTGTCAACCCAAAGTTTTTAAGCGTGAAATACACAGAATGCTCGTAACCAAAATCGTACTCGGTGACTGACATTCACAGTAATTCGACGTATACGTATTGGTAATTCGTGAAGAATGGCAAGGATTTAAGCACTACAGACTACTATTATTATTCATATGTTTTTGCCTCCACGCTATTAGGTAATAGGTTAGGCTTTAACTTTAGATATTAGGCATATTTCCTCCAAATTATATAATATAAGATCAGAGGCAAAGTTTAAAAGCAGGTTGATACCTGGCATTACGTCTGAACTTCCCTTTGGGGTTTCGCTTAATCATATGTACTATTGGATCTTGTATGTATAGGTATAGCAGTGTTGTGTGCTGATTAGCGAAATAAAGGCTACTTATTATTATTATTATTATTATATTTGTCTGGATACACACTAAAATATGAATGCTTGTTTGGAGAAATGCTGACGCAAACGTCTCATTAATCATAAGATAATAAAATAAAATCTGAATTTGTACTTCTCCGTGGCTACTTTTGAATCAATCAATATTATTAAGACATGCTTTAATACCCTCTTCCATATTATTACTCATTAGTACATAAGTTTAAATGTGTTAAATATCAAGTTTTTATTAGGTAGATTGGCACATACATATTTTAGAAATCCTATATAACATCTTATATATACAAAAGTCGACCACTCCTGGTTATAGAAGTTAGACACTGTAGTTTCTTCAACATCGATGAATTTTAGATTGTAGATGTAAGCAATTTATGTCACTATAAATACATTAAATAATATTAAATAACACTTATTTTAAAAGTACAAACTGCCACACCTATAGTGCGGAAGTATTTCATAATTGCCTATAAACATTCAACGGTAGACCGTTTGTATAAGTTTGAGTTTCTACATTTACAGGCAAAAATACGACGATTGTTAAATATGGGCAGAGTTTATGTCATTATAGACATGCATCTGCACGGTAATGTATGTATGTATGCACCGTCAGTGGACTGAATTTAAGTACATTATTGAACACCTGGTAAGCACACACTATCGGTATAACTATTTTAAGATTTTTATATTGTACAGTCATGGATACTGGTGCGGAATTATTGAAAATGAAAATATTTGTACTGCTCTAGTTAAGAATACAGCAATGTAAGTTACCAAAAAGTATCGTAGGCCAATAAGCATTAGCTTTACATAACATAAATCCACTTTATAAAGGCATATTTATTGTTTCATCTCCATATCAATTACAGTGGAACTACATACATAAATTAATTAACCATAAGATATTCAATTTTTTTCTAAATGTTGAAATATTTGACTCACGTGAAATGAATTCATTTTTTCTATTTTTATACATTTGTTTGAAAAATCATGGTTCTTGTAAGATTTTTCCCTTAATTTAAGTTATAACAAACGCACTGTGTGTTTTCTTTACAACACGCATGGGAATCTTCATTAGTTCTGATATAGAATCACCATTCTTTAGGCATATTAAGTATTTAAGTGTATTAGGCATACAAATATGACGCCATCTCGTTTTTTTTTTTATTTGAATTTGCTGTCAGTGATTTCAAATACATTCCAGTTTATGGGAAAAATACTTAAAAAATTATTTCGAATTTTGTAATTATTTCAATTAAAGATATCGATGTACGAGGGTAGCTGTTTATATTTCGGGAATAGCGAACAAAAAAAATTTGCATTTTTTATTATCGAAAAGAGTTTTATTGCTTTCCAAAATATTCTCCTTGAAAATTAATGCACTTTCGCATTCGTTTAAAACAACCCGAAAAGCATTGTTGCCACTGTGAAGGGGGTATCTCCAAAATATGAGTTTTGAATGCCTTAACTGCCTCTTCCGAGGTTGAAAACCGTTTACCACAAAGTTTATTCTTCGTGTGTGGGAACAAAAAGAAATCACAAGGTGCTAGATGAGGGCTGTACGGCGGATGGCTCATTCAATGTTTTGCCCGGTCAAATATTCAAGCGCGAACAACTTTTGTTGGTTATGTCTCGTCTTGGAAAACCCACACAGTCGACTGCTGTTTACTATCGGGCTCATACGTGTAGATCCACCTGTGACGACTTTATAAATGTTTTTTGAAGCACCGCCATTGTATTTTTTGTGCATTTTTTGGCACCAATCGACGTCCCTTTTTGAGCGGTTGTCAAATTATGTGGTATCCAACGTGAACATAGCTTCTTATCGGCTAAATGTTCATGCAGGATCTTATGCACGCTGGTGTTACTAATACCTAGAGATGCCTCGATCTTACGGTATGTCACATGACGGTCTTGCATTAACAATTCAGACACTGCATTAATGTTTTCCCACACAACATTTGTGGGACGACCTTCACGAAATTCATCGTCCAAAGAATGCTGTCCAAGTTTGAATTCACTGTACCAACGATATACTGTAGTTTTCGATGGTGCTGCATCACCATACAAAGAATTCAGGTCGTCGATGCATTCTTGTTGCGATAATCCACGTCAAAAGTTATGAAAAATGACTGCACGAAAATGTTCGCGAGTTAATTCCATTTTTTCACTGACATAAAATTTTCAAGTTATTGTCAACAATAGAGATAGCGACCGGATAATAAAACTGTCAAGGTAAATATATTGTCAAAAATGACAAACTTCACAATGCAATCATCAGATTGGAGGCAACACTGACAGTGTTGCCATTTCCCAAAATATAAACGGCTACCCTCGTATAATAATTATCAAAAATATATGATAGTTCGCATTGGAAGGCATAATTCTAATAAATCGTCCAACCACATTTGATGATGCGCCTCACTAAGGTTCTTCATTGGTTAATGTCTTTTTTTAACACAATTTAAATACGCATTCATGAGGCTTATCGGGAAAATGCTGCTTTAGTATACGCTCGCCTTTGTTGAAAAAGTTTGCTTATCGTCAGATAGGTATACTAGGCATTGCCATATTTTATTGTGCTTCCTATTCACATCCTCGACTAACTTCTGTAGATCATCCAAAACTTCGTATGTAGGATCGGAACGTCGTCAACATAAAAATCTAACCTACCATTACTATCTTTTCAATTATCTGCTACTTTCTACAATACCTTTTCATTTAGTGATCAGTACTTCACTCTATAATGCTTTTGCAAAATCGTTCACCATGTCTTCGCGTTATATTTCTGCAATATAGCTAATTTGCAAAATTTTTAAAGAAATTATTGATAAGTACAATCTACTAGGACTTTATTTATTATATTTTATTTCCATTAGTAAACAATTTGTTTTTAAAAACTGTTTGTACTTTTACCGCGTGGAATGACAACATGTATTTATAAAATGTCAACTGCAAAAACATACTGTAATGGTGCTGCCTAGAACTCATACATACCATGGAATACTTTATTGCAGAAACGCCACTGAATGAAAATACGAGAAATTTTTTTCTTAATAATTTTAAATGGAATTTTACGTCTGTTGCATTTCTACAACAGAGCGTTGTTACGGTTTATTTGTTATTTTTTCTATTTGTACATGTATACCTACATATTTTGACTATATTTTATTAACTTGCAATAAATAGGTTTTCATTAGAGCTCGTCACAATTTCCTTGCGATCAAAAAATAGACATAATGTTGCATCACAAATATATTTTACAAGCAAAGGCTACAAAATACGAAAATACCTAAACCCACTATATACGACAAACAACGACCAAATAGCTACAGATAAATAGCAGTAACAATCAAAAGTAGCATAATACATCATTAATTTAACAAATTTGAACAAACGTTTTTACAATCTACAAATACTCTAACTGATTATTGGAATAGATATGTCTCAGGAGATATTGTCAATCTAAACTAAAAATTATAAAAGAACAATTTGCTGAATCCTGCAGTTGTCTTAGGCATCATTTTATATAACTAGTGGCGACTACAACACGAAACATTTGCTACAGAGATCAATATTAATCGCATTTAAAAGAATATAACTCAAGCTGACAACAACAGTTAATGAATTACAATATCCCACAACTGATGAACTACTTCATCGACCAGATCAGAACAAAATTCCTAACTAAATGAATAAATTTCTGTATATCGCGAGCGACTACACAAAGTGTTTCACAAAAGTTCGCCTTCGAAACTATACAATAAATCAACGAACTGGGAAATTTTCAGGCAAACTCTTGATGAAGACCTACAATTTGGTTTGTCACCGAAGACTTCAGAAGATGAGACTCAAGCTATTGAACACTTCAACAATGTTGTTCAAAAGGCCACCTGACCAATAACTTTTAAAACTGATTTGAATTTAGTGAAGGAGAACTAGCCCAGAGAAGTCCAGAACATAGTGCTTACCAAAGATAGACTAAGAAAAGATTAGTACAAAACTCCTAGACTTTTTTATTTTATATGTACAGTATAATTATAATATTGGCCATATTTTAACGACGTAAGAAAAGAATGACTCATTGTACAAAACTAGAATATATTCGAAAAGCACAGAAAATAGAGAAAATAAACTTTCCAATGATGTCCAGTAATCTATAGATTTACGCACTATTTCTAGCGATTCTATTAGCCACAGCCTCAAGAATATTTCTTTTCTAGACTCCAAATTTGAATGGCATTTCCTTGAAACACCCCTTAATGTTCGATAGTTAAAAGGCTATCTAATCGAAAGCCTTAACAAACTACATACATGTTATTTTCCAACCATGTTTAAGTCATATTCATTTTGTGAGCGAGTTTTGTAGTTTGCTGAAATATCCATTTCTTTCTCCTAAAAAAATTTATCAGTGATTTCAGTAAAGTTTCTAACATTAGATTCTTAGTATACTCGGGCAGATATTTTCTCTCTTGCAAGAATGAACAAGAAAAATACCTTTATTGGAAACACTCCGACAGATCACTACTGCACCAACTTAACTTTTCGCTGTTTCGGTTTTAATGGCATTCAAAACTACTGTTAAAATGCGCTGTTCGCTCCTTCGCACTGGATTTCAAGCGATTCTTGCACGAACAGATGCTGCAGTGTTTGAAGTTGCAGCGAGGACAAACGATCGACAGGAGTAGGGAAACATCACCGCTGCCTTGAAAACGACCAATGGTACAATATACGGAACGCTCGTTGAAATTAAGGGGCTAGATTTATTAATATCGTATGTGGACCATTCTATAATATAAATGCTATCCATTAAGCGGTTACTAAAGAAGTACTATATACTGTTATAAAATTCTTTCAATAATAACTTCGTTTAATCGTGCAACATTGATAAAATTTATGGATAAACTGTGTATACATATATGGATACGCGTTTGCTAAGTATATTAAAACTAATTTGATATAAAATTAGCTGAACTGAAGTAAAGCTTGATATAAATAGATGAATTAAAGAAACTCCGAAAATGTTCTTTAAAGATAATTTAAAAAAAATTATTTCACGTTGGTGTAAATGTATTCAATTAAATTGAGATTATATTGAATCACTATTGTAATTTTGATGAAAATTGACATAAAAAAATTATAGCCAAATTTCTAGAATTTGTATAAATAGAATTTTCTAGAAATATTTACCTTAGCACTTGTATATGTCAGTGGCGGCTCGTGAGTATTTGACATGGTGAGGCAGATAGAATAATAAATATTCAAAATTGTTTACAATTGATTAATAAACTCTATATACCTACTACATATAAAAACAGTTTATATATATTTATATATATATATATATATATATATATATATAGGGCTTCCAGTACAAACAGGGCTGCCAGACGTGAACTGAGCCCTATATCGCGCCCCATTCGATTTTTAAGGGAAAACGAAGTTTCAAAGCAAACCCTTGTGAAACGAAAATAAATATTCTAAAAAATCAAACAAATTCTAAAAACATTAATCAAAAATAAGAACTCAATCTTCTAGGATTTAAAAATAAAAAATAAATACATTCCTATTATAATATAAAATTTAATAATATAACAAATATATACATATATATGTATATATATAAATCAACAACAATCCAATAACAAAATTTCAAAATTACATGCAAAATGAAAATATTTTAAAATACAGAGAATTTCCTTTATTGGCATTGCACGTAGAATTACATTTAATAGATTTTACTTCTTGTATAGCAAAGGTATCCTCCGGTTTTTTGTGTTAGCAAAATAATCAATTACATCATTATAAAATCGTTCATCCCTCGTCATCGTTTTAACCAATTCCTTTTCGATTGCAATTAGTGCACAGTTACTAAGTCTTTGTTGTCCAATTGTATTTCTAACATACGATTTTATACGTTTCAATGTGGAAAAACTTCGCTCAACGGACGCGGAAGTTATCGGTATGGTAACTACTATACTTAGCAATTTAAAAAGTTCTGGCATACAGATGGCTAACTTTTGTTCGTGCATAAATCTTAACATTTCACATGGTGTTTTAGAATTACCAAGGAGTTGCATGTCACTATAAATAACAGCTAATTCATTTTTTAATTGAATTTGATCAAAAAATTTATATTGTTCAAACAAATTATTTAAGAGCCTCTGAGGAAATGCCTTCGAATATTCTTCAAATTTACTTTCTGTTAATAAATCAAAAAAAGCAAGCTTTTCTAAATCAATAAATCTAATTTCAATTTGACTAATAAACGTATCTAGAATTTCGAAAAATAATTTTCTATAATTTTGTTTAGTATCTGGAACGTCATCAATTCTACGCCTTTTATGTGCAACAGATTCGTCAGACACCGAATTTTCGTATACAGTACTGAAATATGTATCACACTCCCGAAATTCTCTAAACTTATCAAGCAAAAAACGTAAACGATCTCTGGCATAAATAACATCAGTTAGTTTGTTTTGTAATATTGAAAATACAACGTCAGTTTGTCCAAATATTAACTTAAAAGTATCTAAAAGAAAATTAAAATCATTATCCAGAAGAAGATTTTTTAATCCAAAAGCTTCTCGTATAGATATGCTATCAAAGTCAGGACTTTCTGCAATGAAATCAAAAACTTCAATTAACTTATTTTTGTTCGCATGAATTGTAAAAACAGCCCTAGAAGTGAAATTCCAACGAGTAGATGCGTTTGATGGTATATGTTTTTGACAGATTAAATTTAACACATGAGTTCTCTTAGTGGATTTGGAAAAAAAAGATGAAAACCCTGACAAATTTGAAAAAAATATTCTTACAGACGTTATGGACTTACAAGATGTTCCTAACACTAAATTCAAGACATGTGCATGGCAGTGTGTAAATATTGCTTGAGGAGCTATTTCTTTAACTTTTGTTTGTAAACCGTTCACATGCCCAGCCATAACTGCCGCTCCGTCATACGTTTGAGCAATTAGTTTACTATTAAACTGAAATTTTTCAAAAATATTAGTTAACAATTTAAATAAATCATCAGAGGTGCGACCTGAACTTACATCAAAGAATCCTAAAAACCTTTCAACAATATTACCCTCGATCGTGTATCTTACAATAATAGACAATTGCGAATTACATGTCATATCTGTTGTTTCGTCTATTTGCCATGAAAAATATTCTGAATTAAAAATTTCACAATCTATTTTTTTCTTTACAATAAAATTAATTGATTCTATTAATTCGTTTTGAATTGTTTTCGATGTGCCAAAAAATACAGAGCTATCATCTAAGAATTTTTGTAAAATGGTATCATGTTTTGCCGTTAATAAAACAAGTTCTTTAAAATTTCCCCTGTTTGCAGAAGTATTTGTTTCATTATGTCCTCTGAAAGATAATTCCTGTGTACAAAGAAATATAGTAATATCAATTAAACGCTTTAATATATCTCGATTTTGGCTAACTTCTTTATTGTAATTCTCCATTTGATTGCGCCTCACATTATCTATCGCATCCGCGATATTATATTTTCCGAACATATGTAATTTACAAGTAGCTAAAATGTGATGTTTGGATTTAGTATGTTTTTCTACTGATCGCGACAAGTTTTTAAGATCAAAATAACCCGTTTTACTCCAAATACTATCTGTATTTGTGGAAAAAATTATACATGCCCAACAAAATAATCTGTTTCTTTTTATACTACCACATAACCAATTACATTTGTTATACCACGAATTATTGAAATTTCTGTTAGACTTACCGTGTATTGTAAGACATTTTGATAAATCAGGGTTTGGTCTTGGAAGGTTTTTGACATATAATTGATCTTCTACCGATAGAACAACGAACGTATTTCTTATTAAAAAATCTACAATGTCTTGTGTATTTCTTACATTTTCTAAATCTATATTCACAATTTTTAAATCACTGAAAATATCACTAAACAAATATTAAAATATTTAATCTAACTTTGTTATTCCCCCAACTTTAACTGCTGTTATTTGCGATTCGGGCCGAGAATGTCAGCCTCGAGTATATTCGGTAGTTCGGCGATTGTGATTCGATGAGAGGCGCAGTTTAAATTGGCTTCAAATTGATATCTAAATAATATCTACTTGAAACAATAAAAATACTCCTGTTAAAACTTAAAACATATTATTTGCGTGGAGGAAATATTGAGAAACTGTACAAGAAGAATGTAAACCTTTAGACATCTTTATATCATTAAATAAATACTTAATTTATCCTATTAATAATGCTTTCTATATTATTAAAAAATTCAAAAATCTCACAATAAAGTTAGAAAAATCTATTAACTTTTTGAATATTTTTTCTTCTTTGTTATCTTAAATATGTAGCTAATACTTTACTGTAATTTCCATAGAAATTGAGAATTTTTTGACTGCTGTAGTGCGTTATAAATTTTCAATGAGAGGCAATGAGTGGCCGGGCCTCAAATATTCGTGTTTAGTAGGGATATACATAGATCAAGCATGAAGTTGGTCGGGGCAAGTATACGCGCTCGTACATTCGCACGGAATTAAAATGAAATGATAAATTTGTACTTTGCTTGTAATGCCGGTTTATTTAAAACTATTTTCTTATTGTTTATAAGATAAATTCTGAATAAAAGATGATAATTAATTTATAAAGAATTTTAAAAGTATACATATTATTCTTGTTATAATTCCAAGATTTAGATGGTGAGGCACTGCCTCACCTGCCTCACCTGACCAGCCGCCACTGGTATATGTTCATTAGTATGGAGAGGTTCGATATCCCTCCAAAATGAAGAAAGAATTAAACTAATTTACTATTATACTTATCTAGTGAATATCCGGCCAGTAACGCAACCATATGCCATATATAACGTCAATATCTGTTGAGTTACGAAAGATGGTAAAAAGTGAACGCAATATTCGCATATTATAAGTAAGCAGTTTCGGAGATATTTGATAACTTGATAAGTAAGAAAAATACGCTAAGACGGGAATATTACATCACAATATTATGAATGGCATGAATACCACACCACACGTATTATACTGACATTTACCAGTGAACAAGTATCTGCCCTGAGATTTTTTAAAATTTAATTCTTATTCCCCGCATTCAATTTGTTGTGACATTGTTTCAGTCATACCTGTTAATATACTTAAGTAATTAAATTTTACGTTTTTACTGCTGTTAACTCTTACGTGCGTGTAACAAATATTTAATTTTACTGGGCGTAGAAACATTTATGTAATAAATAATGTCATCCAACCTATTTGAAGACAGAGTCGTAAAAGGAAAAGTTATTTAAAATAAATATAATTTGCAGTAGTGATTACGAAACTTAAACATTAGTTATTATTAAATATATACTGTGATATCTTGTCTATGAAAAAGCTCAATTTAATTGCGATATTTATTTGCATTATTTGTTAAAAAGTAGTAAGTAGCGATTTTATTATGTTAACATGTATAATCTTACAAAATCTTATACATGAATTTTGTTGTATGTTAAGATTGTTCAATAGAAAAACGTTTGAGTTGCACAGCTGCAACTTCGTTATGTAATTGGGATATTATACTGTTTTCATGATTATTTACATGCTGGCAAATTCTCCCAAAGATAATCCGCGTGCAATGAAAATTTATACAAGAATGAAATTTGTATATTAACTATGGTTGCTAGTGATTCATCTAAAAAAGTAATTACTGTTTGTTTCGTCCTAAGTTTTGTAATTAACGAACATCGCATTGATGATAGGAAATTCCCCCAAAGATAATCCGCATGCAATGAAAATTTATACAAGAATGAAATTTGTATATTAACTATGGTTGTTCTCAAACGACCGCGGCTGTATGGTACAATAAATTTGGACAAGACGAAAATCTATTAAGGTATTAGCGTTCAGGACATAATCATGTTGGAGTATTAAAATGAAATATTGGACATTGGGACGTTGCTGAACGTGTAGAAAGACATATTAAAATTAATGAATTTTCTCAAAATTACTGTGGGCGACGAATCTTAGTACAGCGTGTTTTGAAAAGAATATACGATTACAAAGTATTATTTTGTCCAAACTATCGATCGCTGCGCCTCGGCTATATATAGTCTAGTTTATTTAATAACGGCCAGATGTCAGTTGTCTTCTGTTTTTCTTGGTAACCGTCATATGTTTAAAATGGCTACTCCGCAGCAGAAATCATTTTGTGTTCTCGAGTTTGCGAAGTGCAATTCGGTGATTACAGTGCAGACGTTTCAGGTTGTGCTACCAAATTGATCCTCCGAATGTGTGGCCTACAACAAAAATTTGGCGTGTTTTGAGACGTCGGTTTGGTATGAAGCCGTACAAGTTACAGTTGGTACAAGCTCTGCGTCCTGATGACAAACGGAAACGTGTGGCATTTTGTAACGAGATTCATGATGCTATTGACAATGATAACACTTTCGCACAACGCATCGTGTTCAGTGATGAAGCGACTTTCCATGTTAGTAGTCTGGTAAACAAACACAATGTTCGAATTGAGGGTCTACAGAACCCACATGCAGCCATTGAACATGTACGAGATTCGCGTAAAATCAACGTGTTTTGTGCGATATACCGACCATCTGTTTACGGCCCATTCTTCTTTGAAATACGGTTAACGGTTAGCAGTATCTCGCTATGTTACAAAACTGATTGTTTCCAAGGCTGCACGAAGACAACTTCATTTTTCAACAAGACGGGCACCCCCTCACTGGACTCGCCAAGTGCGTGACTATCAGAATGAAACTCTACCGAACCGTTGGATTGGTCGTCATCGAGCTGGCGACTTAGCCTGTTTCAGCTGGGCTCCACGGTCACCCTGTGACCTCTTCCTGTGGGGTTTCGTTAAAGACAACGTTTATGTACCACCACTCCCACAGAACCTGGAAGAGTTGAAGAACCGGATCCGTACTGCCATAACATCAGTGACGAAGAACAGGCTTGCCCGAGTATGGGAGGAATTTGAGTATCGATGTGATATTGTTCGTGTTGCTGATGGAGGACATATTGAACACCTGTAATCTGAACTTAAGAGGTTCGTAAATATGTGTGTAAAGTTTCATATTCATATGTCTTAAAGTTTAATAAACATATGCATTCGAAATTCGTATATTCTTTTTGAAACCCTGTATTATCACTACGATCCAGAATTGAAATGCCAGTGTATATCGTGGAAGCGCAATCTTCACAGCCGGAAAATTGAATGTAATGTAATTAAAATAGTGGGGACAGTATTTTTTGATTATGATTTAATTATCCTTAGATGTTAATAAATATAAATAATTACTAAATGATATGCAGGATCTCTATACTGTTCACGTGTCAACTTTAGGAATAAATTTCCGGGGAATTTCACATGATAATTTTTGTCCATAGCCTAATCGGTTCGAGATCTTACTTGTATGCGTTGGAAAATCCTAAAATGAACACTACAGCCCCAAATTGTCTCCGTATGATTTTATTGCGATGTATTTAGTCTAATAGAACTTTAAAAAGACAGCGATTCAACTCAGATGATATGATAAAATTTGGTATTAGAGAATGGTTCCGCAAAAAGCCACAGTTATTTTACTAGCAGAATGTCTATAAAATAAGTATACTATTGAGACTCATATATCAATATTAAGAGAGATTTTTCTTATAATCAATAAATATCAATTATTTATCAGTACCTAAGTTTATTTCAATTAAACAATCCAAGTATATACGCTTTTACAGTGCTCTCCATCTTTTCTTCCATGTCTGGATAGATTACATAAAAATCTCTTCCATATATTTAATGTTCCCAATGTTCAGTACCAATTAACCAAAGAACCTGATATTTTACAATTATAGGAACTAAATACTTATGGACCTACAAACCATTACGAGCAGTTTATTTGAATATATTTATTTTGAACACATTATAACAGGTTATCTAATCTGCCTTAACATAAATTTATTTTGTCTTGTTTAAAGTAATACCGATTTGTAATCCGGTTCTGTACTTTCTCATAAATGCCGATTAGTTACGAAATTGTTCATTTTTATACGTTAATTGGCGATGTTTAAGGCCATTTTATGTATACTGAATACATTGTTTGCAAAAATATAACATTATTAATGAATAAGTTCATCAGGGATACTCTACCCACCTAATTATTAAGCCGACTTTCAATTACATATCCATATAATTATAGTTATTTGTTGTATTAATATGGAAAGTATAATAGTGATTATGAAAAAGTAAATTATTCGTAATTTAAATATCATCAATTAATATATATATACAATTAAGTAAGTTGATATATGTAAATATATTAAGAAAGAAAATCACTCGCATTAAAAAATGTAACACTCATGTTTTCACATTATTCCAATTGACCATATATGTATGTGCATACGTTCGTAAAAAAAGAGAGACATGCACACGTAACAATTCTAAAGAATCTAATTTTAACGCACTAACTTTATCTGACAGTGGTGTACCGTATAGTGTAATTAAATTTTTAAAAATCATAAGCTAAATTATATCAATCTTAAGGAAAAAAACTTTTTCAATAAAATATTAAAATTAATTAAATCTGTATATTATTCACATATTTTATATTTATTATACTGTCATTACGATTCATTTTCTTATTTTAACCCATCGATTTTTTTCAGTCAAACCATTGTCGTTTTATGTTATTCGTCTAAAACGCATATACCGTTTTAGTGTTTGTACAAGGATGGTTGTGTTAACACATGGATCAATAAGTCCCGAGACTAACCCATAGATGGCGCTATTAGTAAACCAG
>JAVIWB010001314.1:0-20992 GCA_031893035.1 Dermolepida albohirtum | reverse complement strand
AACGAATTAGTGGTGCATTTAGGCCTGAAGTACCCTCTATCTGTTGGTAGGTCATTTTCCTCACAGTAATAACGTTTTCCTCCGTAACTAACGTTCGTGGCCTTCCCGGCCTCTCAGCATCCTCCACAGTTAAATTTCCCCTTTGGAATTCTCTATACCACCCAAATATCGTTCTGCGATGTGGACAAACATCGCCTAGTGCAAGAGTCATTTCTTCGAGCACTGGTCTATGTTTAAACCACGCACGAAATTATAAAGCAAAACTGCCCTTATCTCATTTCGTGACCACGATGCCATCGCAAGCACTTTACACTCTCACTGCTAATGAATAACTGAACCCATCGACATGGCGCGGCGGCTACTATGCACGTATGAACATGTGTCAACAAGTAGCTTCCTATGATTCATTGTTGCGTCATATTGCGAAACTTTCCTAGTACCCTTTGTAAAGACAGAAGACCATATTTTTCCGAGTAAGTACCATAACAGTTTTTCCAATGTGTTCGTCATCGGTAGCAAACTACACCCCCTAAAAATGCCCTAAACATTTTTAAAATACCGAATATAACGACAACATGCCAGTTTATTTAAGGAAATCTACTTTAAAATAATAAAATATCATATAACGGTAATGCTCTCGTCCCAATTCCAATTGCTAAAATAGAATTGGTGGAGTTCAATTGTTAATCGATTATTTAAAATGTATCGATCGTGAACGCATACGCAATACATAAATAACTAGTAGTCGCTGGGTTAAGCATATATCAATAATTTAAATGTCTTGCATTTGTAAATCAAGACAAATTCAGTTCAGAAAGACAAAAATGATAGAGAGAAGACTAAATGTCCGCTCTGGGCGATCATCCTTGATCGACGACGATACTGTCAAGATCATGTTAGAGCGAAATCCTTTTTTGACAACGTTGGAGATCGCGGAAAGGTTTGATTCAGCTCAACAAACCATTTCGATAGTTGAGATGGATGCCACATAAAATAAGTAAGAAGAATTTGAATGATCGAGTCATCATATGCACATCTCTGCTTGCACGGAACAAAATCGAACCCTTCTTGGACCGAATGATAACTGGGGATGAAAATTAGATTAGCTATGTAAATTTCGTAAGAAAAAGGGCATATTGTGAATCCGGAAAACCTGCTTCTTCACCCCTAAATGGAAGTTGAGCCTGAGTAAGAGAATGCAGTGTATATGGTGAGACATTCGAGGACCAATACATTTTGAACTGTTGAAACGGAAAGAAAAGCAAAATTCGGAGAGATACTGTCAGCAATTGGATAATTTAAAAACAACACTCCAAGAAAAGAGGCCGGCGATGTTCAATAATAAGGACGTCATACTGCTTGACGATAGTACCAGGTTACATACTGCTTTGAAGGCTCGTCAGAAACCCGCAGAGCTAGGCTGGGAAATTCTGTCGCATCCACCATACTCCCCGAACCTAGCATCCTCCGATTATCACTTGTTTCTATTCTTACAAAATTTTTTGCAGGGCAAAAACTCAAAAAAACCAAGATATCAGACAAGCACTAGTTCAATTTTTTGCCTCTAGGGATAAGGCATTTTTTAAAAATGGGATATACAATTTCCATCACACTGACAAGAAGTCATAAATAATAATGGAAATTATTCAATAAAGTTTATTCAAGTTATGAAAAATTTACAGAACTTTCCGGTAGACCAAATACTTTGCTTTTGCGAAATTTAAAAATAATTTTTCTCTATAATTATTTTTAAATTACCTTTATTTCTCCAGCCTTAAACGTCAATGTAATAAATATAATGTCTCCTATATATACATGTATACATATATACAGACATACTCATATGTATTAGACACACTTGTAGAAATACAATATTTATATTACTAATTGTATTTCTAAGAAAACCAATGCGGTATACAGCTAAATTTTAATGAATTAAAGAGATTTAATAACATCAGAGAACCGCCTTTATAAATAACAAGTTGTAAATGGAGTTGTTACGGATTAGTCCCGTTCGAATTCTCTGTGAAGAAAGTGTCTTGTTTATAAGTAAGATCTGGTGTTCGATATTTTTTGTAGTGTTAGTACTAGATTAGATAATGCCTAAAATACGCGAAGTAACGCAAACGGAGTCAAATAGTGCTTCTACATTAACAAAAATATATCGTTAGGTACAATAGCATGCCAGATGAAATGTTCGCGATGTGTAGTTCGCAAAACCATTCGGCATTACCAGAAAACAGGATCGTTTGAAAACTTGGAAAAAAGTGATCGAAAACGTAGTGCAAGCGCTAAGGAAGATCAACTTTTGCGGCAGAAGTTCATGCGCGATGAGAAGAAATCTTCAAAAGAGCTTTCTAACGAACTTCCACAACGCCATGGAATACCGATTTCTGCTCATACGGTGAGACGACGCCTTGCAAGTATCGATTTACATGGTCCCAAAGCTCAACATAAACCTCATCTAAAAGAAGAACATAAGAAACAACGCCTTGTGTGGGCTAAAAAATACGAAAAGTCGATGATTGGACTAAAATGACAGTAAGATAAATCCGATATACATGTATGTTACGTTCGAAATAATATTAATTACTATTACAAACGCGAAAAATTCAAGCGGACATATCGGAGTTGTCAAATATGAAAATCGGACAGTATTGCACCGACTATAAAACATGGTGAAGGCAGCGTCATGGTTTGGGGTTGTATCTCTACGTCAGGTGTCGGAGAATTGCTTTTATGCGAGGATCGCATAAAAACAATTCTCCTATGTTCAAAGAAGTGTTAAAGCATAAAATATTTGAATCTTGGAAAGCGATAATTGAAGAAGAATGTCATAATTTTGTGACCAGTATGCTGCGAAGTGTACGTACTACTATTAAGCTAAAGGTGTATGTAGTAATGTGCACGAAAATAGCAGTGGTCTTAAATTGGCCGAAATATCAATTTATACGTTAAATAAAAGAAATTCAAGTTTATTGAACACTTTATTCCAAGATGTTACATAGCTATAACAATAAATAGATTTCTTATGCTAAAGAGAAAATGAAACTGTTTACATGCTAGGATAAACCAAATTAATTGTACATTGAAACAGCGCCATACCAAAATACTAACCAAATGTCATTTTTACTTAGTTAATTGGATTGAAACTCTTAATAGTTTATTACTTGACCTTTATTGTTTATCACCTCTTGATACCTGTACCGAGTTCACCAGTTGCCACACGTCTCTGCTGAAATTGATTGCCATTCGGATTGGCATATTCTCCACAGATCGTCAATCTTTTGCGGCTTAGTAGCAGATAGTCTCTTTCAATTCCACCCAAAAATTTTCATTGGGGTTTAAGTCTGGCGATTGCGCCGATCAACCCAAAACGTGAACGTTCTTATCTCGTAACAACTCGTATACAACCATCTTAGTGGCATTTTTTCCTCTGCACATGGTACAGGCATAGTTTGTAATACGTTCACATAGACGTCAGTGTTCATTATGCCTTTTACCTTGTGAAAAGGGCATACGCCCTACCACCAAAACCACCCCCACAGCATGATGCTTAAGCCACCAAATTTTGCAGAGTATTTTTTTGCCTCTATTAAGTAGTATGGTTGCTCTTTTTTCCCACGAACAATGTTTTGCTCCGCCCATATTCCAATAGAAATGGATGATTAAGAAATTGTTGAATTATTCTGCAACAGACAGAACCTTATACGTCTGCGTTTAGTGCCGCTAGCTATGGTACTGGCAAATAACAGCGCATGACTAGAAAACTTAGTAATTTCCCCTTATATTCTGTATTTTAGCGGAAACCATATATATTCAGGGATTTTAAGTAATTTGAATATAGCTGCATCAGAATTGTCCGTTGTAAATTTTATATAGTATTAATTTAGGGCTGCTATTTTCGTGCACATGACTGTATATGTATATAGATGGTGTTTCGAATTGCGCGGTTTTTTTAAGAATAAATAAAATATAGATGGCGCACTGAATTTGTCTGTGTATGTGGGCATTTAAAAAGTGTGATGTATGACATTTATAAAAATGGTTTCGTACACAGTACAACAACGCGTTCAAATTGTTGAATTATTTTATGAAAATCAGGGTTCTGTGAAAAGAGTTCTAGAAAATTACGTGAATTTTATGGTTTACATAATCGTCCACCTGAAAGCACTATTGATCGAATTATTAAAAAATTTCAAGAGACCGGTTCCGTGAAAGATCAAAAAAGTGAAAAATACAGTCGTAGTGGTCGTTCACAAGAAATTATTGGTTTGGTTCGTGAAAGTGTTGCTGAAGATCCTGAAATGTCCATTAGACGACGTTCACAACAACTTGAACATAGTGGATCAACAACATGGCGTATTTTACACAAGGATTTAGCTCTGAAGGCATATAAGGTTCAAATAACACAGAAACCATTACATAATTTCAAACGTCGTTCATTTGTCAATTTCATCAATGAACAACCAGCTGATTTTTCTCAAACAATAATGTTTTCCGATGAGGCACATTTTGAACTTAATGGCTATGTTAATAAACAAAATTGCCGTATCTGGGGTGAGGAAAATCCACGAACTATTCATGAGGAACCTATGCATCTTAAATGAATTACTGTTGAAGCTGTAACTGTGAATGGTGATCGATATCGTCTGATGATAACCGAATTTTTGTGGCCTGAATTAATGAATATTGATCTAGAGGATATGTGGTTTCAACGGGATAGCGCTACACCTCACTTTGCACACGAATCAATTGATTTATTGAGATGAAAAATTTCCTGGACGTGTAATCTCAAGAAACAGTGATGTTATTATAATTAGCCACCAAGATCATGTGATTTGACACCGTTAGACTATTTTCTTTGGGGTTATGTGGAAAATCGACTTTATAACAATCCACAATCAATTCCTGCTTTGAAAGATGAAATTATTCGTGTCATTGGGGAGATAGAGCCTCAATTATGTCAAAATGTCATTGAAAATTTTAACAAAAGAGTGGACGTCTGTGGAGCTGCAAGAGGTGGCCATTTGGCAAATATTATTTTTCGCATATAAATGTCATAACTGATACTTCAATTACCAATCAAAAGTTTTTGAAAGTGAATGCAAATTATGTGTTTTATTTATTCTTTAAAAAAATCGCGAAATTTGAAACATCCTTCATACTCAGGGATTTTAAGTAATTTGAATATAGCTGCATCAGAATTGTCCGTTGTAAATTTTATTTTAAGTATTAATTTAGGTCTGCTATTTTTGTGCATATGACTGTATATGTATATGTATATGTACATATATATATATATGTATGTGTATATATATATATATATATATCCTAATAAAATAATAGTTTATGTATAAATACATTTTACAGTTACGAAAAAATATTTTTTCATCTTCGATTCTCCATTTGCCGAATAATTCTAACTGTGTCGAATGTAGAAGTCGCTAAATATAAAAGTCAGTTTGTAGCTAGAAAACAAGCAAACTAATATTTTATTTCCTTCTTACTTTCGACAAACAAATTTATCAACATTTATCTGATACAAATGCATGTTTTGCAAATGGATCATCTTTCCTAGCAGCAGTTGCATTTATGTACTGCTCAAGTTTTACCTCCCAAGATTTCAAAACATAAACAATCTCATTTGAGTTTAGACGCTTTGATGTCTCAACACGTAATGTGAAACATAAGTAGATATGAAAACTGTTGGGTGGTGTATTACAAGATTATTTCAGTATTAAAAAACACTCAATGAATAATGTCTTTATTATCAATGAACAACGAAATTGTTTTGTAAACAAACACGCATAATTTAATATTTACGATATTTACATATTAAACAAACCGCCGTAGACTAATAAATTATGCAAGTTTAAACAGATAAAAACGAAAATTTCCACTATAATGTGAATATATGATACTCCTTTACTATTTGTCTTTGAAATAGTAAATAGTGACTAAAAATAATAAACATGTCAAGTTATATTTCCAGATGTTTCTAATTTACATAAATTGAAGACATCTCTATCAAAAAGGACAGATAAATAAAAATTATTAGCATTGCAGATTCCATAGATGTATGAATACCGTTGAAGATGCTTTTGTAGCACTTACTACTAACTATTAAGATAGTTGAAACATTCTTTTGGAAGAAAAAATTTTGAAACCATCTCAAAATTTGGATTAAAATTTAATCCATATTTGAGATGGTTTGAAAAGAAAAGAAGAAATATTATTAACACTCCTTGTATTTAAATACATATGAAATTCGGTTCTTTTTTATTATGCATTCGGAAATCTTCTGATGATTGCACAGGTGTTCAAAAGACCAGTAACCAATAGCCTTCAGCAAAAATATACATAGAAACGTAATCTAGGAAGAGATACATCTATGGCATTAGAAATCTCAATCGAGATTACGTTTCTCTATATATTTGTGCTGAAGGCTATGGATAAGGTATAGAAATGTCCACTAGGTTTATTTTTTTAGTATTTTTATGTATTAGTGTAATAAAATTTATTATGTGTTATTGTATGATCTGTAAAAATGTTTTGTTCCAATATAATTTCAAAAACTATTTGTGTCTCGTATTTACATCATGAGTCAATTATGTCTAGATACTAATTTGTATTTTTTCACGAGATCTCTATTCATTATGTTAAGGATATTATCATGTCGCGTTCTGTATTCTGTCTGTGCTAAGTTTGTACATGCGCCTGTGATATGTTCAATTGTTTCTAATGTTTTTGTAACATTAATCTACATATGTATTCAATGTCGTTTTGTTCTAGGATATATTATTTACTATAGTTTCTGATTTTCAAAACTCGATCTTGTATTGCAATCATGAAATCCAGTTTCTGTGTAAATATTACTGACTTTCATCCATTTGTTGGTTGCCTGTTTGTCAATACGTGTTTGTTATTTGGTGAGAATGTATTATTTTGTTTTTACAGCTTTCTATTTGTGGCTTTTTATATATTCTTCTGGACTGAAATTTACATCACTGATTTAGTAGTATATTTTTTTTGTTTGCATCAATTATTGTTTTGTGAAGAGTATTGTTTCTCATGGAAGTATTTTCTGAGGTTGTGTACTTTACTTATTCTTTATATGTTCCAACTTAATTTTGATGTCGGAACTAAAGATTTTCAATGTGTCTAGTAATGAGTGAAGTTCATTCGTATATAGAAGGTTTTATGGGTTTAATATTTCGGTTATGGTAGGTATATATATATATATATATATATATATATATAAAACGAGTCTTCCAATAGGGACATCTGAACTTTGACAATTAATAACGGCTATATTGTTGAAGCTACATCTGTGGAATTGGCTGTCATTTGTTTAGCCTGTTTTACCAAATCACCATGAACGGATATAGCGTTCAACAACACGTGCAAATGATAAAATTGTTTTATCAAAATGGGTGTTCTGTTCGGGCAACGTTCCGCGCGCTTCGCACATTTTACAGTTGCCACAATCATCCTACCAAGAGGACTATTCGCAGTGTGGTGGATAAATTTTAGTCCACTGATTCAGTAGATAATGAACCAACACCCGTACAACGACGAAACGCAAGATCTTCCGAAAACATCGTTGCTGTCCGTGAGAGTATGCAAGAATCCAAGGCAGTCGATTTCGCGTGGCTAACAATAACTCGGCCTTTCGCAGACCACAACTTGGCGAATTTTGCGTCGTAACTTGGGCCTACACCCGTACAAAATTCAACTGACCCAGGAGCTGAAGGTAAACGACCACAGACAACGACTGTGTTCACTGAATGGGCCCTGACCCATTTGGCAACTGATCCTAACTTTCATCAAAAAATCATCTTCAGCGATGAGGCTCATTTCTGGATGAATAGGTACATCAACAAACAAAATTGTCGAATTTGGGGCGATACCAATCCACATAAGATCTATGAACGCCCAATGCATCCCGAAAAAGTCACTGTTTGGTGTGGATTTTGGGCTGGCGGCGTCGTCGGTCCATATTTCTTTGAGAACGACGTTGGCCAAGCAATCACCGTCAACGGCGAGCGCTATAGGTCGATGATTATCAACTTCTTTTGGGCTGAATTGGATGATATGGACACCAACGATATGTGGTTTCAACATGACGGCGCTACGTGCCACACTGCTCATGTCACATTGGACTTTCTGCACGTGCAATTTGAAGACATGGTCATCTCCCGTGGAGATGATGCGAACTGGCAACCGAGGTCGTGCGATTTGACCCCGTTAGACTATTTCTTGTGGGGTTTTCTTAATTGGCAGGTCTATGCGAATAAGCCACAAACCACAGCGGCCCTCAAAGCCAACATAACCCATGCCATCGGTCAAATTCAGCCTGATTTATGCGCTAGAGTCATGGAAAATTGGACATTTCGGATTCGCGCCATCCAGCAAGGCCGCGTCGGACATTTGCACGATATTATATTCCATACATAAAGGCATCGATAGGCCTTTCAAACGAATAAAAAATTTCGATGATATTTTGCACACACTTTGTTTTATTTAAATTTAAAGATAGCGCTTAATGAAAGACCCGTTATATATATATATATATATATATATAATAAGCTTTATTTTACCATCTATTATAATACACATAAAGAGGTAACGTCATTGTATATGATGGTCTGTGTGTGTATGTATGTATATATGTACTGTGTGTAAGTGGTATAATATATATATATATATATATACATATTTGTGTTGCATTCAGTAAGTTTGATGCAATACAAAACCAGAGAGCGCTTATTGCATCTACTGGAATATACCCTTTTTTAGAGTTACTCACTTCGCATTTCATTCTTTGTTGTGTTCTACTTTTTTTTATTACAGATGTAAGAATCTTATATACAGTACGGAGGTAGGTTATAAGACGATAATTGGTAGGATTGTTTCGTTTGTTTTTGGTTTTAAATAAGTCGTCTTGAGAGAAGAAAAGTGATGGTTGTGTTGGATTTCGTAATACTTTGGTCATATATTATGTCATTTAACCGTGAGTACGTTTATGCAAATTGTCTATTACAGACGATCTCCAGCTACGGTTTTTTATAATTGTTGTTTCAATATCTTGCTTTGTTATAATAACCTAGTTCATTAGTCTTGAGTCTAGTCTTTCTATACGCAATTTGCACATCCATTATGGTTTATGTTAACCGACCATATATTTTTCCAGAATATTTTCTACTCTGCAATATCTGGCACTTCTATTATTTCAATATTGTTTCTATTAAATGTATTATAGAAACGTTTTTCATTCGCTATGAATACTTTATTATGGATCTTTCTATATTTGCTAATTGTCTGTCTTTTAAGTCTGTAAGAGTAACAGACAATTTTTTTGTTTAAATGTATCTAATAAAGTGTTTTCTTCCTTGTATTTCTTAATTATACTTACTATTTCCTTATGTGTTTTGCCTTTTTTTTGTTGCCACAAAGTTTTTTCTCTTATTTTACTTATCTGTTTTCTCATATCTGTAATTTAATAATAACTCACGGTCTACCAAAGCCCACTATAATTGGCATTAAGCTGTTGATGGATGTGAAGGAATTGATTATTAATTTTGTTTTCTAGTCGGTATAGCCACGATCATTTATTGTTTGCTTTACGTGTGTTGTCTGTCATATTGTGTATTTTTACTATTGAATATTAATTGAATATTAATGTTGTATATATATAGACAGTGACAAAACTGAGGGGACATCATTCAGTAAAAAGCAATCATCAAATTATAAATATTCTTTCAAAACATCACACATGCACACTTCTTTCATATACAGTACTGTGCGTACGTAAAACGTTTTTACTAATAATTATTGGGTTAATTTAATTTATAATACTTAATGCATCTTTCCAAGAACGATTCACTTATTGTTAGAAATATAATCACTGGAAATTTCCAAGTTTATAACATCATACTTCTGCGTAGGAGTAAGATTGACGCCTGAGAAGAGGATTAAAGTAATAAATTTTATTGCACCGCAATGCTCTGCAATAAAATATCAAAAGAGAGTTATTTATCTATAAGATTTTGTTTTACTTCAGTGGTAGAAACGATACAGAACGGTTCTACAATAGAATTTATTTAGATTATTAAAAAACGCGCCTAGGAGTGAATTTTTCATTTTAAAAAAAAATTGTGAGCTGTCAATTGTTATAGTACATTGAAAATGACTAGAATAGCATTACTAGACAGAAATAAAATTATTGTTTTACACCAAGAGGGTTATAGTCAGATGAAAATATCAAAGATAGTGAAATGTTCCCGGTATGCCGTGCAACAAAAACAATAGAAAGAATGTCTGAAACCGGCAGTGTAAGTGATAGACCAAAGAGTGGACGTCCAAAAAAGCTCAGTAAAGCTGATGCACAGTTTTTAAAAGTTAGTTCCTTAAGAAATCGTAAGAAAATTAATGCAGAACTAGCTCAAGGTCTTACGCGAACATCTGGTTCTTCGAAAAACGTTTCAACAGTAAGGCGATACTTGCTCAGATCAAGCTTGAGGGGATGGGTGGCCGTGAGAAAACCCTTACTACGACGAGGTAATAGAGGGAAACGATTAAAATATGCCAGAGACCACGAAACTTGAGGATATAATGAGTGGCGACAAGTAATATGGACTGACGAATCTAAATATCAATTATTTGAAACGAACAGACGTCAGTATGTTAGACGACGCCCTGGTGAATCGTTATTGGAACCAAGTTTACGCACTACCATGAAACATGGAGGAGGCAATTTCCAACTTTGGGGTTGTATTTCGGCAGCAGGTGTGGGTAAAATTGTAAAAATAGAGGGTAAATTAACTAGTGACAAATACAGAACACTATTAGAAAAACATGTCATACCATCAGGGCAGCGATTTATTGGCAATAATTTCATTCTACAGCAAGATAATGATCCTAAGCAAACCTCAAAACTTGTGAAAACTATTTAACACAGCAGGAAGCAAATGGGGTATTGCAGACTATGAAATGGCCACCTCAAAGTCTCGACTTAAGTATTATTGAGTACTGTATAAATACCACAGTTGCTAATTGTACGTGTTATTCACTATAATATTTATGAATATGTCGTAAATTAAATAAAAATATTCTATATAACTACTATTTACCTGGACAAAATTGAGTAGACACACAAAATTTATACTCCGTTCGCCGAAGATATAGAGTGTTCAAGTAATGATAACGATTCATACACATGATAAACCGGTTTTAAACGAGCAAATAAATATACTTGCGGATTTCAGTTGCAATTAAATGCTTCTGAGGAAACTATTGTGCGTAGATTAAGATCTGGTAAGTTTAATGCCTGTATACCCTCTTTGACAACCATACATTAGCAAAATGTATAAATGAACCAATTTCGTTTTGGAAAAAAAGTTGTATAAGGTGATGGAACTGAATTTCAACTCTTTGGAAAGAAAGCAAAGGAGAAAGTGTGGAGAAACCCGTCCACTGCCTACCAAGATAAACATACCATTAAAACCATGAAATTCGGTGGCGGATCGATAATAATATGGGGTTGTTTTTCGTGCCATGCCGTAGGAAATTTGGTTCGAATTGAAGGAATTATGAACGGAACGGAATCTGTGGTCTTAATGGGTTTAGAAAAGCATTTCTTTTCAAACAGGACAATGACCATACCGTTAAGACGAGTAAGAAATTTGTCGCAAAAAATAATATAGATAAGAAAGAATAATTTTTAGAGCGTTTGTGAATTCCTAGCAAGCAATTGACCCTGACTTACTCAAAAACTTAGTAGAAAGAATCCCACAACGTTTGCAGACAAACCGGCCATACGAAGTATTAGAATACATTTCTTTTTGTTAATCTTTTTATTGTACTCTTGTTTTATTTTTAAAATTTTTTATACTTTCTAATTAATTTTTTCTCTCCAATATTTGAGCGTGTTTTTTTTATAAGGGGTTTTCCAATAGGGACTTGACAACTTTTAATTCAATTTGTGAACGCACCCTTCCACTAATCATCGAACTGTCACTGTCAATTTATTCAGTAAACTTAACATTTTCATCATGGTAAAGTACACGAACGAACAAATCAGTCAATTCCACGGCGTTCTCAAGAGTTGGGCATCGCCCAGACCACTTTATGGCGAATTTTGCGTAAGGATCTTGGTTTACACCCATACAAGATCAAGCTGACTCAAGAATTGAAGCCGATAGACCCTTTGAAGCGACGTACGTTCTCCGATTGGGCTCTGGAAAACATGCGCCAAGATGATCAATTTCATCGCAAAATCATTTTCAGTGACGAAGCTCATTTTTGGCTCAATGCGTTCGTCAATAAGCAAAATATGCGTTATTGGTCGGGTGAAAATCCACATGTGCTTCATGAAACACCACTTCATCCACAAAAAATAACTGTTTGATGCGGTTTGCATGCCGGCGGCGATAATGAGTTTACTTATTCCCTCTGAAATTTAGTAGTCGTGGTCATTTCGTAGGACCTATGTATGTTTTGTATAATAGTTAAATTTGTTATTTATAATAGTCAAGTTTCCTTTCTATTATATTGCCCAATTAATTGTATTATTATTACTTTGACAATTGTAATTGCGACGACATTGGACAATTTTGTTTATTTTATTATGGAGCACCGCATAATAATCAATTTCTCATGAATGTAGGCCTCAATCCGATTAAGATTTTGACAATGTTTCAAGCACAATATTGCGATATATCTGTTCAAAAGCCAGGTTTTTGGATTGTCGAAAAACACCAAACGATATTCGAAAAGATGGAAAACAATTAATGATATATCGTTTTGAACACTGAAGCCTACTAGGACGATAACTAATCTTCTAACAAGATATCGTAAGCTCAACAAGTATATGAATAATATGGGTTTCGCAGTAGAAACCATATGTAGATTCTCTCGAGAAAAGAAAATGACGATCTACGTATGCCAATGTAAGGACTTGACAAGAATGCGTTCTATGTAGAAAAAAATCGCTTTTAAACATGTTAGGTCTAACTAAAAGAATGAGGCTACTACGATATGGACCACAATAGATCTGAAAAAGTCGCAGTGATACAAGCTTTATGGTCACGTCAAGTAATCTACCTATCTTATTGGAATAAATTAATAGAACTGTAAAAACTTTACAATTACATTTTCTTTTTCTCGGTGGGTTTATGAAATACGTTTTTATTTAGAAACATTATGTATGGAACGGTTTTTCCCTGCTCGTAAACAAGCAGAATATACGTAGACTTCCGCGGTCGTGAACTACTGCACTGAAACTTTCAGTGCAGTAGTGCAGCCCTGAAGATGCAAATGGGTACAAATGGGTACGAAACATCGGCAGATATACAAGTGACGCGGTTCCAGCCCGCAAACCCAGAAGCAGATAGCATGGATGCAGAATGTGTTTTTTTGTATGTAATGTGATGTGGATCGTCTTACACCTACAGTTTCAAAATATAATTTATTACGCCGAAAAAAACTATAAAACTAAGAAGAGTGATGGTAAATTTGGAACGTCCTATTAAAACACAACATTTTTAAAATGTTCGAATATTTAGCAAAGCTTCTTATGAAATTCTTAGCAGATGAAAATATATTGCCTGAAAAAGAAAGTCGTATATATTATTCAAATATGAAGAAATACGATCAATGAAAATAGAAATAGAACGCGAAACTATGAAATAAAAAAGCCTTGTGAACATTTTTCAGCAATACAGTATTAATCACTTAAGGTTAATGTATAACCCCTTTTCCACAATGGTTTTCGTATTCTGTATACGTATTTCACCAACTAAGTTATCATCATCGGCAGATAGTTAAGCAGTATCGCACGTGGAAAACCACAACAAAATAGGCACCAAACAAATTTCGTACACAACCTGTACCGTCGAAAGACAAAACGCACAGCAGTTGCAAAAACTATTATGGAAAAGGAGTTAACATTAATCTTAAGTGATTAAGTTAATCAACCAGAGCCTCCATCAAATTTACCTTAAATACAGTATTAAGCAGTAAACAACTATATTTTGATTAATTATTGGATTAGCAACTAAGTAGTTTTGTGTATATGGTAACACATCGAAATTGTTTTACTAAATTTCGCTCTAGTGATTTTTCACTTGGTCATGCAGTTGATGAAATGTATTGAATATATTTACAATTTATTCATCAGAAACAGGAGCAGAATATTTCAAAAAAGAAAAGATGAAAAAGATAACACCAGGTATAGTTAGTCGTAGCAAATGTTCAGTATCAACTTTCAAATAATATTACTATTTACATAGTTTGCTGTATTGCTAGTCGGACGAGGAAATGTAAATATGAACACGTATTCAAAAGATATGAAATACTGCATTTTTTTCAGGAGCGTGGGTATAAGAGTGCAGATTTACATAATATTTGAGTTTTCAATTGTATGTGTTATGTTAATGCTATTTTTACTTATATGCGAGCAAAATTATTATTACTCGCGTAAAGTACATTATTTTATTAGCGTGAAACCACATCACTTTAATAGTGTGATAATATATTATTATAATAATTATACTCATTGCATTGTCATTTGTGTATGCCACTGTGCAACCGCCATTTAACTCTACGACTCTGGTCTTTAATAATCAGCAAAGAACGGCTAAAGACGTATTGTCACTAAGCTACTTTGGTGTATATATTATACAGGGTGGCGCAAGAATCGTGCTACAAAAACAAAACGTAATAACTTTCTGTGTGAATAATCAGCTTATTCTTTTTAATTTAGCAGGTTACTATTTAGATTTATTAAAATGAATGCTTGGGATACCGAAAAGAGAATTTGGATAGTGCAACGGTGCATGCTTTGCAGTCCTTCATTTCCGTCCAAAGGGAATTTAGGCGGGAGTATGGCGGCACTCCCCCGAGTAGATGGACCATTATGAGGCTGGTAAACATGTTTGCCGAATCTGGAAGCATCACACGAAGACCATAGCATCGAGATCCCTATGTTCGGGTTCAAGATACAGTCGCGGCTGTAGCATCGTCAATTCAGGCAAATCCAAGCGTTTCGACTCGAAAGTTATCGGCGCAAATTGGAATTAGCAGACGGTCATTACAACGGATAATTCATGATGACTTAACTTGTTTCCGTACAAAGTCCAAATTACAAGTAAGTTAAAGCCTCTGGATTTGCGTATTCGCCTGGAATTTTGCCAAAAAAATTATTGAAATGGCCGAAGAAGACAACGGCTTGATAAATTGCTTGTTTATGTCTGATGAGGCCCATTTTGATATAAACGGCAATGTAAACAAGCAAAATTGTCGTATATGGAGTGAATCTAATCCACAAATACTCCATGAGACGGAACTGCACCCGGAACGAGTCACTGTGTGGTGCGCAGTTTCGTCAAGGTGCATTGTGGAGCCATACTTCTTTGAAGAAAACGGTGTAATAGTGACTGTCAATGGGGGCCGTTATTTAAAGATGCTGAAGGAGTCTTTTTACCCAGAACTGCGCCGAAGACGTATCCGTTTCAACAGCATTTGGTGCCAGCAAGATGGAGCAACTGCACACATAGCCAGACCGGTTATGGCGAAAATTCCCAAACAAATTAATATCCAGAAACTCCACTTTCCGCTGGCTCCCAAGGTCACCTGATCTGACTGCACCAGACTTTTTTTTGTGGGGTTATGTCAAGCAAGAGGTGTACAAAACGAAACCAAGTAATTTGACTGAATTGAAGCAGTCCATTAAAACAATAATTGAGGCGATCCCGACTTCAACCCTTCAGGCCGCAATAAATAACTTTCTGATCAGGTGTCGCGTGAATGAGCATGGAGGCCATTTACGGTCTACCATCTTCAAAAACAATTAGTTATATAAAATTAAATTGAATTTTCTATACAATAAAAAAAATAAATGAAATACATTTATTAAAAAAAAAGTTATTTGAATTTCTTATTGGCACAATTGGTGCGCCACCCTATATATATATATAAAACACGTTGTTTAGTGGAATTACCCTTTAAGATCGCATACCCAAAAATTTGTATTTTCTGTTTTTAAGAGATTTTTTCCCGTCTTAAATGAAAATTAATCTAAATAGACTGGTTACTTCTTGATTTATTATATAATAAAAAAACAACTTCACAAAAATCATCGTCAATATTTGTTTGGATTATTTTTTAATGAAACCTGCCGGATTCAGAAACACAATTATGCAGTTAAATAAAAACTTGTGCTGAAGCGATTAAATTAACAAGTTGTTATGCAAAACAGAATTTTTAAAAAATGACTCATTCAAAACGTACTTCAAATTTTGAAGAACAACAAAAAATTATAAATTTAATTTCTTCATTTTTAAACTTCCTATATTGCAACGAAGGACTCTGATCTCATATCTTTCAAAAGAATTAAAACAGGATAAAGTATTTTTCAATTAAAAATCCCTTCCTAAATCCTGAATTTAAAATTCAACTCAGAAGTCACTTTATATTTACTAATTGATTAGATGAATTAAAATTCACGCGAGGACAACCTAGTCAGAATTTCTTCTTGATAAACCAGGTAGATATAAATTACTGAATGCATTTGTATTAAGAACACGAAACCGATTAGAATTAAATGACAAAACAACGAACAAACGTCATTAAGAAAATATATTAATTTATTGACATATAATTAGTATACAAACGAAACAATGTGGCCATTAATAACCGCCTGAATTGTAGATTGTCGTAAAGGAAACTAATTTAGACAACAATAAAATTTATAAGAGGAAATACCTCAATTGTATATCCACATTTTAATGGAGTCGTCCGCTTGCCTTCAACGTGAATTAATACATGCCTAAACTATAAGTTTATCAATAATGTTCATAATATTTTTTTCTTTTATTATTTTTATTTTATCAGATCTTGGGGAAACTCAAGAATATGAAGTAGGAACCATACAAATATAGAAAAAACTATTAGATATTATTGCATGAATATATATGCATATTGACTCAATTCCAGAATTATTACATGATTACAAAAAAATCAATATGTACGTATTATACACATAAAAATAATAACGGAAAGCCTTAATTCTGACATTAATTTTCATAAAAATTTAACTCCATAAATCAAGTTATATTTTTAACTTCGTGACTGTCCTTTTGTTATATAAATATATTTTATTTACGTTGCTGCCATATTAACAGTAACTTAGAAAATGTAATTATTTAGTAATAGCAATGTGCGAAAGAAACAAGAATTTGCACGTCATTCGCAGCATATTTGGTCTAACGGATAATAATAATGAAGAGTAGGAACCTAAAACACACTGGCGTTCAAAAGTACTAATCAAAGATTATAATTAGTTATATATATTTGTATATACATTTCGATCAATTTATTTAGTTAAATTCATGCACGTGTTGAAATCTTTAAATAGTTTTAAACTGTATTATTAAATAGCATCAAATAATTTCCATACAAAATAACTAAAATTATAAATAATTAATTTTTGTAAAATTAAGAACAATACAGATATGCTATAGTTCTTAATTTCAGTCATTACTTCTAAAACTTTAAGCAATACTAAAATCGTATCTTTAGTTCATAATTTTTTTTTCTTTTCAAGATAAACGTTCTCAAATTTTTTAGAATCTCTATATACACCCCTGTAAAATAAAGTTTTTTGTTTTTTGTTTATTGTTTATTGTCTTTATTGTCTTAATATACCCTTGAAGTACATATAATAATAATAAACTGTCTTGATATTCCCCAACAGCTTATCGCCAATTACAGGAGGCTTTGGCAGACCATGAGTTAAGTCCGTGCTCGTGGTGCGACTTAAGATCTAAGGGAAACGATGAAAAACTTTCCCGGACAGCAAAAAATTCGGACTTGAACCTAAGACCGTCGGCGTGATAAAGCAGTGACTTACCACTGAGCTATTAGCCAACCAAATTAAATTACGGGTATAAGAAAATTGCAGATATAAGAAAACAAATAGATAAAATAACAGAAAAAACTTTGATGTAACAAAAAAAAACGGCAAAAACCCAAGGAAATATTAAGTATAATTATGAAATGCAAAAAAAAAACACTGTTAAATACATGGAGTGATAAGCCAGTGACTTATCACTGAGCTATCAACCTGCATGTAACCTTATCACTGTTTTGAGATAATGAAAACAAAATTAAAAGAAAAATATAATGCATTAGACGTCACCTTTAAGCTAAATAAAATTTGGAAATCGATCTTCTTTCAAGTAGCTCAAATTTAAACTTAGTATCTAAGTTTTTATTTGTAGATACTTTTGAAAAAAATTGTATACCACACCAAATCTAAGTATACACTGTTTTGCATTATTTTCATTATCGCTAAAATATTCCCATAAATAACAGAAATCCCGGAATGCATTACTTCTAATATGCGCACATATTCTCAAAATGAATGGTAAACATTAAACACAGGCTTATAAAACTATGCAAATAATCGCTGCAATTATTGGAGTTTGAGCTCTCCCTAGAATTCAACAAATTTTTTGAATACTTACTAACAATGACTACAGTATAAAAAACACCTGGCCACGAATTGAAAGAAGTTATTTCAAAGTGATAAATTTCCAGTACGTGAGAATAATTGTGAATATTTTTCTCTTTATCTTGTATTGATAAGAGTCGTTATTCACAAGAATACCTCCGATGAATAATTAAAAAATGAGATCAATATTAATCACCTTTTTCATGTACGCATATTTCTTTTAATTGAAAAAATTCAGAGTACATAACGATAAAATTCGAACAGTAAATTTAAAAAATATAATTTAGAAACGATATAAATAAGAAATGAGAAAACCAAGTGTCGATAAGTAATTCGTTTTTTGGAACGTATATCAATTTATTTACCTTCTCTTTTTAATTATGTTTTGAATGTTAATGAATTACTAATTTTCTGGATTTTATCTACTGATAAGGTTAACCTAAAATTAATTACGTCAATTTGATTCTTGGAAATAATGGTATAATTTTAGTTTTTATGAATAATTATAAACCATATATTACAGTTACATATATTTTAATAGAAATATATGTCACATACGAGAATATATATCACTGCAAACTAGTTAAAAAAATTATAAAACAAAGCATGGTTAATGTTTACACAAAGGTAAATTGGTGGCAAATTGTCATGAACTTCAAATACATGAATATACATACATCATAAAATTAGCTGATATCTACATACATTTGCTATCAGATAATATATCTATGATAATGTACTCATAATTAAAATATATCTATCTAAATTAAAAATAAACATAGAAACAAATCAATAATGTAACTGTATAGTAATAATTATGTGACTTCTTTTTTTTGGACTGTTTTCAATGATTGCAACACATTTTAATGATATGTTTCCAAATACGTATGTAGACAAAAACTAATGATAAGGATAAGAAGAATTTTACGTTTTATCGAGGATATATTTTAAAAATGTAAATGTTTGTAAATGCATATGAATTTACTGTTTTAATTACCTATAATTCCTGGTCGTTTTTTGGCATTTGCTCCAATGAAATATATTTGAGGATAATTAAAAATCTCGTATCTTTCGTATGGTGTGAGCTTATTCATTTACAGTTTCATAACTTGTTCAGGAGTTGCCACCATAGTCTTGGGTTTTTCAGCTTGCTGAGGTTGCGATGTCGGACTGGATGTCGAACCTTTAATAGCACGTCCAATTAAATTAGGAGTAATCATAGTGCAGCCACTTTGTAAATCAGGCAAACCTGCCGAAGCTGTTGAAGCTGCCGATGGACTCTGTTCCTTCAAGACCGATTTCAGCGGTGGCAAACTACCCCCGTCTTGTATAAAAGAATGAGAGGGTACCGTAAATGGATGTGTTCTCGATAGTGGCATCTTCATGGAGTTTGCTACCGCAGCACTAGACATCTCTTGCATACAAGAGGTGCATCTCCAAGTATTCAAAACGTACACCACATAAACAACACGAACTCGTACCCGCACGCAACTAACTCACACTCTGTCCGTTACCACGATTATTCATCTTTCCGCTAGTAACCAAAGGTCATACATCGCAGTATATTGTCTCCACACACTTTACTATACAAGCTTTAATTTACAAACATCGCTTTTACAACAAAGAAATGTGATCATTTGACGGCCATATTTTGTAAAATAACTGGTTATCCATTTGTCCGATAGGGGCGCAGCATATGCCACCTACACACAGCGGGAGCTTGAATATTTCACCATTTCATACATAGTATAAAAACTCTTTTTATCTGACATAAAACTTATTTAAAAAATATAAAACCCTTAAAAATATTAAAATTCGAATATCGTAAATACTAAATTATTTATCGTACGAAATGAATAAATTTATAATAAATATTTTATTATTGTCCTTGATTTTGAACAGGTCACTGACATCCACACCGTATTAACGTAAGCTGTAATTTTGAATTCATAATTTGATTATAATTGGAAGCTAATTCAAAGTATAGCTTCCTTTAACATATAGTAAAAATTAAGAAAACATTTCCCCTAATATTTTTTTAAATCCTTCAGTAAATAAAATTACTAGTATTTGTCAAAAAACATCATCTGGTTTAGTTTAAACCACATGTTTTTGTATTTTAAAAAACACTAGAAATAGAACTATAGATATTTCTAAAAATACAATTTTATAGATCTCGTAACTTATATATTATTTGCGTTGAACGATATTTAATAGGAATATTTATTCTAAAGTGCCTATACCTGAGGCTGTTAAAACTCAAATTTTGTATCTGATGCATAGACTGTATTTCCTGGTAATCTCTCTTTGTTTTCCTATTGTATTACGATATTATATGAAAGACCAAATTAAGTGAAGCACGAACCAATTAGGAGAAATTTATTTACAGGAAGTAAATATATTAAATACATTTCGAAAGAGTTTTATTTATAATTTTGATCGAGTAAATCTGTGATATTTTATATTTACAAATAT
>JAVIWB010001313.1:0-209874 GCA_031893035.1 Dermolepida albohirtum | reverse complement strand
TGCTTATTTGATCCAAATATAAAAAAAAAAACTTCTAGATTTAACGATGTATCAAAGAAACGGCAACCATCTTGTTCTAGCTGAAACTATAATTTCATCACATTAGATTAATCTACTCAAAATTTAGTAATATTCAAAAGAAACTGGATCATGTATTATGAATAATTTTGCTTGTTAATCTAGAAAATCCAGTGAAAAGTATTTATGTTTTGAAAAAAATACATATATATTCAATATAGTTAATCAATGCATATTTTATTTTAAACAATTATGACGTCGAATATTCTCGAAAAATCCTATATACAATAATTTATCTTTTCAATGTAGGTATTGATTCAAATCGACTTAAACTTCTTCAATTCATTCGAATTATGGTAAGAATTTTGTTTAAACTTAGCAAACATCTGTATTATTATTATTATATTTAATTCATGCTCATTTTAGGCTGGATTACACATTATCCCTTTCGGCTACATTCTAAATATATGGTCAAAGGAAAATACATTCTCTAAAACAGAAGAACGAGTATTAGAAATTGTAACGTCGTTCTTAACAATTGGTAAGGTTGAAATTTATTTACAAACTACTGTGGTATAATGTGAGTAATAGTTGTCATAGTCTTTTAATTCTTTTCTGTATAGCTTTAAACGAAGTTCATAAAAATATATCTTAAGTTCAATTTTGCACAACTCTCAATAATCTATAAATTAAATGATCACTGAAGGTTGATATATATAACCCCTTGCCACATTAATTTTCGTATTCTGTATACGTATTTCGACAACTAAGTTGTCATCATCAGCAGATAATTAAAAGTGTCGGACCTGGGAAACTACGGCGAAAAATACCCGTACGAAAACAAACTCCGTACGCGATCCGTACCGTTGAAAACCAGAATGTACAACTTAGTTGTCGAAATACGTATACAGAATACGAAAATTAATGTGGCAAGGAGTTATATATCAACCTTCAGTGATCAAGTGAATCAACCACAGGCTCCACCAAAATTACCTTATAAATTAAATATAAATCTGAACTGAAGCAGTGGTAGGTGAACATAAATCTACTTTCTATGCGAAATCTTGCAATAAAATCGTTTTTTCTCTATCATTCTTACTTATATAAATAGATCTTCAAAAGTAATTAGAAAGCTTTTTCTATTATTTTAAATCAATACCTGGATTTTGCCAAATGTTTTTGAAATGAATCCACATGAACTTCACAAATTTTAATAGTGTAGTAAAAATGTAAAAAATGTATCTAATCTCTAAATAGAACTGCACGAATTTTGAAATGGTATAAAAATAATAGAACCAAACTCAAAAGTTGTGCAGTTCGTGTTAAAGATTAAGAACCGACCAAAAATTTTGTTGTGCAGTTCATCTGAGGGATTATATGCGGATTAAATTTGTTGTGCAGTTCGTGTGTACCGTTTTGAAATGCCTTTATGTATATCACGATGAAATTCATAGAGTTTGGACAGAAAAAGTTAAAATAAGAATGTAAAAAATCATCCTATTTCTAGAATGTTAAAAGGAATCATTCTATTATTAATAACACCCTATCTACTACATATGTTTCATGGATTGACCAATCTTCAGGCAGATTCTGTGTTATTAATGAACGATTCCTTGATAGCGCCTATCATATCATTACGATACAGAAAAATAGTGAATAATCAACATGCCTCCCTCTCACGTCCAATGAATTGAACGAAAAAGCGAGAATGCATCTGTCTCGCAATGTCGATAACTAAGTTACCAGAGCGTATAGACAGATGGCACTGCATCACGGCTATTTGCCAATTAAAAGAATGTTAAAAGGAATTTCTGTATCGTAATGATATGGTAGACGCTATCAAGGAATCGTTCATTAATAACACAGACTCTGCCTGAAGATTGGTCACTCCATGAAACATATGTAGTAGATAGGGTGTTATTAATAATAGAATGATTCCTTTTAACATTCTTTTAATTGGCAAATAGCCGTGATGCAGTGCCATCTGTCTATACGCTCTGGTAACTTAGTTATCGATATTGCGAGACAGATGCATTCTCGCTTTTTCGTTCAATTCATTGGACGTGAGAGGGAGGCATGTTGATTATCCTATTTCTAATCTAAAGCAATTCAGTAATAGTTTTCCATTAACGGAACTAATTATTTTGGACTGTTATGTTTCCAAGGAAATAGCGAACATGCTTTTAGTTTCTTAGGTTTTAATTTATTAAAAAATATATAATCGCACAGTTTCTGATTTAATAACTATCCCTCTTTTAACTTATCTTTATCTAATCACAAAAAATATTGAAAGTGTTCCATATCTTTATGCTTCCTAAATTTTATATTGGCCGCAAATATATATTAAAACGCAATAAAGAAACTCACCAAGGCTCGACAAAAGATGGATTCGTTTTTCTACTTAAGCATTATGTGGTATTAATTAGTAGAGTTGAGAGATTTTAGTTTCTGTGCAATGTAGTCGCGTCCTATTTTATAGTATTAATTAATGGCAATCAAAGGCCATTTTGTTTTTTGAATCTTATGCCAGACCATTTTATGATATGTCTGTATTCTATTACATCTTATTGTTGTAATTAATTATTAATTAAATTTTGTTCTAAATTTATTTCAATAAAATTTTGTCACTTGTAGGCCAATGTCTTTGAATTTTGAAACAGATTTCCCTACATGGAAACTTGTTAAGGACGAATGTTTAAAATATGATACAAGATGTTTACATTTTGAACATGTGTCTTCACTTATAAAAGCTTTATTCGATATAATATTCTAATATCTGTAATTTCGGCAAATATTCACTTTTTGCTGAAAGCTATCTCAACGTTCACCTAATATATTTTCTAAGTGGTTAATTAGTGATGTAATTCCAATTTTGCAATGCTCTCTTTTTGGACATTTTGGACTTTTGACATAATTAATACCACCTAGCAAACATATGGAATTGTTTTCAATAGTTTTTAAAATCATTCTTTACATAACTGGGTCTTTTCAAGTATATATTTGCTATCGATTTTTAATTTGTTCAAATTGTTTGAATAAAAAAGTGCTGCTTTAAGCCATGTCTTTCAATAAGTGATTACTGAAGCAGGTGGTAAAAACCTAGAAAGACAAATTTTTTTGTTCATAGCATTGAATCCTAGAATTGCTTATTATTTAATTTCTTGTAAATTTTTTTGTTCTATAAAAACATATCTCTGCTGTATCTGTTATATTTAGTAGATTATAAAAGTGCTTTTAGTATTCTGCCAGATTTTAGCATATAAACAGCTACAATATATGTGTGTCAACTAACAATACTTAGTAAAGTAATGGTAGCAGCAGCAACTTTCGGTGTTTGTATTATAATTAAATCAGTTAAAATATTTTTTATTGTCTCTAAAATGTTATCGACTGTAAACTTGATTACCTGATAGCTACAAAAATAAATAAAGGTAATGGTTTGTGATTTTAAGATGTCTACAACATTAATTACCTAGTTCTTCAGCCTATCACTAGTTTCATTAGCACCCATATGTAATTAAATTGTACGTCTCTGAAACGTTTTTCGTAAAATAATGCTTCATGTATATGTCCAAAAATATTTTTAAAATAAAATGCTCTAGTTTCTCTAGTAAAATATCAGCAACTAAAAAGACTTCGCTTTTCTTGTTTAAAGTGCCGCCCGTTTAATCGAGATTCCATTTAACTAAACGCAACTTCTTCGAAATATATCGAACGGAATATTATTTTTTATTCACTTGTTTTGTCCTTGTGCATATATTGCATACAATTTGCATATCGTTCAAAACAAACACTTCTATTTTATAATCGAGAGTCTACGTTAATAACCGATTCAGCATATATGTAAATCAAATGAAACCAAAAACTAAACTAAACCAGAAATTAAAATTTTAGCAGCAAAACTTGCATGCCGGAACTAAACTACTCAATCAAAATTAAAAATTAAATTCTAATTAACAACTAAAACCATTAAACAAGTGATATAGAAAAAAAAAACGAAGAAAAACATTGAACTTGAAACTAAACTGTGAAATAAATTATATATTTGAGATATGCTAGTGACATGAAAAAGAAAAAAATTACGTAAATAAAAACTGTAACTTAAAGAGTACTTTACTTTACCAAACAATTTCAGACAATAATCGATTGACTCAAAATTTTATATTTTAATAATTAGTAATAATTAGTTCTCAAACTGTTTCACTTCTCAGAGCTTTTGTAGAATTCTAGATTTTCCAAAGCACCTTGTATTAAATTGTAACAAGTACACATCGCGTAGTAGCGAGTAATATTTTTGAATTAAAGAATTAAATAAAATTAATATAGATATTTAAGATCACAAAATATGTAATAAAAAGTGTGACAACTCCATATATGATTTAAATGTCACAGAAAACATCTACAAGTTACATTATTAAGAGCTGAAGTCACACTTGGTCGCGTAGAAAGATTTATGATATTATCTGAGTCTTTGATATACAATATTTATTCAAGCCTGGGTTGTGTTTTTGAACTACATACTTATACAATACATAACTTGATAGTGCCAAAGGTTTACAGAATCTAGGCGATTTAAAACAACTTAAACGTCACATGATTGCGTATTTATTCAAAAAATCTGACGATTACTAAATTTACTTCATTTACTTTGAAAAAGCATAATTAATATATTTGCATACGTAACGAAAACGTTTTCCTATATAAAATTGCCTTTTTAATGTAATGAATTTTCTAATAGTATGATCACATGTAGTTCTTTAGATCAGTTTTGTTATGTGTTTAATAAAAATATATTATAGCGCAGTTTTATTAACAAGAGAAGAATATGTAAATTGATAGATCAGCTTGCGTAGACTACTTCTTTTCTCTGTCTAACTGAAGTGCAGTATAATGTTTTCATCTTAGGGTAAAATTGTCGCCACTAGATAAAGAAGCAACCAAAAAAATATTATATTCTCCAATTATAATAAAAAATGTATTAGGAATATCGTAAAGCAAATTCGTTGAAATATTTTAAGGCTGGTTTGTATATCTAATAATTACAATAATATTAGCTATCCGCTTTGCGTTTACTAATACGTTATTAAATTTATTTCAAATTATTAAAACACGTAAAATATTGCAAAATTTATTAATATTTTCTTTCACAAATTGATTAGAATAATTCCAAGTATATACAGAAATTCCTTTCATTACGTAATTACCAACAATACAAGATACGTAACATTTATGATGAAAGAAAGATTGTGACTTAACAATAGTATAAATTCTACGTTTTCAAAACCTTTACGGTTATGATGCAGAAATGAGACCTAAACGCCGTATATATATATATATATATATATATATATACATATATATGTACATATATATTCAGTAGGTGTTTAGTTGAAAATTTGATCTAGTTGTTTGAACATTTAGAAGAATACTTTAAATTAACTTTACTACTTAACCTTTAAAATTATTTATGTTTCTGCATCTTTAAATATTCAATATAAATAGCTAATGATTGGTAATTTAAAATTTAAATTTGTAAATGTTTAAGAAGGTCCTAATAATAATAATAATAATAATAATAATAGAATATAGGGCAATAATTTACATAATTTTTGGTATAAAGAACTGACAAGTATTCATGATAAAATAGCACAACTAACGACCAAAGTATTAGAAAATCCAACAGAGCTACCATTTTTCTTCATCTAAGGCTTGATCCTATTTCAATTCGAAAACAAATGAAGAACAATAAAGCTGAATGCATGATAAAGAAGAACCTAATTTAAATTAAATAGTTATGTATATAATAAATACAAAAATACTAATAATAATGATAATAATAATACTCCTTCTTATAAAGTTCTAAAGCGTCACACAGCTTACATTAATTTACGGTTTTGTGATCTTACACTACTCTGATGTGCACTATAACGCGAACATTATGTATAATTCGACTGTGAGTTAAGGAATGAAGTTGGTTTAGTTAAAGCAAGTTATCATAGAAGGTGTTCCAATTTGGATATCTTCGAGTTATTTTAAATGATCAAAACTTGAAAAATGTGTGCTAAATCTATTTAATGGAAACCTGTAGGGTTACCAAATCATTGATGCAAAATCAAGTTTACTTACAACTCAAGTAAAGTAAAACAATCTTAAGAGATTATTACTGCTGAAATACTTACACACACTCATCAAAAGCCCAGCATCCTTTATTGAGCGGTGTAAATAATATCAACATGAGAATTAAATGATAAGACTGAATCAAATGCAACATCTAAATCTTTAAATAATTGGGCTTTCCAAAGTTGTTGTGCAATCCATCGAGTTGATATAAATTGGCGTAAAAGCTACACTCCTTCTTAAATACTGAATCGAAAATCTCAATATCAAAATCTTATACCATGCTTTATACATCTACCATACACTAAGATATTGAATTTCGGACTTTTAATCTTCGAGTAAGCATTTCTGTTCGATATCTGTTGATAGAGGTAAAGAAGAATTTTTAATATTATTTTTCCTTAAAAACGTTTTTTCTTTGACTTCAAAGTTTGTTTTTAGCATATCATCACTAAAAAATCTTTACGAAAAACACACTAGACACCATTGTAGAATAATAATTTATTGTCTGTGATTCCAATGAATAGCGTTTCTGTAAAATTTTGACATTTTCGTATTAAATTAGACTTTACCTCGGCTTTTTTGTGATTGTTTGAATAGTGATTAGTTCTTGTGTTTCTGTGTTTTTCGTTTCTTGTTATTAACTTTGTTCACTCATAATATATTTACATTTCATTAAAATGCCGGTATGTATGTGTCGGTTTCTGTAATGGAAATGGTATGTTTCCCAAAACGGATTACAATACAAATGTATTTCGCAGTTTGGATGAATTTTGGATGAATGATTTTGTGAAACGCGGTCGTTTAATTTAGGAAATATTAATGCTGTCGTACAATACAGCTAGAAGAGTAAGTTCTAAGATCCTTTTATTAGTACCCGACAATTCGTTTCAACATTAAATATTCTCAGTAATAAGACTGTTCAGTCGGTTCTCTGAGAAAGCCTTCATCCATATCATGTTTCTACAATTCAGGTGTTATATGAAGACGATACTTTATTTCGATTAACTTTGCAATACAATCTTAATTAAAATACAGAATATGGTCACCAAAAAAGTTTTCCGTTAATGGGAATAAATAATTCACAAGATCGTTGAGCCAATTTATCTACCAAATCGTCTCGATGTTAATGAATACCTTAATGTATTGAAATAGTTATTGACGAGATGGCGTTGAATATATGTATGTATACTATAACATGACTTACATATATGCTAGTGGTTTTGATCACTTTGCTCCTCATGTAAGAAAGTGGTTGGATAAACATTTCTCGCATGGATGAATTGATCGCGGCGGTCCCACCTTACGGCCTGCGAAATAGCCGATCGTAATCCTTTATATATTCTTGTTTGATGCTGGAGCAGTTACAGACATAATTGACGTGGTCTTAATTTTTCTCGATCTTTTTATTGTCTTTACGCTCAATATTTTGTTCTGCTACACAGCATGCCATACATTTTCTTTTCTACATCATACCACACAATTATTCTCAGATTGACGACATCCAGATACTTTGGAAGTTTACTAGATATGCCTGGGTCAAACGTTGGAATGCAAACTTTCTTTGATCAACGTCATACTCGTTAGGTATACGGAAGTTAAGGTCCCTAACGTTTCATTGTGCCGATGGATATATTATTATGACCATTCTTATTATTACATCATAAAATGTTTACTAAAATCTATCGTTCTTAAATCGTAAGTTAAAATGGAAAAAAATCATGAGAAATTTATAAATTAACAGATTCTTAAGAAAGAATGTTATCTATGGAATGCATTTTTTGTTATTAAAAAAAATAAGAAATTTCTAAAATTAATCAATTAAGGTTAATTCCTTTCTACAATAATTTTCGTGTTCTATATACGTGTTTCGACAACTAAGTTGTCATCATCAGCAGATAATTAATAGCAGCATCGCATCTGGAACTACAGCAAAATTCGCAGAAAGACAAAGTCCGTACACACACAGTGCGTGTTAGGCTTTCGACTGTCTAATACGGATTGTTTTATTGCGAATTTTGCGGTGGTTCCAGGTGCGACGCTGTGATTAATTATCTGCTGATGATGATAACTTAGTTGTCGAAATAAATATACGGAATATGAAAATTATTGTGGAAAGAGGCTAACCTACTTTGATTAATTTAATCAACCACAGTCTCCATTAAAATTACAGTTTCTATTAAATACTGGAGAAGAGTTACATTTCTAATTCATTTACGATACTTCATGTATAAATTAAGAACAGAATAAATTTAGCTCAACCACAACCGCTAACAATAAAATATGAAGATGATTATATGATTATATTTATATGACTTTATATGATTATATTTAAAAATGACGTATTACCAGAGACAAAAGGATCAAATATTATTTATTCTAAAGCAGACAATTTATGACGGTTTGATTCAAAGTTGAACAACTCGAAATTTATTTAAAAATATATACGTGTATGTATTTGCTATAAGAATTACGAGCTGTCAGAAAATGTTTTAGGTAGAGTTTATCGTATCTTTTTGATACAGAAAAATAATGAATAATCATTGCCACCATCGCTCTGGGAACTTTGTTCCCGACATGCGAGATAGTCGCGTTCTCGCTTTGTCGTTCAATATATTTTTGATTATTCATTATTTTTCTGTATCGAAAAGATACGATAAACTCTACCACGGAATCGTTTGTTAATATCACAAGTCTGCCTGATGAAGAGTGTGATTCTCCGAAACATATGTAGTAGACAGGGTGTTATTAACATTTGAATGATTCCTTTTAACATTCTTTCCTATAGAAGTTGGTAAAATTTTTATGTTGATAACTGTTGTACTTATAATATAATTTGAAACAAAACGACATATTTCGGTATTTTTTCAATATTCGTAGAAAAAATATACTGCATATGGTAGAACTTGCATATTTTTTAAAAAATGGTAACTTTTTCAAAAGAATATCACAGTAATTTTGAACTTCCTTAAATGGATACATATATACTTACATTGTTTTTATTTCAGGCACTAGTTTGATTGTCTGTATTTGGGTCTCTATCAAAGGAGGAAACACGAAAAATTTGGACGAGTTGCCTTACATTTATTTTTGTGCATGGATAATACTTCACATTGCATTTTTCTTCAAATACTATTTTGACATATGGAATTACATGAAGAGAAAGAAAGTTCCGTGCAAATCCAAAGTAACGTACAAGTCCCTCGTTTAGCTTTTCGACAGGTGGAGGACATATTTTACATTATTTTGGAGTAAGTATTCTTTTAATCTTTTCAGGTAACATTACAATTTAGAGATATAATATTTCCACCATCATATATATACATATCTGGCTAGGGAATACTTCAGATATTAATTATACAATGTAATTTGTTCTTAAAATTTAATCACTGAAGGTTGACGTGTAACCCTTTACACGTTAATTTTCGTATTGTGTTAACGTATTTCGACAACTAAGTTGTTATCATCAGCGGATAATTAAACAGTGTTGCACCTGGAAAACTACGGCAAAATACTCGTACGAAAACAAATTCCGCACACGAACCGCACCGTTGAAAGCCAAAACGCACACTGTATATTCGTTTCGCATGATTTTTAAAAATTATGTTCTAGTCTAAACTAAGATAAAAGACAAAAATAAAAAGGAGAAAAGGAAAGAAAAGACAAATACCTACATGTGATTTATTGCACTCTCCCTTGTACGTCATTTAAGAGACCAAAGAGAGATGAGTTATGATTGGACCCCAGGTCAGTGTTCAACATACAGCCTTTGTTCTTCAAAATGTACATGCTTTCATACGTAACTAATTCGCGATAATTACACACGTTCTTTAACAAATTACATTCTAATACATGTTCTGTTAAACTGGATTTTTCTGGCCGATTGAATTTTATGTGCGCAATATGTTCTCTATACCGGGTTTCTATCGATCGTTTTATTTGGCCGATGTATTGTTTACTACAATATAGACATTTAATTCCGTAAATTCCTGATTTTTTATTGTTCACGACTTTGTCTTTTGCATCTTCGAAGTTGCATTTATGTGTATTGACAATCGCGAAAATATCATCTACATACCTAATCCAAATTCTTGGAAAATATTTAGCCTTATATTTTAATTCAACTTCAAAATTACGCATGAATAAGTCCGTTATAAATAGAGAAAGACAATTGCCCATTGCAGTTCCCTGATTTTGTTCATAGAACTTACCTTCAAATTGAAAACAGTTTTGGGACATGCGAAGGTTTATTGATCGCACATATTGCTTTATTTTCTCTGGTCCGATCTTATTTTTGTGAACTTCAAGTGAAGAAATTGTTCTAAATATTTTAAAGCTTCCGGAATCGGTACCGAAGGAAACAATGACATTACGTCGAATAATACTAAAATTTCCCCATCTTCTAATTTATACTCTTTAATCCTATATAATTGTAAATTAGAAGATGGGGAAATTTTAGTATTATTCGACGTAATGTCATTGTTTCCTTCGGTACCGATTCCGGAAGCTTTAAAATATTTAGAACAATTTCTTCACTTGAAGTTCACAAAAATAAGATCGGACCAGAGAAAATAAAGCAATATGTGCGATCAATAAACCTTCGCATGTCCCAAAACTGTTTTCAATTTGAAGGTAAGTTCTATGAACAAAATCAGGGAACTGCAATGGGCAATTGTCTTTCTCTATTTATAACGGACTTATTCATGCGTAATTTTGAAGTTGAATTAAAATATAAGGCTAAATATTTTCCAAGAATTTGGATTAGGTATGTAGATGATATTTTCGCGATTGTCAATACACATAAATGCAACTTCGAAGATTTCGTCAAGCAATTGAATTCAAAATTTCCGACGATCAAATTTACAGTAGAAAAAGAAAATAATGACATATTGCCTTTCTTGGACACCCTAGTTATTAGGAAAAATCTTAAAATAGAAACTGATATTTTCCGAAAAGAAACCAATGTCAATAGAATTCATCACTCAAATCATAGCATGCAATAAAAGATGGCTTCGTTCAGTTTTCTTATCAATCGTTTGCTTAATTTCCCACTAACAAAAGTAAGATACGAAAAAGAATTGAACTTTATTAAGAATATCGCGAGATACAATGGTTTTGATTCGGAAATAATCAATGGATTAATTAGGAAGGCTAACATAAGGAAAACAATCCGGGATACCAGATGTCTGTCACATCAAAGCAATCGGGATAAGTAGTTTGTATGTTTACCTTTTTACCGTTTGACGAAAAATTTAAATAGTGTTTTTGAAGAGCGCGGTTTTCAAGTCACATTTCGGTCCACCAACTCCATCAAATCCCTTCTAGGAAATGCACAAGACAAAGTCGAGGATAATAAAAAATCGGGAATTTACGGAATTAAATGTCTATATTGTAGTAAACAATACATCGGCCAAATAAAACGATCGATAGAAACCCGGTATAGAGAACATATTGCGCACATAAAATTCAATCGGCCAGAAAAATCCAGTTTAGTAGAACATGTACTGGAATGTAATTTGTTAAAGAACGTGTGTAATTATCGCGAATTAGTTATGTATGAAAGCATGTACATTTTGAAGAACAAAGGCCATATGTTGAACACTGACCTGGGGCTCAATCATAACTCATCTCTCTTTGGTCTCTTAAATGACGTACAAGGGAGAGTGCAATAAATCACATGTAGGTATTTGTTTTTTTTTCCTTTTTTCCTTTTTATATTTGTCTTTTATCTTAGTTTAGACTAGAACATAATTTTTAAAAATCATGCGAAACGAATATACAGTGTGCGTTTTGGCTTTCAACGGTGCGGTTCGTGTGCGGAATTTGTTTTCGTACGAGTATTTTGCCGTAGTTTTCCAGGTGCGACGTTGTTTAAGTATCTGCTGATGATGACAACTTAGTTGTCTAAATACGTATACAGAATACGAAAATTAATGTAGAAAAGTGTTAAATATTAACCTTCAGTGATTAAGTAAATCAACCACAGCCTCGATCAAAATCACCTTGTTTTTAAAAGTGAAATCTAGCAATGCTCTTGAATAATTAAAAGTACTAGTTAAATGTCAGACAGTCATCAGTTTATTACAAGTTATTGGTAAAGATCGATAATATTCAAACTTTTGGGTTTCAATCAATGTCTGTAGGGAATATACGAAGAGATACAAAAGTTTCGCAACAGAATAATTACACACAATTTTTGAAAATAATTTCCTCCACATTCTATGCACTTGTCTATTCTTGGAAACCAGCCATCAAACTTAAGTCTTCCACGTTTCTTAAAGTACTTGACAAGTCATGTCTTAAGAAGATCCTAATCGTCGGTCTTTCAGCCTGTTCTTCACATGGGAAATCAACTCAAAGTCGTGAGAAGTAAGCTCTAGATTGTAGGGATTGTTCTAGCACTTCCAGCCCAGTTCTTCTTAAATAATAGATGGAGATAGTTGTTGTGGTGAAATAAACGGGTACCTTGTCTCGAGTGAGGACAAACATCTTTGAGTGCCTCAACAACTTTTGGCGGGCGCTTGCAGTGACTATCTTTTGTGTTTCCAGCATGGTAAAGAAGATGACTACAATTTTATTCTTAACGAATTGATATTTCCCTACTGATGTGAGTGTTCTTTTATCTTCACAGAGCCAGAGTTTTCAGTTAGTAGTTTAGTGGTCGCATCATAGTAGTAAAGATTTTATCAACTGTAACATGTGTTCGTCAGTTAAGGCATGGTATATTAGTATATCTTAAGAGAAGAAATCTTCCTCGCTCGAAGATGTTGGTACCATGACAACCGCCCTTCTATGATGAGAGCATTATCGATAAAATCAATGTTTTTTTTTAGTAATGGACAAGGTGAGGAGCTCTAACCTTGAAATATCTTAAAAGCCTAAATTTACTCTTTAGAACTCCTTATATTATTTGAATGAATTTGTCCTACATATGTGACCAATGTCTAGTATAGGAATAACTTCCTTCAAACATTGCCCAATATTATATCCACGCGCAAAGTTATAGCATAAAATTTTCTGGTACTTCATTTTTAACCAAGATGAGATAATTTTGACTATCACTTTGTGCCATATTGCAAAACTTTTGTTCTGCCTTTTGTACAGAGTTTGTCAAACCCTTTGTAGAATTGTAATTAACAACAATGTATCTTACACAAGCAAACTAGTCTATATTTTGCCTGTTTTTATAAATTGTATGCGTCTTTTTTTTGTAAACTTTCCTTGTAAAGCAGTGATTGAAAAGAAAATTTTGCACAGAGAGATTCAATAATTATGAAAGCTAAAGTTACATATCACTTCTTGAAATAAATGTATATAAGATAATTTTTATCGTGTATGTGTTCTGAATCTATAAATGCGATTATTTGAAGTGCCTTGTCGATCCTTTTACAATACTATAAGACGAGTTTGATTAATTATATATTATTTGATCTTGAAGTATTCTCTATATGATATCTAACAGCTTGGATTATTAATATCTTCTATGAATTACCTCTTCTAGCAAATAACATACACATAGTTTGTCACAGAGAAAACGGAACTCTTTCAAAATAAAAACATAATCTCATTATTTGGTACGTAGACTTCCGCGGTCGTGGTCCATGCTATCCGCTTCTGGGTTTCCGGGCTGGAACCGCGTCACTTGTATATCTGCCGAAGTTTCGTACCCATTTGTATGGGAGATCTTCAGGGCTGAACTACTGCACTGAAACTGGTGTAAGTCGATGGGGGACGGGTTTATATATGGATAATGGGTAATGGGTCACTGGAGCGTTACGGTTGCGGTTGGGTAGTTTGGAGATGCAGGATTGCCAAGCGTGATTTAGGGGGTAGCGCCATCATCGCGGTTAGGGTTTTGGGGTGCTTAAAGATCTGTATAGTTTCACGGATTTTGCGACTATAGAAATGGTTAGTGCGGGATAGGATCTTGGTCGAATTAAACTGAATATGGTGCCCGGTTTTCAGCCTATGCTCGGCAAGTGCAGAACCGGCTATGTGCAGCAACCTAGTACAACACTCATATTCAGAAACACGAGTGCCGACAGACGGCTTTGTTTCACCAATATATGCCCTGCTGCATGGACAAGGAATCCTGTACACACCAGGTGATTCTAAAGAAACATGGTCTTTTACGGAAAAAGGGTAAGATAATTTGGAATGGGGTTTGAAGATGGTTTTGATGTTGTTTTTGAGAAGAACCCTACTGATGTGGTCAGTAACACCTTGTATATAGGGTAGGTGGACTTTAGAGAGGGGGAGAGATGATGTAAGCTGTGTATTAAGTTGTGGGATTTTGGGATTAAGATGTCGATCTATGGTTCGTTGAATATTATGGTTGGAGAAGTTATTATTTATAAGAGCTTTAGTAACATGACTTAATTCCTGGGATATAGAATGGTGGTCAGATATGTTGACAGCTCTTTGGACTAATAAATTGATAAGGCCCTGTTTCTGGGTGGGATGATGATGGGAGAGGGCATTGAGATACCGATCAGTGTGTGTGGGTTTGCGATACATTGAATGTCCTAGTGAACCATCCAGATGATGAGTTACCAAGACGTAGACCTATTTTCAGTTCCGTGGTAATTATTATGAACAAGTATCGGGTGCAGCTATGGAGTCTCCTCTCTCTCCTGTTGTCGCTGACATTTTTATGGAGGCATTCGAACAACAAATCCTACGCTCCTGTTACCAAAAACCAAAATGATGGTTCAGATATGTAGATGACATCTTCGTTATTTGGCCGCAGGGTCGAGATTCCTTGAACAATTTCCTTGTTTTCTTAAATTCACAACACGATTCCATAAAATTCACCATGAAGATTGAATCTGAAGGTTCCCTTCCTTTCCTCGACGTCTTGGTAACTCGTCATCTGGATGGTTCACTAGGACATTCAATGTATCGCAAACTCACACACACTGATCGGTATCTCAATGCCCTCTCCCATCATCATCCCACCCAGAAACAGGGCGTTATTAATTCATTAGTCCAAAGAGCTGTCAACATATCTGACCAGCATTCTATATCCCAGGAATTAAGTCATGTTACCAAAGCTCTTATAAATAATAATTTCTCCAACCATAATATTCAACGAACCATAGATCGACATCTTAATCCCAAAATCCCACAACTTAATACACAGCTTACATCATCTCTCCCCCTCTCTAAAGCCCACCTTCCCTATATACAAGGTGTTACGAGCCGCATCAGTAGGGTTCTTTTCTTAAACAACATCAAAACCATCTTCAAACCCCATTCTAAATTATCTGACCCTTTTTCCGTAAAAGACCATGTTCCTTTGGAATCACCTGGTGTGTACAGGATTCCTTGTTCATGCGGCAGGGCATATATTGGTGAAACAAAGCGGTCTGTCGGCACTCATGTTTCTGAACATAAGAGTTGTACTAGGTTGCTGCGCATAGCCGGTTCTGCACTTGCCGAGCATAGGCTGGAAACCGGGCACCATATTCAGTTTAATTCGACCAAGATCCTATCCCGCACTAACCATTTCTATGGTCGCAAAATCCGTGAAACTATAGAGATCTTTAAGCAACCCAAAACCCTAACCGCGATGATGGCGCTACCCCCAACATAATGCTTGGCAATCCTGCATCTCCAAACTACCCAACCGCAACCGTAACGCTCCATTGACTCATGACCCATTATCCATATATAAACCCGTCCCCCATCGACTTACACCAGTGCAGTAGTTCAGCCCTGAAGATGTCCCATACAAATGGGTACGAAACGTCGGCAGATATACAAGTGACGCGGTTCGAGCCCGGAAACCCAGAAGCAGATAGCATAATCTTATTATTTTGGTAAAATTTGTTTATTTTATTCAAACTAGTCGCCTTCGGCTTCAATACGACGTTTTGCATGGCCAATTAACATTTCGAATGAATTTTTAAGTTCATCTTTCCAGATGTCCTTCAAGATAGTTGTCGACGTCTTTTTAATGGCTTCGACGCCGGTATAAAGCTGTTCTTTCATCGGCAAACGTAGCTTAGAGAATAGATAAAAATCACAGGGGGGCCAAATCCGGTGAATGGTTGATAGTTAAAATGCCATTTGTAGCTAGAAAATCAGTGATAAGCGTCAAGCGATGAGATGGTTCATTATCATGTAACCAACGCCAGCTACCATTTTCACGATACGTCAAAAGATACTTCATAACACTAAGATAATATACAGCATTGATTGTTTGACTAGTTGGTACAAACTCTTTGTACACTATGCGTTTCAAATCATAAAAACAAATCAACATTGTCTTCACTTTTCACTTCTCCAAATGGTTTGCTCTTTGTTCAAAATTAATTTTTCGATAAATGCCAAATACAAACTGTTACTTTATGCACAATTTCTATGCTTCTTATGATGCAAATATCAAGATATTTTGAAATAACATTGGTGAAAGATCTACCTTACCGACGCATATTATTTTAATAGATGGCGCAACTAATTACTATTTTAAAAAAGTTCCGTTTTCTCTGAGACAGACTGTGTAATAATTTTTTATAATGAAGAATCAATTATTATTTCGTTCCTAGGCATTTGGATAACCGAAGTTGTATATAGAAGATAGGTTTGAGACAGGTTCATATTGCATAATGCAGTACTGGAGTAGTAATGTAATGATCAATCTGATTATAAGAAAGTTAATAGGAAGGAATCGGTCAGGTTTATTCGGTTGTTGAATTCACTTTGGGTCGATTAGCCTACGTTCATCTTTAAAAGATTCACATAAATTAGCACAACATACAATGTTAATGAAAACAACTTGTAGCATATGTTTAACAAAAGCATGTAATAGAAAAGTATCACTTGTGTGCTAGACAATAAATACATGACATATGTAATATATTCTTTAGAATTACGAAATTGTAATTGTTAAGGTAACTCTGTTTTGAAAGGCCGATGTAATTGAAATAAAACACACAAATATTTCAAACAATGAAAAACAGTTCAAAATACCTCGCTTTGGGTTCAACGCATCGAGGTACTTATGCATCCCCAATAGAGTGGAAATTTTTGACACTGTAAACCTTGCACCTATTGGGGAAGCGTCATGCAACCACCCGGCAGCAACAGTGACGCAGCTCGATCTCGGTTCCCTGACGAACAATATGTACACGACGACAAAAGTTGCTGCCGAACTGTATATGTGCGCCAATTCACGTATAATAAGAAAATAAATATTATTACTATATAAAATGCATAATATACATAAAATCAATAATATTCATAAAACACTTAATAATACACATAAAACCTATAATATATGTAAAATATATGTATTTCAAATACAATAAAAAAATTTGAATTTTAATATTGTTAAGTCTTTAACAATAATAACTTCCAATTAAAAAATTAGGCAATTTTTAATTGTTTTATTTGGTACGGATTAGTTTTATACTTGTCCTATCTTAGGGTATTTATTTAAAATTTGTTGTAATACAGTTATATTAAACACACTACAGCTCAAGGAAGTATTTACCCTTTTTCTAATAATAACTTGTAATAATAACATAAATATATATGTATTTTAAATCAAAATTAGTGTTTACTTTTTCAATAAAATACTCAATAATACCACAGTTCTTTCTTTTGTTGAAGAAGTCTTCCTCTATTTTAGTTAAACGATTCTATATATTTTTTCAAGAAGTGATTTCCTTCTATAAGCTTAAAATAAAATTTTAGCTATCCTATCACTCTTCATCGTCCTTTCTTTTATGTTAGATAGTTATATTTTTTCGTCTTTTCATATCTATCTCTTTTCCTTCTTTTCATAAACCTGTACTCTGTTACATTCCTTAATCATTTTCTATCACTCTTTTCATATATTCATACTTTCATAGTTATTTTTTCTCTTACGGTACTTATTATATTCTGCTTTATAACTTTTTGTTTAGGGTTTTATCTATTCCTATTATTTTACTGCATTTCTTATAACATCGTCTTTCAACGCTATACTGTCTGAAAATAACGATGAAAGTGAAACTAAACTGTTTATTTAAGTTTTTTTAAGAAAATGTGCAAATAAATGTAAAACAAAATGGTGGAAAGATGAAATTTTTACTAGCATATAATACAATTAAAGATTATTTACCTAAATCAGCGAAAGTTTATTAAAATTAAAAAAACAAAATTTTAAAGAACGAAAATTTTCAAGTAGTGTTTATGACCAAAACCAACACGAGTTTGAAAAAGAGAATGTCCTTTAAAATCACCGAAATTGTTTAGAAATCAATGGGCGTCTTTTACTCTCCAGTGCGTTCGAAATAATTGTATATTTAGAAAGGGCAAGAAAACACAGGCAAGGGAATTAACTGCTTTACGCGACGAGCTAAAACACACTAATGCAAATAGTTATGCGTCGGCGGTACATACTTATTGCGAACCTGGTATGCTGAAGTGTGTGGTGTGTCGAAAACTTTTATGATATTAGATATTAGAGTATTACATACAGAAATTGTATGTTATATGTGTTTACTTTTGAAGATTTTCCTAACCCTATATATGATGTTGGTTTTTCGGTTTCTCCATTTGAGTTCCTGGTCCCGACGGACGGTATATTGACGTTTCAATAGCGTCGTAATGACATTAATCGCTTGCCTATCGTCACGAAAATTTCTAGAAGAAGAAATTTTCAGCTTTGCAGCTATCTTCTAGAAGAAGATAGCTGCAAAGCTATTGAAAAGTCAACACACCGTGTTAGGTATATATATATGTATATGGAACTTCCTTTCGATATTCGTTATTCATATACGAGGTTCATTTAAAATTTCATTTAAATGAACCTCGTATATGAATAACGAATATCGAAAGAAAGTTCCATACTGAATGTATATAATTAGTCATGCATAACATTAAGAATTAAATTAAACCCAAGTACTTATTATTGAACAAAATAATACTCTAAATTGATCATATTTCCATAGATACATATTTGAAATTACTTAAATTCAAATCACTTAAACCACATACATATAAGATAGGGATATATTTGGTAAATATTTGTAATCTTTGTTGAATTAACTTATTGTATCCTTATATTTAGACACACATAAAACCCATGAGCTTAAAAAATTCCATATATAAAATCAATTTATATATACAATAATAGTATGTTATTTTCAATAAGTAGAAGGTTATTGTAAAATCTATCGACTAATTAAAATAAAGTATAATACTTGGTACGTTGGTACAGGAATTCAAAACTGAGTTTTAAAATCATTCAATGAAAGTATTGTTGTTGAAATGAATTGATTTGAAAGAAGTAACTCAAGGTAATAAAAGGTATAACTCAAATCAAACAAACAAAATGTCAGTTGTATATGGAATGTATCTATTTTACAGAATTTTTTAAATCTAACATTTTCCATAAGAGTAGAAGTTTTATAATGAAAGCTAAAAGAAGTATATTAAACTTTAATGCTTTAATATAAAATATTTTAAGAAATTAAAATGAATTTTGACAAGTAAGAATGAAATTCTTAGATATTTTACTTGAGCGATTTAAAATATGAAACTTGAATACCTCATTAGTTAAAATTCTGAAAATCTGAATATTATATCTAAATTTTTATTTAAAAACGAATAAAAATTCGTTTCTTTCAAAATTTGATTTACTAGAACTGCTTGTATCTTGGATATTTATTTAAACCAATTCGTTTTTGTTCTATCTAAACAAGATATATAAGTATATATCAGTGATGAGAAAATCCGATTCATTCCCTAATAAGCCCTTGTTAAATAACCATACTGAAAATGTAAATAGAAAATAAAGAATTACTTTGTTAACAAAAAGCGACATTGACAAAGGTCAAATAAGTATACATATTACTTACCATAAATAAACTAGTAAAGTAATAATAAAATCCAGTGAATTTAAGTGAATATTTAAAACAATTATCAGTGATTTATAAAGCAGTGTTAGAAAGTGTATAAACTTTTAAAACTAGTGATAAAAGATACAGAAGCTATGTATGCGTGAGAAGGTTATGTTGAAACCGTAATTGAAGCAAAAGTGAAGGGAATTATTTGAAATGACCTCTGTTGAGAAAATGGACAAACGGAATGAAGAGCAAGATGAACCTTTTGATGTATCGAGATAAGTTAATCATTATGTTTTAGTTATAGTAAATTTCGTATTGATACTCGTATTATGTGTGTTGTTTAATAAAAAATATTAGTTATTCATTTTAAAGTTATTTACAATTAAATGCTTTTAAAACTTCTAAAGGCCTATATTTGGTTCAGTTCAAATATAATTTTTCATGAACATTATTAATCATATAAATACCTTAATCACTGAAGGTTGATGTATAACCCCTTCCCACATTAAATTTTGTATTCTGTATACGTATTTCGACAACTGAGTTGTCATCATCAGCAGATAATTAAACAGTGTCGCACTTACGAAAACAAATTCCGCACACGAACCGTATCGCTGAAAGCCAAAACGCACACTGTGTGCGTTTTGGTTTCCATATATATATATATATATATATATATATATATATATATATATATATATATATATATATATATATATATATATATATATTGTTTATATTGTTTAATTGAGTTTTAGTTCCTTCGAAAAGAGAAAACTCTGAAATAAGTTTTAAAGCAAGGACTAGGTTACAAAAAAAGCAGTAGTGGCGCAGGCTTCTAAAATATAACTGAAATGTTGCAAACTTTTGAAAAGTTACGTTAAATCACCTTCATATTTCATCTGTTGGTGTTGGTTGCTATATTAATTAATTCTTATGTATATTATAAATATAACGTACATTCTAGGAACGTTGTACCTCATTTACCAAAAATCTTGTATTTTAGTTAAATTACGGGTTATTCAATTCAATAACACGTTTCTGTTAGTATGCTTTTCGTTATATGAAAAGTTTTAAAAGCTCTTTTAAAAACTTAAACTTAAATATCTGATTTCTTAATTTGTTACGAACATACTCTGAACTTCATTTCAATAAATCTTTACTCATGAATTATAAAGTTATTTGTAATGCATTCCCATTTCTTATTTTCCATTTTGTAAATAACGTTTTATTCTTATAGTTAGAACCTAGTAACATATGTCAATATGTAACCATTGAAGACATGGGTGGTTAGGATATTGCTCCACAACATTTTTAGTTCTTCTTTTCTTTAAAATTTATTACTGAATTATGATTTTAATTTTTAATTAGTTTACGGTGTAAATAATTATACTACAGAAATAAACACGAACTTATGAAAACTGTTGAAGCAAAATTGTATCGATAAGTAATGGGTGTTTTTTAAGCTGCATGAGAACTATTGATATCGATAACTATGGTTTTACAGCTGATAATGTCAAACCGTGTTAACATTTCTGTTCAGTAAGGTTTGGCAAGTCATCATGAATTGTTTAACGAGAGAACAACGCTTCCAAATTGTGGAAATTTACTTTGAAAAAAATAAATCTGTTCGCGAAGTTTATAGAGCACTTCGTCCATTTTACGGTCTACATAATCGGCCTAGTGAGCAAGCAATTCGTGCAGTTATTGATCGTTTTCGCACTAATATCACTCTTTTCGATTCAAAACCATCAACAAGACAAAGAAATGTGCGTACCGAAGGGGATATTGCTGCTGTAGCGCGAAGTATTGAAGAAGACGGCGAAATGTCGATTCGTCGTCGTTCTCAACTTGTTGGCCTTTGCCTTTCGACTACGCGGAAAAATTTACATAAGGATCTTGGATTACGTGCCTATAAAATACAGCTCATGCAAGAGTTGAAGCTAAACGACCATCGTTTGCGTCGCATTTTTCCTGATTGGACTAATTTGAAACTGGCCGAAGATGAGCATTTTCATCAAAGAATTGTGTTTAGTGATGAAGCTAATTTCTGGTTAAATGGCTACGTCAATAAGCAAAATTGCCGTATTTGAAGCGAAGAAAATCCTCAAGCCGTTAACGAATCACCATTACATCCATTAAAATTTATTGTTTGGTGCGGTTTACACGCTGGCAGCATCATCGGTATTTATTTCTTTCAAAAAGTTTCAAGCCACCATTGACGCCATACGGGCAGATTTATTGGAAAAAGTAGTAAAAAATTGGATTGATCGTGTGGACCATGTAACTCGTAGCCGCGGCGAACATATGCCGGAAATCATGTTTAAAAAATAAATGCCATGAAATTATCTACCAGATTATAATAAAAAAATTTTATTCCAACAATATTTCTGTCTTGCATAATCATTTCTCTCTTAAAAAACACCCGTTACAACAAAACTTAAAAGTCTGTATCGAGTACGACTGGAAAAATTGATTGGATAGATTTATGGGCAATCAGTACCTACATATGTATGTATATAAAAAGGTTGCTAAGAGTATTTTTGGAAACGATGTAATAAACGCATAAAATCTAGTAAACGACTTTATTGTTTATCAAGTGCTCACCTTTGAACATGAATCCACATTTGCATATAATGCTCAAATCAATTTATAGAGCTTTTTTTTCCACTCTGAAGCTGATACTTCGGAAACTTGGGTTGAGAGTTTTTTAAAAGCTGCTTCAGGCGACGAAAAGCTCTCACCACGCATTTTATTTTGAACGTTTAGAACAAAAATGCATTACAAGGTGATTAGTTAGAATAATACGGGCCATAAGTCATTAATTTAGCGTTTTCACTAGTTACAAATGGCGAAGTTCTTAATCCTTAAACGACTTTCGGCAAACAAATTGTAGTTACCAATCAATGTTTGCAGTTCTTCAATTATCTAAGGTTACGATAATTGCATGTCCAGAAAGACTGCAGGACTGCGTAAGTAAAACACTGTTGTTGGTTTTGGCTCACTTCAAAATACCAAATAGTGGATTTTTGTTTTCTTACAGTCGTTAGTATAAATTCAACTCAATGAACAATAAAAGTACTCAATTCTTTCTGAAGAAATATTTGGAAGTACGAAGCAATATACCAGGAATCGTGGATACACCACACATGTCAATGACATGATTAATAATAGTCAAATAACTATTAAATAACACTGTCGAGCCTTTAGCAGTCGAAGTAGAGGTTCATTGTTAATACGATAATTAATACACATAGTTTAGGAAATCTTTCAAGAGCGTAATTCATTATAGCAATATAAGAAATAGGTAGGGCAATAAGTATCACCCTATTGGAAAGTACTGCCATTTTTGCAAATGGCATCATATGTCAGTTTGGTTTTGATATTCGTGAAATAGAGACTTGCGAAGTTTATAGTGAATAACAATGAATCGATATACACCTCAAGAACGCGCGATAATTGTGACAATGTTTGAACGCAATAATTCGTCAGTAGTGTTAACCCAATGTGAATTTTGGCGAAAATATCTCAATCATGCAGCGCCCACAGCACAAACAATTCAACGTCTGGCGTCCCAATTTGAAGAGCGCGGCACAACAAGGGATAAGCGAAGCACTGGAAGGCCCCGAACTGGCCGTGCAGCTGAAACATCGAATCAACGCGTGAAAATGTGTTAGAGGAGTCCGAAACATACACAAAAAAACGTGCTCAACAATTGTACATTTTGCGGCCTTCGCTCCGCCGCATTTTGACATTGGACTTAAAAATGTTTCCATACAAAATTGAGGTGGTCCAATAGCTGTTACCTAATGACGGTGGTGCCCGTTTAGAATAGAGCAGATTTTGGATCTTAACGACGAAGTGGATGATTTTCCATCAAAATTCCACGCATAATTCATGACGCACCATTACACCTTCTTGAAGTTATCGTGTGGTGTGCACTTACGCCGGAAAAGATGACTGGTCGCGCTATTACGGTGAACGACCACCGCTATAGAGTCTGAATTTTTCTTACCGGAAGTCGACGACTGAATTTGGAGGACATGTGTTTCCAACCGGATGGGGCCAGTTGTCATATTGCACGTGACACAATGCATATTTTGAAGGATGCCTTCCCAGTGCGTGTAATCTCGTGTTTCGGTGATTTGGCTTAGCCAGCCAGGTCTTCTGATTTGACAGCCCCGGACTTCTTTCTCTGGTGATGTATGCAATGCTACTCACAGTTATGAATGAAATTAACAGAGTCCAAATTTGCATGAACGACGGCGCACATAATTTTCCACACTTAATTGAAAACAAATTTATAAGGGCGAATAAACATAATCAGTTAAACACCAAATGAGTTTTCACTTTAAACAAAAGTTATTGCGAAAGAAAATCAGATGATGCTTTTTTCCCCACCCTGGAAGGTTAGCCACGCTAGTTAATCCAGAAGATGCGGTCCATATTCATAAAATGATATGAGATACCGAACAGCGCACGCATTAAGTGACAGAAACTGCTTCTGAACCTGTAACAATACATAAAGCTTAGCAGTCAAAAATAGCACAAAAACTGAATGTCTGAGAATAAACAAACTCAACTTTTCTCAAATTATAACAGGATATAAAAATTACATAGACTTTTAAGATATGCCAATCCGTTTAGAAAATAGAGCGTTAATGTTGAGAATGATTCAACGCCGATCACATATATAAAATTTTTTTCTGAAAAAAATAATAACTTTTTCAAAAGGTATTTGGAATATACTTTAGACTTTATTATATACCCGATGTAATGCAATAACATAACGCCTTTCTCTGAGATCGTCTTTAAAACTCGCTCTAAAGCCTTTATCTAATTCTCTAGAACCTTAACGGCATCCAATTCTTTTTGAAATCGTTGTCTCTTAAAAGTATTTTTTGTTTGATAACATAGATGGCAGTCTCACTATTCTTCATTTTCTTCTTTCCTTACTAATGATGGTGAATATAAACACGTCTTAAGTTTCTACAGACAAGTGCTGTTTAATTTAGATACGATTAGCAAATTACCTAAAATTTTACTAATTACATATAATAGAAATACTTACAGAATTCTTTTACCAGCGGATGAAATAAAATGCTCTATATGCAAGAAAGTGGGCCATATTGCTTAAAATTGCCCAGATAACATTGTTATTAATTCAATAACGGTCAATAGTGTAATACATAACGAACTAACTGTAATTAATAAAGTGAATAACTTATCAAATAATTCTGAATATTTTACTTTAAACGATTTAAGTGGAAACATTTTAAATTCAAAAAAGACCGTCTACTTCATCTGTTGAATACCAGTGTAGTTAGGGGGAACCTCAACAGTCGTGTGCACACGACTAGATAGTTTTCAATTGTGGAAACCCAAATTCACCAAATCTCGTTAAGAAAAGAAGAAAAGTTACAAAAATAAGTAATGACGCTCATCTTTATCCTGAGTTTAAAACCAGTTTTACTGAATAACAAAAGAAATTAATTATGATATTTTCTGTAAGTTTTTAACTAAAGCAAAAGGGAAATAAGATATTCTATTTATTGAAACAAGTTTAGATCTACAAGTGTTATCTTAATGATTGAATGTATTAGAGAAGTCGAAGCATCCACCTGAAAGAATAAGTTAAAATGTAACATTAAAAAACTCAAAAGTGCATGTATTCTGTCTATAGATTTTCCGTTAACAGATATCAACTCATCTCAAGAATGCTCTACAGATTATCCTGAAATATAACTTTAATCCAACCGATGTTAATTTCTAAATTGTATTTAAGTTTCAGTAATTGCTTTTTTGACGTCTTTAAATTTGCTCTTTAGGAATGGAAAATGTAATGTAACTAAATATAGTTCGTTGGAATACTCAGCAGTGACCAAATATATTAGTTTAGAACCAATTATTACTAAATATATTGCTCATACAGTAATATTAAGTGAAACTTGGTATAAACCTCATTAGGACATAAAATTAAGTAGGAGGATATAAATGCAAACTTTCCACTGAACAAGAGTTTTATGCTCACCGCACCAAAGCCTGCATCGAATATTTGACCACGACAGAATTGAAACTTCTCGAGCACCCTCTCTACAGTGCAAGTCTTGCACGCTGCGAATTTGCACTGTTCCCGCATGTGAAAATGAAGCTAAAAAGGAGGTAGTTTTCCAGTGATGAGGACCTTCTGCGGGCTTGGGACAACGAGTGTGCTTTACTCCCTAATGAAACCTGGCAGAACTAGTTTAAAGATTGGTTTCGGAGGATGGAGAGGTGTATTGAGTGTGGAGGAAATTACTTCGAAAAAATTAAATAAACAAAACTGTATTGCAAACCTTTCCTAGTACCTTTTGTATGTAGAATCAACTTACCCAAATATCAATTTTCAATTTATTCAATATATCGCACCGTACAATGCACTATTATTTATGAAGAATATTTTAACTTATTTTCCTTTGCAGCGTCACCGTCTTTGATTTGTAGAGATTTTAACGTCTGTCACATGGCCATCTTTTAAGTGATAATGCAGGCAATATTCTAATCAAATCAGTAGGTGATGACGGCAAACTTACTGGAATGACTTGACCAGGCATATGTATTTCTGCTGTTGACATATCTTTATTTTCACATATTCCTGTATTAAAATTGAACTGGCACGTATTAGATGACTCTTATGCCTCAGACCATTTGCCAATTCTAATAATAATACTTTTTGGCAACATCCCATTAAAAACTATCTAGCCTAAACGCAGATGGACTATCACTAACGATAGATTACCGCCTTTAAGAAGACAAGTATCCTGAAGTCCCTTACTTAAACTAAAAAAGATAAAGTTAATTTTTTTATGAAAAGTATTCACAATTAGAAGACCATTTCAATTAAACAAAAATTGTCCACCACCTTGGTGGAATAAATACACAAATGTAGTAGAAAAAAGAAAACAAGCTCTTAAGGAGTACAAGTAGAATAGATACCTAGAGAAATATGTTAAATACTAAGAGATTATCATTCAAAATGATTTTTGAAGAAAGAAGGAAAAAGGATCGTGGTAAAGCATTTTGCAATAATCTTACTAATGAAATTCCAATCAGAACTTTCCAGAATTCCATAAGAAGCTTCAGTAAACCTGCTTGAAATCACACTTATTGATGATTGTTTGCTAAAAACCATTCCAACGAGCTAGTCACCGAATTACATACCGCCTGCAATATTAATTTATAAAGATATTTTGAGCGATCATTTTATGTTAAAACCTTTCACAGAGAAAGGGATGTGGAGAGTTTTGGCACTTATCACAGATACTACGCCTGGACCAGATGATATTAGCTATTGTCTCTTTTGAAACATTAGTCTCACAGTTTTTAATGATATGTGGCTGAGGGGTGAAGAAGTCGATACACCTAAAAACGTTATTATAGTACTTATTTTAGAATTTAATAAGAACCCTGACTTCGTTGATTCGTACTGGTTGATTGCTTTTACGTCATACATAATAAGTGTATGAAAAAATCATTAAACAGAGATTAGATTGTTGGTTAGAATATGGTAATTTGTTACCAGCTCATCAATATGGCTTCTATAAATCTAAACTTGACAAAAAAAAATGCTTATGGTTGTGTTAACTTAAAATTTTCGAGGAAAAGTTAAATAATATTGGTTTGCATGCATTAGCAGCGAGAAACATCATTTATTTATTTCGTAATATTAAAGTGTTTATTAGATCGGACAAAAATTAAAAAATGGGACCTAAATATTTACCACAAGATTTATTAGAAGAATCAAGTCTAAGTTCTATTTTACTTAATATCTATACCTACGATTTGCAGCGATTAACAAGTGATTAAGTTACCATCGTACAGTACAGAAATAACTTATGTCTATATATCATCCACACTGACATTACAGAGCTTGTCACTGCGTGTCAATTTTATCTGCGGTTAACAGACGAGGCAATAGATTGACTTGGACAAGACATATAAATGAGCTCCTTGGAAAATGTCAAAATGCCTTAAATATAATGAAGATGATTATGAAAGGAGATGGGGTTTAGATTTTTCAGCTTCAATGAACATCTATAGAACATACATTAGATCATCACTGGATTACGGTTACTGGCTTTCCGCTAATACAAATATGAATAAACTGAGGAGATTAGAAGTCATGCAAAACAAATCTTTCCGGATCAGCGTTGGCGCTATGAGATCCACTCCGATAAACAGACCATCTATCGACCTGAGAAGGCAATACTTGGCTACCGAATATATTTTTAAAATTAAAATACTAAATCTAACTTCGATGATAAATCAAGTATATTGGTTATCAATGCAAGATTTGACAACGAAGTACTGGCAGAAAAAAAATCGCCGTTACTTGCCGATGCTTTCAGGTTTACATCTACTTTTGATGAACATATATATATATATATATATATATATATATATATATATATACATACATATATAGTCCAATACAAACAAAAGAAAATTATACTTATATAGCGTTTATGATAATAAGTTGTTCTTCATTAGGGAACAGATTCATTTTAAAATAAAAATGGAACGAACGATTGAAAGTATTATACGCTGAAAGAATGACACAATATGCTTATATTCATCTTTCAGTACATATCGAACCGGTATAATTATCTGGCAATTATAGTGCGACAATTGCCAGTGCTACAATTGCCAGGTTAAAATTTGGTCACGGCCAATACGCAGCTCATCTCTATGAAGTAGATATTATAGTCACGAGAGTGAGAATGTGGATTTGAATACACATAATTAAATCTTATTAGCTTAAAAGCAATTTATAAATAGTTTAATTGAATTAACCTCTGCCTACTCTATTGTTGTTCTATGGATTTATAATAGCAAATGTGTACAGGATCTAATAATAGTTTGATTATGCAATATAAAATAAGAATTTGATGTCGAGAAAAAGACTTTGTGTGTTATCGTTGGCCCCGAAATGTGAAATGCGTGTCCTGGCTAGTTTTCAAACCTATTCTCTATCAATTTATTTAATTTCTATTCAACACTATTCCACTCTCGCACTATAGTACCTGGTAATTAGATTAGCCCAGGTCTTAATTATGATGAATAATATATTTTAATTACATACGAGGGTAGTTCGACAAGTAGTGAGAATGAAACATAGGTGTCGCTCTAATTGGTAAAACAAATGCACCGTAATTCAGGTTGCCTATTTATATGTTTACATTCCGATATTTAGATAAATCGGATGATTAGTTTATTTTTGACAGCTGATTGAAAAAGAAGCAACACGTCGTTTTGTTAAAATGGAAAAAGCAGAGTATCGTGCGGTGAATAAATACTTTGTAATTTAGGATATGAAAGCTACCGAAATAAAAGATGAGTTACGGGAAACATTAGGTGAATCTGCTCCATCATGCGCCACAATAAGTATATGGGTAAATTAATTTAAACGTGGTAGAACAAGCTGTGTTGATGAAGCGCGCTTTAGAGCACCCAAAATCGTGACTTCTAAGGAAATGATTATAAAAATCCATAATATTATTACGCAAGATCGACGACTCAAAGTGAGAGAGATATCAGACATGGTAAACATTTCAACAGAATACGTACACCACATTTTAACGAAAGAATTGGGCCTTTCCAAGCTTTCGGCAAGATGGGTGCCGCGATTGCTTACGACTGATCAAAAGTTCACTCGTTTGCGCATTTTCTGTGAGTGTTTGGACCTTTATAAGCGGAATCCGGTTGATATTTGTAGGCGATTTATTACTTGCGATGAAACTTGGATACGCTACAGTAGAAATTTCTTAAATACACAAACTCTTAGCCTACAATATACACATACTTATTTACTTCATTCATAGTATTAGGTTTAGACGTCGCTAATCCCCTACCGGTCTCATAATCTTTACCTGCGTTTACTAATGTCTGGGAAGGTGAGGGGATGGTATTATGCGTTTGCACAAGTAAAATTGATTAAGAATTCTTAGAACCTTCGAAGAGTGTGTTTACGATGACGTATTTACCATTTTTAGTTTAGTGTCTTATAGTTAGAGAAGTAGTGCGCTAACTTCATATTTTCATAACGAACTTGTACCGCGGTTTGTATTCTCCAAGAGAAATTGCTAGAAAAGTTTCAAAGAAGTTTTTTTCTTAACATAAAGCGGTCGAAACCATTGTTACGTGCCACTCAAAACTACAAAAAGAGAGGATAGAATAATTATCAACACTGCTTTGCAAAATAGACAAACTCCTATCAGACAGTTGTTGCATCTTCTGCAATCCTTTAATATAAAGGTAACAGAGGACCTTGCGAACTTATACGCTACTGAATTAAAATGTCGCCAGTCCGCAGAAAAAGCTCCTACAGTGGACCAAGATGCATTAATATTTTACTGTTGGAGAATGGAGAAATGTCTTTTGTATAAAATTTTAAAGCAAGCATTTTAAAAATGTTTTCTCATATTACGTGTTAGTTACTGTTATTAATTTCGGAACATTATAGAAAGAAATATGTAGCGCAGTGTTAAACATCCCCTGCTGTGGTGGTGTAGCCACGTATTACTGGAGCTGGAGTAGGACCTCTGTACTTGGTCGAAGGGACAGTGAACCAGTATCAATACAAAAATGTAATCGAAACTGTTCTGGTGCATTTTATTACTTCACTAGATGCAGAGGAAAATCCATCCATATTTATGCAATATAGGGCTCATTGCATATGACAGAATCTCTCCAGAATGTTTTTTGCGATTTGGATATAGCAGTACTGCCTTGGCTTGAAAATTCGTCGGACCTCAATCCAATCTAGAATTGTTGGAGTGTTCTTAAATCTATTGCTTACCCATCCACAAATACCAATTTAAGCGTTTTAAAAGAAAATATCGAAAAATACTGGAAAGAAAACAAAAATTTACAAGATATTGTAAGAGCTTGTACCGACATCATGTCAAAACGAATTCAAGCGATCGTTTAAGTTATTGGGTAGTTGACCAACTGAGTAAATATGTGGTCAAACATATAATAGCTCGTGTAGTATAGAAGTATACATTCTAAATTTCTTGTGTTCGGATTTTATTTCGTCAAAATTCTAAAATTGTAGGGCGGGCTTATTGTTACTCACTCGGTCTCATTAAGAAAATTACTTTTATTCTTTTGAAATTTACTTTTTTTTATCATTAACACCTTCGCTTCTCAACCGTGCATTAACACTAGTATGCATACACAATATAGTAGTTCCAAAATGATTGAAAGTATACTTTTAAACTAATTCTCAAACAAGTGACAAGAATGAAATTTTATTAAATATTTTATTTCCAGAAAACAAATTATTATAATTTATAAAGACGTTGGAAATATCCACCATTCTATTGTAAACAAAAAATAACCCGGGTAGCCTGTTTTGTGTAAAGCTAAAATACGAGGGTGGTTTGACAAGTAGTGAGAATGGAAAAGAAAAACGAATTTTTTAAATACAAAATAATTTTAATTTTTCAATATATTCTCCTAAAAGAGCAATACATTTATTCCAACGGTGCTCCAGTGCCCTTATGCCATCTCTAAAATGCGATTCCGGAAGGCTTGCAAAATACTCATTTACGAAGATCATAAGCTCGTCGTTAGACGAAAATTTCTTTCCACCTAGTGCCGTTTTCAATTTTGGAAAAAGGTGGAAGTCGGAAGGGGCCAGAGCCGGCGAATAAGGCGCATGCGGTACTAATTGGAAATGCAACTTGTGGATTTTGGACATCGCAACTGTGCTGGTATTCGAGGGAGCGTTGTATTGATGAAACAGAATCTTTTTCTTTGCCATTCCTGGCCGTTTAGCACGAATTTCAACATTTAATTTTTGTAGAAGTTCTGCATAATGTCCGTTTATTGTGGCACCTTTCTGAATGTAATCAATGAGCAAAATGCCCTTTAAATCCCAAAAAATTGATGCCATCACCTTGTTTGCGATAAAGTGGTTTTCGCTTTCTTTGGAGGTGCAGAACCACGTTGTTTCGACTGTTGTTTGGTTTCGGGTGTACTGTAGTGTATCCAAATTTTATCGCAAGTAAAAAATTGCCTACAATAATCAACTGGATTCCGCTTATAAAGGTCCAAACACTCACTGGAAATGCGCAAACGAGTGAACTTTTGATCAGTCGTAAGCAATCGCGGCACCCATCTTGCCGAAAGCTTGGAAAGGCCCAACTCTTTCGTTAATATGTGGTGTACGCGTTCTGTTGAAATGTTTACAATGTCTGCTATCTCTCTCACTTTGAGTCACCGATCTTGCGTAATAATATTATGGATTTTTATAATCATTTCCTTAGAAGTCACGATTTTGGGCGCTCCAGAGCACGCTTCATCAACACAGCTTGTTCTACCACGTTTAAATTCATTTACCCATCTACTTATTCTGGCGGACGATGGAGCAGATTCACCTAATGTTTCCCGTAACTCATCTTTTATTTCGGTAGCGTTCATACTCTTAATTACGAAGTATTTGACCTCCGCACGATACTCTGCTTTTTCCATTTTAACAAAACGACGTGTTGCTTTTTTTTCAATCGGCTGTCGAAAATAAACTAATCAACCGATTTATCTAAATATCGGAATGTAAACATATAAATAGCCAACCTAAATTACAGTGCGTTTGTTTTACCAATTAGAGCGCCACCTATGTGTTATTCTCACTACTTGTCAAACTATCCTCGTAGTAGGTATAGTTGGAAATTTGCATCTATCATTCACTTGATGAAGCCAAATTTTGATTAAACAACTGTAGTGTGTTACAATAAAAATATTTAGAACTTATAAATAATTTTTAAATACATACTTAAATGAAATTTATAAAACAAAATTCCTTCTCGTTGTTTCTGAAATATAATATTTTTGTTTCAGGATATCTCCGTACCATCTGTGATGAATACTAGCTTAACCAGACCTTTGATTCCTTTTATTGTTGTGTCATAATAGTCATTATTACTGTTTATTTATTCCAGTAAAGACTAGTTATTTTAGTTTAGAATTTTATATTTATAGTGGCAAATAATGCTTATGTTCATTTATTTCTTTGTTCCAAAATGTGTGTGTAGGTAGACTACAGCATAATTCACGTTATATTTACTGAAATATTGATGAATTACTATTAGTATTATTTAAGTATTCTTTCTGCATAATTTTTAGACATAGTACTAATTGTAAGTAAAAGACATGTATGGGTTTCTTTTTAAATATAAACCTGTTAATACTTGATAGTTTTTGGATTAGTATACATGCATATTATATTCAATTGTTCTTTTTTATGCAATTTATATTTATAGTGGCAAATAATGTTTACCTTCTTTTTTTACGTCTTTTTGTTTAGAACAATAATTAGTGCTAAAATATGTATATAGGTTAAAACTTAATGCACACTATATTTACTGAATATACTGATGAATTACCATTGGTATTGTTTATGTATTCTTTCTACATATTTCTTACACATAGTACTAATTGTAAGTAAAAGACATGTATGGGTTTCTTTTTAAATATAAACCTGTTAATACTTGATAGTTTTTGGATTAGTATACATGCATATTATATTCAATTGTTCTTTTTTATGCAATTTATATTTATAGTGGCAAATAATGTTTACCTTCTTTTTTTACGTCTTTTTGTTTAGAACAATAATTAGTGCTAAAATATGTATATAGGTTAAAACTTAATGCACACTATATTTACTGAATATACTGATGAATTACCATTGGTATTGTTTATGTATTCTTTCTACATATTTCTTACACATAGTACTAATTGTAAGTAAAAGACATGTATGGGTTTCTTTTTAAATATAAACCTGTTAATACTTGATAGTTTTTGGATTAGTATACATGCATATTATATTCAATTGTTCTTTTTTATGCAATTTATATTTATAGTGGCAAATAATGTTTACCTTCTTTTTCTACTTCTTTTTGTTTAGAACAATAATTAGTGCTAAAATATGTATATAGGTTAAAACTTAATGCACACTATATTTACTGAATATACTGATGAATTACCATTGGTATTGTTTATGTATTCTTTTTACATATTTCTTAGACATAGTACTAATTGTAAGTAAAAGACATGTATGGGTTTCTTTTTAAATATAAACCTGTTAATACTTGATAGTTTTAGAATTAGTATACACGCATATTATATTCATTTGTTCTTTTTTATGCCATTTATATTTATAGTGGTAAATAATGCCTAAGTTTATTTTTTTTGTTCAGAACAATAATTAGTGCTAGAATATGTATGTACGTAGACTAAAACTTAATTCACACTATATTTACTGAATATACTGATGAATTACCAGTAGTATCGTATATGTATTCTTTGTAAATATTTTTTAGATATACTACTAATTGTAAGAAAAAATCACTTGTTTTTTTTAAATGTACACCTGTTGATACTTGATAGATTTTGAATTAGTATACATGTGTATTATGTTTAATCGCCCTTTTTTATACAATTTATATTTATAGTGTTAATCGTTGTGACTGTTAACTTCGAAATATATGATATATTTAACATGTATAATTATTTTATCATTCATAAATTCATGATCAGTATTCGAAACTGTTGAAAATAGAAAGAAAGATGTGCGATTTTATAAGTTAGCTTTCGGTAGATATAACAGGCGGAGGAAAAGTAATGTCATAATTTGAATTGGCTGCCATCTTTGCAGATGACGCAAAATGTCACTGCGCTTTGACATTTACGATGTAGATATATAGAGAATTAGTTGTCAACAAGCTGTGGAGAGATACACAACTCAAGAACGTGGAATTATTGTTACCGTTTTTTTGACAAATTTTCAGTCTGTTGTTTTAGCGCAGCGTGAATTTCGTGGCTATGCTCCATGTGCTCGAACAATTAAACGTTTGGCTGAGAGCCTCGTGCAAACTGGGTCCACTACAGATGTCGCAAGAAGTGGCCCATCTCGTATTGCTCGTTCGACCGAGAACATCGCCGCTGTTGCCGACGACGTCAGAGAGAATCCCCAAATATCAACGAGACGACGATCCACACAATTAGGCATCAGCCGATGTTCGTTGCAACGAATTTTGGTGAAAGTTTTGAAAATATTCCCCTACAAAGTGCACGCTGTTCACGAATTGCTGTCTGCTGACCGTCGGACATGGTTAACTTACTGCCATACTCTTAAACTTGGTGCAAGAAGAGAATAATTTCGTATCAAAAATTATAATGAGCGACGAAGCCCATTTCCACTTAAGTGGTTATGTTAACAAACACATGAAACGCATGAATAGCCATTGTATCCCCTTAAAGTGACTGTTTGGTGCGGCATTTGCCACGAAAAAGTGATTGGTTCTTATTTTATTGAAGACACGCCACCGTAACCGTAAATGGTGAGCGCTACAGGCAGATGCTAAACGCGTTTTGTTTTGCCGCAAGTTGCTATATCGGATCTTGATCGTTGTTGGTTTCAACAAGACGGAGCAACAAGTCACACATCCTGGGCAACGATGGAGATTTTGAGATACCAATTTCCAGGTCGAGTGATTTTCCATATTGGAGATTTGAACTGGCCGTCCAGATCGCCAGATCTAACAGCACCAGACTTCTTCCTTTGGGGTTTTTTAAAATCTCGCGTTTACCACAACAAGCCATGAATCTTGCAAGTCTTGAAAGCTAACATTGAAGAAGAAATCGCCAATTTGGAGCCAGACGTTTTGCGAGCAACAATTCAAAATGCCGTAAAACTAGTGCAATTATGCTTCAACTCGGGAGGTGGCCATTTGAGCGATATAATTTTTTCCAATTACTGTTGTCAATTTCACATTTTCAAATAAACTTTTTATGAAAACAGAGCTCTTTTTTTCATTTATAGCAAAATAGCAGCCAGTTCAAATTATGACATTACTTAAAGCAACAGTCTAAGTTCACTTATTTAATATATTAACAGACAGAGTAATGAAGAATCCAAGAAAAGGCAAATATCCTATTAAAAAATAATAAAATCCACTAAAGTTAGAGTGACAATAATGATAATGATGATCATATCAGTGTAATAATTAACATAGTTATTTCAAGTAGTATTAGATATTCGTGATGCCAGTTTTTATCTATCGATAGTCTGTGTCGCCAAAGAAGGTGGCTATACGAATATCAATAAAAAAATTTAAAAGATAATGAATCACACTGTCGCACCTTAATTCACAGTAAAGTTACACAGAAAAAGTCGCGATTACTTTACACGAACACTGAACACACATTGCACCTTTTTTACCTTTTTTGATTAATTTAATTAACCAGTCTTCAACAAAATTTACTTATATGAGTATTGTCTGTTGTTTTAGATATTTTCTGTGTAGACCAGAGTTTATAACATAAACATCTCGAGTTTAAGTAGTGTACATAAAAATTCTATCCTTGCAATATAAAATGATATGTATTTATAAGTTCAAATCTTTAAAAAATGTGAGAAAGATTTCTATTTGTAGACGTATTCTATAAATTAATTTTTATACCTGTATATTTGTGTTGCAAAATGTAAAACATATACAAAATTTTCTACGTGATTAAAAGTCTACTTATTTTCATTTTAGCACTCGCAAAGTAAAGGAGCAATTCTTTTCAAAATACAGTCGAGTGACTCCGAAAATGATAAAGGCAATGTTTTCGTTATCACTTTAACCCATTAACGCCCACTGTACCATAAATAGTACACAACTTAAAGTTGAGGTAAAAATTATATAATGTTGTTTTTACTCTGGCAACGCTTTTTACCAGTCAACAAGAGTACAAACAAATCCCACGTACCTATTATGAATGTGTATATAATGTACACATTAGCGACAAAAAGGGAAAAAAATCGAGGCAAACGTCTTCTAGAATTGAAGGTGAGGACAGAAAAAATAATGGCCACAACCCTCAAAAAATTCCAAGCCAACTTAGATGTGTTATGTGCTCAAATCGAGTGAAAACATCATGTGATAAGTGCCTGAAAACGCTTTGTTTGTCCTAAGCGCCCATTGTACTAAACTTAGTACACCTCTAAAAACACAATTTGAATTTTCTTTTTTCGTTTTTTCCTTTCATAATATTTTAAGAAAAGTGTTTTAAAACTGATATTAAAAATTGAATTATTAAAAATGTTCATGGTTTTAATTTGGGCGTTAATGTGTTAAAAAAGAATCATTTTTAATATAAATTACGTCAAGTTTATTATGGGATTTAGATTAAACAAGCGATATTTTCAAACGCTAATAACAATAATCTTTATATGTTTAACAGATAATCAGTTACGTGACAAAAAAATTTATAAAGAAATAGAATGCAAAAATTGCAAACAAAACGGAAATAATTACAGAGGTACCATTTATAAAAAATATAATAAAATCTATATAAATAAATTTAAAAAAAATCAATAAAGATGAAGTTTGCAAATGGATTAATTATTAACACTGGGAGTCCATTTCAATAGCTTGGAATGGATTCCCAAATAAAGCATTAGTATTCGTATTCATATGATACAGAGGACCTACATATGTAAAAAATAATTAATTCTAGCTTTGGGAACCAACAATATACCAATAGATCGACTTGAACCTTTGGAATACCAAATTTTATCTGTAACAAAATAGAGTCAATTGTATTATTGACAACTTTTATCAAAAAATCGGATCTAAGTAACTTTCGCCTAGCTGAAAGCGATTTAAAACCAAAATCATGAAGCAAACTAAAGCAGTAAATACCACGAGGAGGATACCACTAGATTTATATGCCAGATATTTAAAATACCTCTTCTGGATTCTCCAGTTCCAGATGGAATTACACATAATGGGGGTAACAACTAATAGTAGCATATTCAAGTTTTGAACGCACAAATGACTAAAATAATCTTAGACTAGAGGGGTTCGTGAATCGTCTGTAAGAAGGAATACCTAAGATATCGTCAAGCAGTATTACATATGTTTCGAGAAGCTCAAATGTGGGTCAAAGATATTGGACCATAGAAGAATAAGTTGGTATGGTTTATTACCGAACCAGAAAATAATGTTCGATCTACTTTAGTGAAAATCGAAAACGTAAGATGGAATTTGTTACATGCGCGGAGTTTCAAAAAAGACGTATCTAGATGTGTACAAGATGAGGTAATACTTTGAATCGATTACCTCTGCATAAACAACAAACAACATAATGAAGTTGTTGCATAACTTTCAAATATGTTCAATACTGTTAGAAAATTTCCAGCAACAGAAATGTTTCCTGAAGTATATTGTAGCTAGAATCTTAACAAATATTAACGATCCCAATTTGAAGATCGCCATGATGAACATTAATTGTATGCCTATAGACCAGGTATGAGCAACATTTGACATGTTGTGGGCCGAACTTTAATGTGTGTTAATACGTTCGCGGGCCGCGTTTAAAAGTAGTGCATCTTAAAATAGTGTTTTAAAGTAGTGTTCATAATTTTTAGCGATAGATATCAGACATGAAATAATACGACGAATGTCTCGCGAGTCGGATCAAATCGTATAGCGGGTCAGATCCGGCCCGCGGACCGGTTGCTGCCCCCATATGCTATAGACGGCTCAGATAAAAAATTTTATTATGCAAGTAGTAATTGGTACGGCAGCGTATATAATACTTTGAGTGAGAATTCGTAACTTAGAAGAATGGATAAGAATAGGAGAATAATATGTCTTTGTATTTTCTAATTAATATTAAAACGTACGTCTTACACGAAAAACGTGATGTTACAAGTACTTGTTATTAAACCACAGGTTTGTGGAAAATACTGTACATACATATATAAAACACTTGCATTTATAAGTTCATGAAATTTTGTTGTGCTACCAAATTCTATCAATCTTGTAATTACAGGCGAATTATTTGTAAATTGTAAATTCGTTACAAGCGTAATGTTTTGTTATGGATCCCGGATACAAATAGGGTCCCAAGACACTGCCTTAAGAAGCTTTTAATTTCCGTACATAGTAACTTGTGACTTTATTTATGTGATGCTGCGAGTATTTGTTATTATACTACAGACCTGTAGAGAAATGCTATGCGTAAAACACCTGATTTTACAAGTTTATGAAATGCTGTTACTAAAATTTATTACTGGCGAACTATTTGTAAATTGTAGACTTGTTACAAATTTAATGTTTGTGTTATAGACCCTAGACTACAGAGAGAGTTTCAAGACATTACCTTGGGGAATTTTTTTATATGGTATTTTGTTGTCTTTATTCTAAATACATGAAAGTTATATCAGACAAATTGGACCTTGTTGAGTTATTTTTAATTTATACAAAGATTCATGTCACACTTTGTTGAAGGTCTCTTGTATATCCAAGAAAATATTTACTTCTAGGCTTTCTTTAATAAATAGAAATAAATCTTAGTTTTTCCTGGTTCGATTGCGCATTATGTTAACATAGAAAATAGAATCTTCAGCGCGACAACTCACTAGTTCTAACATTAGATACGAGTATACCATACGTCAACAGAAGATTAGAAACACTATGAATGGACAATCTAACCCATTAAATAGAGTATAGAACAATCCCATTCACGTTTATCGGCAAAATTTATTCGAACAGGTTGTAAATTATATTGTAGTCAAAAAATATATTTAAAATTTTGAAAAATAGTGTAATTTCTGTAGTTTACAAATTAAAAAAAATTGGATCGAGTAGCCAATTGTATTTATTTATTTAGAATTTTCAATTAGAATTCCTCAGATTTAATAAAAAAAAACTGTCTTTCTTGCGAAAATGAAAATAACTTGATTATTTTATTGCTTTCCTGTATTGACAATCATTTCAGAAGTGAGAAAACAAAATTTTAAATTGCTAGCTGTATTAAAAATTAATGTATATTTATAACTTATTATTATTAAATAAACAAATATTAACAATTGGCGATGTTAGAATAAAGAAAAATAAATAATTTTAAAATTTCTGAAACATTTATCTTCTTCATATCTGTTATTACGTGGTGCGAAGTGAATAACTTTTGTAAAAAGTTTGCAGTATTAGGTATGTTTCCGCATTTGTTTAGGTCGACAATATTCGCTGTGAAGAAAAAATGTTCGTATGTCTTGATTGAGATCGTTACAGATCTATTGATGTAAAAAATGCATAACTAAAATAATCTTTATAAATAGATAACGAATCTACAGATGCACCGTCACAAATTAGCGCAGGCTCCACTAAGAACAACACAGTAATTTTTCTGTTGCGTCAAATGATGCTTTAATAATGCTGTCGTAAATAGTTTTTATACCTATTTCAACCGAAGTATCTTGAAATCGTATCTGACTTTCCTTTGACTTTATACGTCAATTGTAAAGTCTTTGACAATTTTCTTTAAGAAATCGTCCTGCAGAACGCATTATCACGACATCATTACTCATAAACATCAATAGTTGATTGGTCGAAAGTTGAAACTTTGTAGCATATCCAGCGCCACCCCTTAATCGCTTCACTTATACATTATTTTTAATCTTTTGCTAGCTAATAAAATTGGAAATATCGGTTTAAGGGGTTACAGTACACGTACTATTATATTTATAGTTGAATTTTTTTATAATGTGTCTTTTCGGAAGATATTTCAAGGACTTTCTTTGAATACGTTCCAGCTAGGTGGTATGCGTCGAATAGTAAGGAGTCTATACTACAAAGTATATTCCAGTCTACCAAATATAAAACCATGATAGAGTGTTTTCATGGTAGTTATATTCCGAAAATAATGAACGAAAGAACTTGAAATACACGTACGGGCTGCAGTCTGTTTGTATGGAAGTACGAGGGAGCGTTTTTATATTCGCGGAATGAGCGGGTTGTAGAGGGGTGAGTAGGCGCATTGGGGGCGTGGCCTATGCAGCGACTTATGATTAGTATAAATACGAAGTTTCATTGTTATTAGACAGTTAGTCTTTGAGCTATCGTCAACCAAGTAACATGATCAGGAGTGAAAAGTGAAATATGGAAAAAATCGAATATCGTGCCGTTATAAAGTTCCTTACCAGGCAAGGAAAATCAGTCGCGACCATAATGAATGAGATGTGATTGGTTTACGGCGACTCTTGTCCAGGAAAAACCATGGTGTACAAGTGGCATAGTTTATTTAAACAAGGAAGGGAATCCCTTGAAGACGACCCGAGGCTGGGCTGGAGCATTGAGGTGACCACGCCAGCACTTATCCAAAAAGTTGAACAAATTGTACTCGAAGATGCTCGACTAAAGAAGAAACAACTCGCAGAAATGGTTGGAGTATCCGATACAACAATTTTTAAAATCCTACACGATCATCTCGGCATGTCTAAGGTCAGCGCAAGATGGGTGCCGAGAATGCTCACGCCGCCGCAAAAACAACAGCGCGTAGAGTGTTCGCGTGCATTTTTGGACCTCTGTAATGAAGACAAGGATGGTGTATTGAGTGGAATTGTTACTGGAGACGAAACTTGGGTTCATCATTATGAACCTGAGTCCAAACAAGACTCCATGCAGTGGCATAAAAAGGGCACAGCACCTCCCAAGAAATTTAAAGTGTCACAATCAGCTGGGACTCATGGCAACGGTATTTTGGGACTCGGGAGGAATATTGTTGATTGATTATAAAGATAAAGGTGTTTCTATAACCGGAGAATATTACGCTTCAATATTAGAGCGACTAAAAGAAGCCATTAAAGAGAAAAGACGGGGAAAATTGACAAAAGGTGTTCTGCTTTTGCACGACAACGCGCCCGTCCACAAGAGCCGCGTTGCGTTAGCTGCCCTGCATAAGGTGGGCTTCGAAATTGTGAATCACCCACCCTACAGCCCAGACCTGGCCCCGAGTGATTATTACCTGTTTCCGAAAATGAAAAAAGAGCTGCGGGGTAAAAAATTTACTGCCGATGATGAAGTCAAGGAGGCAGTTTCGGCGTATTTTGCAGATAAAGAGAAATCATTTTTTTATGAGGGTATAAATAAATTAATTGAAAGATGTGAAAAATGTATCCGTCTTGCAGGTGAATATATTGAAAAGGAAAAATAATTTGTTTTTTTTATTTCCACCCCTTGTCCCCCATTCCGCGAATATAAAAACGCTCCCTCGTATATAAATGCGCTTCTACGCTTGCAAAAACACTAATAGTATTTTCATAATTACAAATAAGTCTTTGCCGACACATACCATTACTTTCGTACATAATTCACATGGTTCGTAATTTTTTTTCAGGGTGTACGAAGGCACAATTACTAGGATGATGGCGCTTGGAATTTTCTTTGTAACTTTTAGAAAAATCTGCAATTTGCCGAGGGGGCAATAAGCGTTTATTGTGGTTGACTGGAAAGTAATATAATGTAGCATATCATTCCGTTAAGTGATCTTCAAAAAAAAATCAAATCTGCCATCTATAGTACATTTGTCTGTGTGATCTTTATCTAAACTAATCTGAATCCTGTAGTCAGATCTGTTGGAAGAAGACATTTTAGTCTATGCACTTCATAGATTTCATGCACATTTAACTAATTAGCCATCTTATTAGAATGCACTGTCACTCTTTTATTGTATTTAACACTAGATCTATGGGTGTCTCCTTGACGGATTCCAAGAGAATTTCTACTAGATTACTTCGTAAGGGACGTAATGAAGTGCAACACGCAATATTGAATTCCGTAAGTCCAAACTCGTTTAAGAATGGACTGGTGGGGCAGTACCTTATTATCAAAACGTAATTTAGATGTACGACCAATAGTTCAAGTACTAGTTACTTGCGTTTGGTCAATATACATTTTTTTGCATGTCAGGTATAGATCCAAATGCTCATCGAGATATTTAGTATCTTCCACATGTGGAGGCTAACAGTTATTAATCTTTACAGAAGGACATATTTCTCTTTGTAATGTAAATGTTTCATTCTATTTTCGATATCTTCGCGTATTTTTTTTACTTCTGTGATTTTTATTGATAACATGTATCCTACTGTAGCGTTTGTCCCAGCACATCAGCGGTTTAGTACACACTTACATATTATCGTAGACTCATTTAAAATAAAGCAGGAGGTTCACTGAAATACTTCTTGACTATGTCAATCAATGGTTGCTTTTTTCCTTACGCACGTTCGACATACTTAAAATAATATTAAAAAAATAAAATAAAATAATAAAACGTAAAAAAAAGAACCATTGCCATTTCAAGTACCAATACTAACTAATAACAGAGTGACATGCATACGCATTGCTTGCTGGTTCGGATTTATCTACATATGTATACAGGCACATGAACGAATACGTATTTCATATAGTGGATTCTAACGGTAGTGCCTGGACAAATGACAAGACTACTTATTATAGACTATTTATAGCCATCTTAAAAAAACAGTGTTTGCAATAAATCGGGTTGTAATATTCTTATTCATGACTCAGAGTGTTTAAATTTAGTGGGAAGAAAGCAGTATACTTTACGGACTAAATTTTTATAATTAAGATCATGCACAGTTTTTATTATTATTAGTAATAAAAGCGACTATTTCTGGACAATTTATATAACGATCTGGATATTGTGGGTAAACTTCGCAGAAATGCACTGACATCTGTTATTGCAATTGTTTATACCGAAACCCAGATATAAAGACAGAGCGATTCTATCGATAGTATGTGATCTCTCATTTCTGGCCGGTAGTGTATATATATTCTTAATCATTACTCAAAGTGTTTGTATTTAAGGGAAAGAAGTCAATACATTTGCAGTATAAATTTTTATAATTGTACATAATCTCTCCGTACTTTATATAAACACGCTAAGTAAATGCATGAAAAATCGAGTTCGACTTCAGCAGGTATGTTGTGACGTAGGAGTACTTATTTATATTTCTAATATAGTGTGCGTTTTTGTTTACTCATGAAGTGATAAAAGTTATAAACTCTTCGAATTAACAAAAACGAATATTCCTGGACAAAAAAGAATTTTCTGCAATTATTAACAAATGCTTGGCGAGGACAGGCGAGTGACCTACCAACAGATAGAGGGTACTTCAGGTCTAAATGCACCAGCAATTCGTTCGATTCTGTATGATCATTTACACGTGAAGAAACTTTGTTCTCTCTGGGTGCGGCATCGACTGACTGAAGAGCTGATGACACGACGTGTGACTTGGTGCTGGGTGATGCTAAAAAAGTTTAATAAGGGACAATCTCGGTATGTGAACAACATCGTGACAGGTGACGAGACTTGGCTGTACTATTACGATATGTCGACCAAAGCTCAAAACAAAGTTTGGGTCTTTGATGATGAGGACACAACCGTAGTTGTCAGAAAATCCCGATCCGTAAAGAAGAAAATGATAGCTGTATTTTTCAAATGAATGGAATTGTGGAACGCGTCGTTTTGGACATACTGAGGACAGTCACAGCTAAGTGGTATACTGAACAGTGCCTGCCTAAAGTCATTGGATCTGTGAAGAACATGCGGTCAAAGACAAGAATGTACATCTGGTTCTGCGGGCCTTGGACAACGAGTGCGCTTTACTCCCTAGTGAAACTTGGCAGAAGTGGTTTAAAGATTGGTTTCGGAGGATGGTGAGGTGTATTGAGTGTAGAGGAAATTACTTTGGAAAATTAAATAAACAAAGCTGTATTGCAAAACTTTCCTAGTACCATTTGTATTTGACGATAAAACTCACACATTCATGTATTCTGTTCACTTAGTCTTTTAATTAATGTATCATTATTTTCAGGTTCTTAATTTTAAGAAAACATACAATCTTTGTATGACTTTCATTTTTCAAATTTCGTAGAATTTAATTTGCTATTGTGTATATGATGGTGTAAGTTTCTGACTGAAGGTTTAACTGCTTAAATATAGAAAAATAAATATTTAAAGCTTCCTTTATCTTCTTGGTTTTATATGTAAAGGAGTGTAAATGCAATTACCTGTTAATGTCTTCAATTAAGCAAATGTTGTTAAAAAATAATGTTATATTGCCAAGTTAGACTTTGTTTGATTTTTATACAGGGTGAGTCGCGAGGATCGTACCAAATTCTGGAAATGTATTTTACACGCAAAAATAATTTAAAAAAGCTCAAATGTTATCTGTTTTCAAGTTGCTGTGTTATAACATAATTACACACATTGTTCTATTCGTAGCGTTCGTGTAATAAATTGTGTTATTCTTGCTTGTTTTTAGATTATAGCGTCTTAAATTGGTGTTAGTGTGCCAATATCTGTGTACATATTAAACATAGTGCTTTAACTCAATTTCTCGTACCACCATGTTCGATTAAAAGTGTTAAAAAATGCCAAAGACTTATTGACATCTTCAATATGCAAATATGATGATGCGTTAAAGTTTTTGTGAAGGGAGTGCTACAGCACCTATTGAAGAATATTGTCAATGGTTTCCACATCAGAGAACTACGCATAGAAAGGTATTTATTAGCCTTCAATAAACATACCAAAACACTTCCCAATGTTAATATAAAATTTAAACGTGCAAATAAGTTTAGAAGAAGTTATAATATCAGATTAGTTACATTAATTATGAAAATTTAACGGATTCGAATATTATTAAATTGTTTTTTTACCACTGTTTCGTGTTTCGCAAACATTTGAAAATGTTATTATCTTTTTCTATGATAGATATTACCGATTTATATATCATATTATATATTATCAAATTGATAAATGTATTGTTTTCTCTTTGAAACTGATAACAGCATTGATGACAAATAATTGTGAATTAATAAACTAAAGTGTCAGCAGTTGGTACGCTTGGTTTAATATATGAATTTGTGTTCCTATTTACAGCAAATACACTTTTTTAAAATGTCGAACGAAACAGTTTTTGTTTACATTACAATGGTTATAACTACAGCAGTACTACTTGCACCTAATTATCTTTCGAGAGAGAATAAATGTAAGTTATAAACAATATACGTTTCATTTCTAATATATAATGAACAGGTTATATGTTGCTTCCTGAATCATCGATAATTTTAATAATCTCATATAGAAAGATAGGTTGTTTGGCTACCTTTTATTTACTTCGTAAACACAAATGTTGTAAGATTTTAAATATATTTTGTGAACTCTAAAAGAAAATATTACACAATATTTCATAACACTTGTTTTCGTTTACATATATCATACGTCTCATCCTATCGAAATTGTCAGATAAAGTAATATTTAATATAGTTTAATAGTAAGTTTAATAATAATAGATTCTTAGAAAGTTTATATTTCTTGTTTGTGACTTATTTTCTACATAAACTACATATTAAATATTGGTTTCATAAGTAAGAAACAAGATTATTTCAAACTTAATAATAAAAAATATATATTATTAATTTTAAATTAATTTTCAATGAATATAACCAATAACAACATAAGAATAACATAGATTTAGTCTTAAAAAAATGCAGAACTGAATTTTATAAGCAGGGGATTAATAAATCCTTATCACATTCTACGAATAAAATGTTTACTAATATCTCAATTAATTACAGAATTAACCAATGTCTTTTAATTATTAAACAATACAAAAGTTTAGTGTTACGTAAAACCTCAAACAATAATAAAAACCGTTTAGTTCCATAACTAACAATTCTTTTTTTGTTGGTTTGTCCGTCATTTCTATAATGCATAAAAAAGTAAACTAGAAAGCGTATTTAAACAATGAACATAAAATGTCTCTGTGTACACGGGTTTGCAAAGTTTTCCTCGAAAATTTCTGCGCTGGAGAAGGACTCGAACCTCTATCTGGCGTTTTCTAGAGCTGTTTCCAAATCTGTTCCATAATGTGATTTATGGCGTGTGTTAAAGGACCCGAAGTTGCACTGCCTGGTGGCTTAATTGGTGAAGCAGTCGTCTAGAAAACGGCAGATACAGGTTCGAGTCCTTCTCCAGCGCAGAAATTTTTAATTAATTTCTGTGTATTTAATTAACGATGGAATAGCGGAAAATAATATACTTTTCTTCACATTACATTGTAAAAAACGATACATTTTTACATTTATCGAGATAACTAGAATATCTGCCCTGAGATACATAATGACTATATCATATGTAATATACATATGTACATACATACGTTCACGTGACAAATGTTTGTTATATCAATCAAATCTTTGACATCGACTTTTACTTTTTTTTTGAGTAACTAAAAATAATCTCTTCTCCCACTACCTTACGTGGTATGATATAAAGAACAATACAGAAACCCAAGGCTTACGACACTTTGAATGCTAAAAATATCTAATTAATCAGATAATATCATAAATTGTTTATGTGAGTATAATTTTAAAATGAGACATTGTACATTTCAGAAGTGCTGATTTTAAAATTAAATGAATTATATATACATACAGGCTTTATTTATCCATGATAATAAGTAATTAATGCGTGATGATTCACCTTCTGGTTATTCCCGGAAATTTGTTGAGTCACGTGTAAAGTGCCTTTATAGTTTTCTAATTTCCGATAGCTTCTTACTTTGTTAGATTATGCTACATTATGTTTTACTTCAAAAATATGCTAGGCGTGTTTGTGATTTATTATTCTTTATAACGTATTATTTCGGATATTTCGTTTAATTGACAGTGATTATAATTTTCTACTGATTCACACCCGAGTTAATTATAATAGTAGTTGTGTTTCATACATATGATTTTCAAGTTAAGTAATAACGTCGTTTCTGTGCGATATAGCTGTAATAATCTTAAAAGTACAAAAAATATGATGTTTAGTGAACACGTTATACGAGGGAGCGTTTTTATATTCCCGGAATAGGGGACAAGGGGTGGAAATAAAAAAACCAAATTATTTTTCTTTTTCAATATATTCACCTGCAAGACGGATACATTTTTCACATCTTTCAATTAATTTATTTATACCCTCATAAAAAAATGATTTCTCTTTATCTGCAAAATACGCCGAAACTGCCTCCTTGACTTCATCATCGGCAGTAAATTTTTTACCCCGCAGCTCTTTTTTCATTTTCGGAAGCAGATAATAATCACTCGGGGCCAGGTCTGGGCTGTAGGGTGGGTAATTCACAATTTCGAAGCCCACCTTATGCAGGGCAGCTAACGCAACGCGGCTCTTGTGGACGGGCGCGTTGTCGTGCAAAAGCAGAACACCTTTTGTCAATTTTCCCCGTCTTTTCTCTTTAATGGCTTCTTTTAGTCGCTCTAATATTGAAGCGTAATATTCTCCGGTTATAGAAACACCTTTATCTTTATAATCAATCAACAATATTCCTTCCGAGTCCCAAAATACCGTTGCCATGAGTTTCCCAGCTGATTGTGACACTTTAAATTTCTTGGGAGGTGCTGTGCCCTTTTTATGCCTCTGCATGGAGTCTTGTTTGGACTCAGGTTCATAATGATGAACCCAAGTTTCGTCTCCAGTAACAATTCCACTCAATACACCATCCTTGTCTTCATTACAGAGGTCCAAAAATGCACGCGAACACTCTACGCGCTGTTGTTTTTGAGGCGGCGTGAGCATTCTCGGCACCCATTTTGCGCTGACCTTAGACATGCCGAGATGATCGTGTAGGATTTTAAAAATTGTTGTATCGGATACTCCAACCATTTCTGCGAGTTGTTTCTTCTTTAGTCGAGCATCTTCGAGTACAATTTGTTCAACTTTTTGGATAAGTGCTGGCGTGGTCACCTCAATGCTCCTGCCCGGCCTCGGGTCGTCTTCAGGGGATCCCCTTCCTTGTTTAAATAAACTATGCCACTTGTACACCATGGTTTTTCCTGCACAAGAGTCGCCGTAAACCAATGACATCTCATTCATTATGGTCGCGACTGATTTTCCTTGCCTGGTAAGGAACTTTATAACGGCACGATATTCGATTTTTTTCATATTTCACTTTTCACCCCTGATTATGTTACTTGGTTGACGATAGCTCAAAGACTGACTGTCTAATAACAATGAAACTTTGTATTTATACTAATCATGAGTCGCTGCACAGGCCACGCCCCCAATACGCCTATTCACCCCTCTACAACCCGCTCATTCCGCGAATATAAAAACGCTCCCTCGTATGTGTAAAAACTGTAGATGTTCTGTTTAAACTTTTAAAATTTGGCAACAAGAGAATAGCGGATGATAAGCATATTAGTTACTGCACGCAATTTGAATTACAGTCTGGGCGAAAAGGAATGACTTCTGTAGAAAACGTTAAAACATGAAAAATGTAATGAAGGAAACATTTCATTAGATGATGAAAGTGATCGTGGTTTTGTATCCAATTATCAATAAGTACACTAAACCCTTTTTTTTAATTTTTTTTAATTTAAATAAATTGTTACTAGTCGTTTAGACTAACCTACAATTTTGCTCTATAGTCTTAAAAACTAGGTGCTCGTCCAAGAAGTCTCCAGTGGAACATCTCAGTTCATTTAGTTCAACGCTTTTGTTAATGCGTTGTACACAAAGTCACTATGCTCTGCTTTTTCACTATCACTACGCACTACACAGTTCTAATGGTTTGATCCTCTTAAGCCTTCTGTTCAAGTCGGTGTTATCTAGAAGCTGCAATATTTCGGTATTTACATGGTTGTGAAGCCTTTCCTCGTACTTTTCTGCAAACCTCTTGATTTCTTCTCTAACAGTTGGTATTTTTAGATCTCTGTGAAGATAATCATTGCGATAATACCATGGAGCGTCCACAATACCTCGCAGTACCTTGTTTTGGAATACTTGAATCTTGTCTATGTTGGTTGTGGCTGCACACCCCCAGACCTGGATTCCGTATGTCCAGAGAGGTTTTAGAACTTGATTGTATAGTAACAATCTATTATGCACAGAAAGCTGTGATTTCCGCCCGAGCAACCAGTACATTTTTTTATATTTGAGGTCGAGTTCCCTCCTTTTCTTTTTTATATGTTCTTTCCATCGTAATCGGATATCCAAGTTCATTCCCAGGTATTTCGCTGTGTTGCTGTATGGCATGTTGGTATTGTTTATTGTTACCGGTATCTGTACATTCTTCTTATAAGCAAAGTCAATATGTACTGACTTGTGCTCATTGATACGAAGTCTCCACATTCTAGCCCATTCGTTTATTCTGTTACATGCTTCTTGCAGCATGGCTGTCGTGTCTTCACTGTTACAGCCTACAGCGAGGATAGCAGTGTCATCCGCAAAGGTGGCAGTTGTTACGTCCCCTTCCTGCGGAATATCTCATGTGTACAGTAGAGACAGTATTGGTCCCAGCACACTGCCCTGGGGTACTCCCGCTTTAATTTCCTTGATGGTGGAATACGCATTCTATTGTTTGACCCGGAACATTCGCCCAGTTATGTAGCATTCTAGTATTTTGGTGAATTGTTTTGGCAAAATATTTTTTAATTAATTCATTAGCCCTAGATGCCATACCTTGTCAAAGGCTAAACCCTTTTTAATGAAAAATGTTTAAGACCAGTTGCAATGGTTTAGTAAGGTTCACAGCTTAGAAAATGGAATCTGTATGAATTAACCAAATAATAAAGAGCGAAGAATTGCCATTGTCAATTCTATTTTATTGCCTCGAAATCATTTGTCGTTTTTGAAATAAATTCTGATTGTTGATGAAAAATAGGTAATTTACTTGTCCTCAAGAAAAGCGAAATTGTGTACATTACGAAATTATTTCGAGCTGTCGCTAATCAAACAAATCTTTATAAGAGAGTCTGATTGACAACGAATGGAGATACTGTTTTAAGAAGTTTTAAGGAACTCATATTTTTATAATTCTCCATGATAACGCTCGGCCACATGCAATACGAATCAATATAAAAAATGGAGCAAATTGGAATGGAAAGTTCTTCTTCATCCTGCATAATCTTGATATTACTCCTTAGGATTATCATTTGTTTTATTCCTTGTATATTTTTCTTTCTTTTTTACCTTTTGTATAAATAATTCCCACAAAAACTACGTTATTACTGGCTCTGATATATAGTATACACGAAAATAATTTTTATGCACAATTAAATAATAAACACTTAAAAAAATCAATATTATATACGGTACTTTAGAAAGTTTCTTATGGTATATATGTATACCTGGTGAGTTTTTCCAATGTTCCAGTTTAATGAGCTTTTTGTTTTTTGACAAAAATGCATAGCTAGCTACATAGTTTATAAAAATCATTTTTTATTTTATTCGGTGCCTATGGCTCTGTTGCTATTGACTTTAGAAAAAATGCATGAAAGAAAAAGTTGTAGGTTGTATTTATGTGCTATGCAATCTAATCGTAGTTTTAAACTGAAAGTTTTTATTTAATAAACTTTATAAAAAAGCGTTTTTAACCAAAATAACGTAATTATAGTAAGGAACATATTTAAGACTAAGGATGTTCAACAACTCCACACTTATGATTACTTTTTAAAACCGAATTTGCTGTTTTTTTAACGGAACGTCCATCAATATTAGAAAAAACTTCTAGTACTGCGTCTCAAAGATCATCTACTGTGTCGTGCGACTTTTACCGTTTTCCATAAAAAAAAATCAAAAATAGATTGGGAGATCGAGGTGTTCATGTAATCAGCGTTTTTCCTATCTATAAGTATGGGAATGTTTCATATAAATTATTTCGTAACATGATCTGATTATGTGGTGGTGCCATATCGTGTTGAAATCATTCGAATAAAATATTGTCAAAATCATTCGTCAGTAAGAGAAGATAATGATTACAAGTTAATGTACCGCTGCACAAAATCCCAACTTAACTTGAGGTCTTCTCTGTTCAACAGGATGCGAATTTTTTGCATCCATAAATATTCATTGTGTCTATTAAATTGAAATCGATGGATTCCACTGTCTTGCGATTGACACCAAGCGTAGCCTGTGCGACTCGTTGGTGTTGTCGCATTTTTCGTTTGGTTGTGAGTTGTATGGATCATGCTTATGTGTTAATTCTGTCTCACGCATTCAGAGAGCCCAGAATTCATGTCTGAGATTAATTTTCAGTATAAAGAAATTTGACCGCATCACACTGCTGTATCTAGTTAATTTAAGCGCTTCTCTGTGACACGTTTTAGAGTCCTCTTGAAGCAGAAGTTGTTGTCCTGATAGCTGTGTGTGATCTTTTCTACAACTTACCCGATCATTTGATTTTAGCTTGTTTGTGTATCATTGAAAAATGTCTTTTTTCCCTCTCTCTGTTATATGAACTTACAGAATTTTAGGTTAAGTTAGAAGTTGATATGCACCCTGTGGTTTCCAAGGGGGAGAAGAAAGGAAAAATAAGGGAAATTGTATTTTGATTTATACTGTATAGATAAATTTGTATATTTCTTTCTTTTTTTTTTTCGAAATAAAATATTTTTATTATTATTATTAGTATAAAATTATTCATATTTATAATGCAACGATTTTACTCGTGGACAATGTATGTATATTGAAATATGTTTACACATAACTTTATTTTTAATTTTTCAATAAATGAGCCCAAATAAATATTATTTCTGTTAAATAGTTTATATAAAGTGTGGATTTGTATAAATAATTTTTATCATATGTGAATGATATGCTTATGTACACACATATTTAGATACTATAGCATAAATATGCCTTGGGATTAATGTTCTAACTTAACATAGAGTTACAAAGGGTATTAGGAAAGTTTTGCAATATGATGCAACAATGAATCGTAGGTAGCTGCTTGTTGCAGCATGTTGAGACAATGTTCATACGTGCATAGTAGCCGCCGCACCATGTCGATGGGCTAAGTTATTCATCAGCAGTGAGAGTGTAAAGTGCTTGCGATGGCATCGTGATCACGAAATGAGATCAGGGTAGTTTTGCGTTATAATTTCGTGCGTGGTTTGAACATAGACCAGTGCTTCGAAGAAATGACTCTTGCACTAGGTGATGTTTGTCCACATCGTACAAAGACATTCAGGTGGTATAGGGAATTCCAAAGAGGAAATTTAACTGTGGAGGATGCTGAGAGGCCGGGAAGGCGACGAACGTTAGTTACGGAGGAAAACGTTACTACTGTGAGGAAAATGCTTGGCGAGGACAGGCGAATGACCTACCAACAGATAGAAGGTGCTTCAGGCATAAATGCAACAGCAATTCGTTCGATTCTGCATAATCATTTTGCACGTGAAGGAACTTTGTTCTCTCTGGGTGCCGCATCGACTGACTGAAGAGCAGATGACACTACGCGTGACTTTGTGCCGGGAGATGCTAGGAAAGTTTAATAAGGAACAATTTCGGTATGTGAACAACATCTTGGCAGGTGACGAGACTTAGATGTACTATTACGATGTGCCGACCAAAGCTCAAAACAAAGTTTGGGTCTTTGATGATGAGTAAAGAAGTAAAGAAGAAAATAATTGCTGTATTTTCAAATAGAGTGGAATTGTAGAATGCGTCGTTTTGGACAGAAGACTGACACAGCTAAGTGGTATACTGAACAGTGCCTACCTAAAGTCATTGGATCTATGAAGAACCTGCAGCCAAAGTCAAGAATGGCCACCTCCATCACGATAATTCTCCAGCTCACCGCGCCAAAGCCTACACCGAATATTTGACCACGACAGGATTGAAACTTCTCGAGCACGCTCCCTACAGTCCAGAACTTGCTCCCTGTGACTTTGCACTGTTCCCGCATGTGAAAATGAAGCTAAAAGTGGGGCGGTTTGCCAGTGATGAGGACCTTCTGCGGGTTTGGGACGACGAGTGTGCTTTACTCCTTAGTGAAACTTGGCAGAATTGGTTTAAAGATTGGTTTCGGAGGATGGAGAGGTGTATTGAGTGTAGAGGAAATTACGTTAAAAAAATTAAATAAACAAAGCCGTGTTGTAAGACTTTCCTAGTACCCTTTGTATTTAGCAGTTCTTAATGAACTTATAATTATTTATCTTTTCAAGCATTCCATGTATTTGACTATAAAAATATTTTAATAGGTACTTAGATAGATGTTACCTATTGTAATATTTCTGATAATGACATAAGGTGAAATATATTCTTTTTTCTATAACTTCTTCAATTATTTATTGATTCCTAAATTTATTAATAAACATCGACTGTTTTTTTTTAATTAAATGAAAAGAAGATTGTGTACATAATTAAATGCTTTCCAAGTTGTTCGAATTTTATATTTATGGTAAAAATTTTAATTTCAGGTTTCGAAGAAGTGCAAAGAGAGTATGACAATATAAATAGCTATCAGGTAATTTCACTTAATTTGCATGCTATATCTATAGACCAAATTTAATTACTTTTAATGAATATTCATATTATATTTTGCATCTATATTAGTAAAATAGAAATTTGTTTTGCTTTTTCTAATTTCGAAATAATGGTTAATTCATCCCTTCATCTTCAACTTTACGGTAGAGCACCAAAAAATGTATATACTGAAGCGTTATGTTTTTTATACCATCCATAATACCCCTCTCATTTCCCTTCCATCAATACTGTGTACTTGAAGGTTATTATTCTGCTCTGGAAATGTTTAAATATTTTCGTAGACCCGAACAGGTTTTGACTTGAAATATTTCTGTTTAAGTTCTCGAGCTCCTCACAAACAGACTTCATGTAACATATGTAAGTCACCTCTCCTACACCAACTTTTGCTGGCCGTGTTCATGTTGAATAGATGCTTCCTTAAAAAGAAGTCTCCGGTTATCAAGCTGGTGATGATTTATTTAATTTTTACTACTTCTAATTAGGTTGACTGAGAATTTTACACATCTTTTCTAATAATGCCTTAATAAAGAAATTATACTGTTTCCTTTGGAACCCTCCTTGGCCAGTAAATTGGGTATTATGCTTATGTACTGCTACTCAAATTAATGACACTAGTCTATTGAAGAAGTAATAGAAATTTTAATAGTTTTGTAGTAGTCCAGATAGAGGTCATTACGTTCGTTTTTTTTGTGTAGCTTTCTTCATCATAGGCTGTAACTGTAAAGCGCTCAGTTTAATTAAAAACATCGCATTTTTTCCAGATTCAAGTTTAGCTTCCTTCTGGAGCATAGTTCACAAATGTCGGTTCCTTGATGCATTCTATTCCTAAACCAGACTATAGTATTCCAATCGCTCGAGTAAGTTTCTTGATTAGTATTTTTTATTTATAAAAGTAATTCCAAGTGCCATACTGTTCATAAACACTTGTAATAAAATCTCATTTAGTTCCATTCCAATAATAACCTGTTCGACATCGAGTTAAATTACTAGGATACCATAAATAGCCTACATTCTTAAAATCGCCATTACAGCGTTTGTCTTCTATCGCAGAGGTACCTACCCTTGCTGTTCGTAGCTCCAGTAATTCCTGGAAAGATTTGCTTCTAGAAGGGGTATGAGAGAAGATTCATTGATAAAAAAATGTATGGCCTCTTTCACCAAGCTACCATCTTTATCGCTAACCTATTCTGCAACGCAAGAGATATGTTATCCTAATCACCACTTTAGCATAACACCTGTATAATCTGTCCTGAGAAAGACTGTTGTCTTTATGCTTAAACGATATCGATCATTGTCGCAATCCTCATCTTCTAAAGATCTGTCACTTGACCTGATTAGTTTTGCATATACTTATATATTGCTGTTTAGAAGAGCAGTATTGACTAACTCATGTGCGTGTGTGACTATGTGCAAATAATATACTCATTCATGTAACATTTCGTTTTCTAAAATGCTCAATATATATACAATATTTTACCGGAGACACATTAAAATAGATATGTGCTTGTTGTGAATAGTTAGATGTGTGTCTAAAATATTCTGAATTATTTTATACACAAAAAAGTCGTTCAAACTTAAATTAGCTGATAATTTAGACTTGAACAATTCTGGCAAAATAAATTTATAGACAAGTATGGAAATTAATTGTTATTAATCAAAAAAATATTAGATGCTGAAAAATAATGAAAAGTATTTAAATTTAAAAAGTACAGTAACAAAGAAGTTGGAAAAACAGGTAGCGAACTGATGTGCATTCAAAATTGTTAGAGAAGTACGGCAAGAGAAAGCGAGGTTGTAATTATACATTCTTATACTTCTCAGGAGTTGACAGATTACGAGGGAGCGTTTTTATATTCGCGGAATGGGGGGACAAGGGGTGGAAATAAAAAAACCATATTATTTTTCTTTTTCAATATATTCACCTGCAAGACGGATACATTTTTCACATCTTTCAATTAATTTATTTATACCCTCATAAAAAAATGATTTCTCTTTATCTGCAAAATACGCCGAAACTGCCTCCTTGACTTCATCATCGGCAGTAAATTTTTTACCCCGCAGCTCTTTTTTCATTTTCGGAAACAGGTAATAATCACTCGGGGCCAGGTCTGGGCTGTAGGGTGGGTGATTCACAATTTCGAAGCCCACCTTATGCAGGGCAGCTAACGCAACGCGGCTCTTGTGGACGGGCGCGTTGTCGTGCAAAAGCAGAACACCTTTCGTCAATTTTCCCCGTCTTTTCTCTTTAATGGCTTCTTTTAGTCGCTCTAATATTGAAGCGTAATATTCTCCGGTTATAGAAACACCTTTATTTTTATAATCAATCAACAATATTCCTTCCGAGTCCCAAAATACCGTTGCCATGAGTTTCCCAGCTGATTGTGACACTTTAAATTTCTTGGGAGGTGCTGTGCCCTTTTTATGCCACTGCATGGAGCCTTGTTTGGACTCAGGTTCATAATGATGAACCCAAGTTTCGTCTCCAGTAACAATTCCACTCAATACACCATCCTTGTATTCATTACAGAGGTCCAAAAATGCACGCGAACACTCTACGCGCTGTTGTTTTTGCGGCGGCGTGAGCATTCTCGGCACCCATCTTGCGCTGACCTTAGACATGCCGAGATGATCGTGTAGGATTTTAAAAATTGGTGTATCGCATACTCCAACCATTTCTGCGAGTTGTTTCTTCTTTAGTCGAGCATCTTCGAGTACAATTTGTTCAACTTTTTGGATAAGTGCTGGCGTGGTCACCTCAATGCTCCTGCCCGGCCTCGGGTCGTCTTCAAGGGATTCCCTTCCTTGTTTAAATAAACTATGCCACTTGTACACCATGGTTTTTCCTGGACAAGAGTCGCCGTAAACCAATGACATCTCATTCATTATGGTCGCGACTGATTTTCCTTGCCTGGTAAGGAACTTTATAACGGCACGATATTCGATTTTTTCCATATTTCACTTTTCACTCCTGATTATGTTACTTGGTTGACGATAGCTCAAAGACTAACTGTCTAATAACAATGAAACTTAGTATTTATACTAATCATGAGTCGCTGCACAGGCCACGCCCCCAATGCGCCTACTCACCCCTCTACAACCCGCTCATTCCGCGAATATAAAAACGCTCCCTCGTATATGTAGGTAAAGCGTTTCGTAGGAATTCGAGCTAAACCCAAACTGAGATGTAAGACTTAGATGTAAGCTAAAAGCAGCGATGCTGTAGGGAAGATTGGTAATTTATGTTGCTCTGGAAGCATCTAGAGCAACCCCCTTGTCGTTGGTCTTACCTAGTCGGGAAAAGTACAGAGTAAATTCCAAATTCAAAAAAGTAGAAAAGAACGTATGAGAAGTTCTAAAGCTACAAATCCACTATGGACAAAACAAGTCAATGAGGCAAGGATGAACTAAATTCATCTACATAAATAAACATGCATAAAGCTGTGAGGTGATACCATGAGACAACTAGGTGGTTTGGGCTTTCTAATGTTAAAGTGAAAAAGTTGATGAAGCAGGACTAAGATTACATACTGGATAAAAGGGACGTCATCAAAATAAACGTGAACAGGAATATGTAAAGAAGAAGTAGGTTCTATGTACCTTAATCTTAAATGTCTGTACAAGATCACGAAGATTAAAAGAAAGGTGCAGCAATGTTGGCTTTTCATTAGTCACATAAAGAAAATTAAAAAATTAAAGTCGTCTAAACTAATGTCACTTGAAAATATTTCATGTGGAAGTACTTACCATAGTATTATTGGTGTATATTTGACATAAATTTAAAAACAATAAAAATATATGTAAAATATAACTGCTCTTTATGATTTTAATTAAATTTCCTGTCCACATGTCTACTTTATTGTGTCTCTGATGTTATACATTTCTATATAAATGTGTATAAACATAAATATATAACTAATTTATTTTAATTTTAGATAATTGTGTATACCGTCGTATCTGCAGTACTACTCGTTCTGAAAATTTTGAAACATTTTTGGGAGAACCGGTTGATTTTGTTTAAGAAGATAATACATTGGTTCGAAAGAATTTGTTTTGCTCTCGTTTGTAGTAAGTATATGGTTTCTTATTTGTAGTAGGGATTTGTTTTTATAATTGTATATGAAAATCTAAACTTTTTGTATATAACAGTTATTAATATTAAAATAGTGTCTTTTTTGCTGTGTTCTTTACATCTTAAAAGTAACTATCAAAGATAGAGATATAAATATACAGTTCGTCGCAAACAAATGGAACTTTTATAAAATAGTAACTATTAGTGACGCCATCTATTAAAAACAATATGCGTCTCTAAGGTAGACCATTCACCAATGTTATGTCCAAATATCATGACATTCGTATCAATAGAAGCAGAGAAATTGGCCATAAAGTAACAGTGTGTATTTGAAAAAAAAACGAATTTTGAACAAAAGAGCAAATATCAAGTTCTGTTTTAAAGTCGGTAAATCGTTTACTGAAACGTTTAATTTGATGAAATAAATGTATGGTGATGCGTGTTTATCACGGACGAGTATGTATGAGTGATATAAACGATGGCGGTCGTGCGGACAAAAATGACGATGAACATTCTGGTGCAAAAAAATCTGTGGTTACAGAAAGTAACATCGAACTTGTGCGTGAATTTATCAGAAATGAGCCGAAATCCTCAATAAGATACGTGGGAATGGAATTAAATATTTCCAAAGATTCAATTCATCGCATTTTGACGCAGGGTTTTGGACTGAGAAAGATTTGTGCAAGGTTTGTACCACACAAGCTAACTGAATTCAACATTGTACAGACTTGATTAAAGACTCAAAAAAGGACGAAAACTTCAGGTATTATATTGTAACTGGCGATGAGACGTGGTGTTTTAATTATGATCCATAGACCAAGCGTCAAAGCTCTGAATGGAAGCATCCAAGCGAAGAAAGACCGAAAAAAGCCGTTTGAAGAAGTCAAAAGTGAAGACAATGTTGACTTGTTTTTATGATTCGAAAGGCATAGAGCAGAAAAAGTTTGTACCAGCTAGCCAAACAGTCATGTTGTATATTATCTTAGAATTATAGTGTCTTTTGGAGCGTATTCGTCGTGTGCGCCCTCAATATCGTGAAAATGGTAGCTGTCGTTTGTTACATGATAATGCACCATCTCATAGCTCAATGCTTATTTTCTAACTACAAATGGCATTTTAACCATCAACCATTCACTGTATTCACCGGATTTGGCACCCTATGATCTCTATCTATTCTCCGAACTACATTTGCCGATGAAAGGACAGCGTTATATCGACGTCGAAGCCACTATAAAGGCATCGACAGCCATCTTGAAGGACTAATGATGAACTTAAAAATTTATTTATAATGTTAGTTGACCGTGCTAAACTATGTATTGAAGCCGAATACGACTACTTTCACTAAAATAAATAAATTTTACCAAGATAGTAAGCTTTGGTTTTTATTTTAAAAAGGTTCCGTTTTCTTTGAGACAGACTGTGTATATATACACACACACATACAGATTTTCTCCAAAAGCCAATTACAGTATCTGATATGTAATAAACGATCACTTAATTTGAGTACCTTATTTAAAGTAAAATTTGCCGCAAACTCACACATTTTAATGAACACTGACACTGACATACAACTGCAATATTCTCTTCGGTCCTTATATTTCTTTTGTCTTGCTGGTATGGGTAAGTTATGAAGTAAATATATTTATTTGAATTTATGCACTAGACGTTCTCTTGTCCTTCGATTTGGACGATTATAACGATCCAAAATTGCTGTTAATGCGGGTAGAATAGCCATTAATCAACGTGAATTTTGGTAAAATATCTGAATAACTTTTAGACGTTATTGACGTATGTATCGTTCCAGGATGAAACGATAGACAAAAACAAGCACAAATGTCAAACAAACAAAAATATCTCAATTTACAAATGCATTGTCTTTATTGGTGAACTTTAATTTAGTTTAAATAAAGATATATTTAATTTGGTACGCGGTCGTACTTCCGCGGTCGTGGTCCATGCTATCTGCTTCTGGGTTTCCGGGCTGGAACCGCGTCACAAATATATCTGCCGACGTTTCGTACCCATTTGTATGGGACATCTTCAGGGCTGAAGTACTGCACTGAAACTGGTTTCAAATGGGTACGAAACGTCGGCAGATATACTTGTGACGAGGTTCCAGCCCGGAAACCCAGAAGCAGATAGCAAAGATATATATAGGTTATCAACTTACTTAGTTCTTAATTAAGTACTGCATAAAAAGAATTTGCTTCACTTACTTTTTTTTAATTATAAAACATTTCTGAATATTAAATAAATGCTATTTTGCAGTTACGGTATTCATTCTACTATATTCGGTGTACCAAGAAACAGCTTGCGGAGACGCTCAAGAATTTGTGAAAGATTACGTACATTTGGTTTTCGTTGGATATTTTTGTATTATGGTTATTCTGGCTGTTATCTGTGTTGCCAATAGCTGGCCGAAGAGTTGCCAAGGCTATTTTATTAATTGTTTTCAACAACAAGTTACAGGATACTCCTCAGTTCAAATTGTACAAGTTACACCTTCCAAGTATAACTTCACTGGAAACGCGACAATCAGTCAAGTATAAAATACTTTTCAGAAAAGGCTTAAAGTTGTGGGTAAATTGTCTTTTATTTTATAAAATATACTGTAAAACTACGTGATGTACAGGCGAACTAAACACTTTTATTTCAAAATTCAAAATGGAAGTTACAAAGCAGTGACATAAAAACCGTCTTATATGTCTAAAGTTTCTCCATGTTGTGAAAAAGCGCTGCATGTAATGAACTTGATATTAATTTCTTGCAAGATAGCTGGGAAAATATTTTCACTTTCTGACAATATTTGTCAAATTGATGAGAGTAAGCTGTTGAATGTCTTAACTATGTCATCTCAGACTTAATTTATATTCAATTGAGTTATAAATGATATCAACAAAATGCGTGTTACTGCTGTAACCTATATCGACTATGAAAAAGAGAAGCGATGTGTAGAATACAAAAAACAATCTAAATTTCTATAGCTCATTCAGTTGACTTTATACTCAAAATTATCCCTTTATTTTGATGAAAAAATAGTTATCTGAATTACGAGGGAGCGTTTTTATATTCGCGGAATGGGGGACAAGGGGTGGAAATAAAGAAACCAAATTATTTTTCTTTTTCAATATATTCACCTGCAAGACGGATACATTTTTCACATCTTTCAATTAATTTATTTATACCCTCATAAAAAAATGATTTCTCTTTATCTGCAAAATACGCCGAAACTGCCTCCTTGACTCATCATCGGCAGTAAATTTTTTACCCCGCAGCTCTTTTTTCATTTTCGGAAACAGGTAATAATCACTCGGGGCCAGGTCTGGGCTGTAGGGTGGGTGATTCACAATTTCGGAGCCCACCTTATGCAGCGCAGCTAACGCAACGCGGCTCTTGTGGACGGGCGCGTTGTCGTGCAAAAGCGGAACACCTTTTGTCAATTTTCCCCGTCTTTTCTCTTTAATGGCTTCTTTTAGTCGCTCTAATGTTGAAGCGTAATATTCTCCGGTTATAGAAACACCTTTATCTTTATAATCAATCAACAATATTCCTTCCGAGTCCCAAAATACCGTTGCCATGAGTTTCCCAGCTGATTGTGACACTTTAAATTTCTTGGGAGGTGCTGTGCCCTTTTTATGCCACTGCATGGAGTCTTGTTTGGACTCAGGTTCATAATGATGAACCCAAGTTTCGTCTCCAGTAACAATTCCACTCAATACACCATCCTTGTCTTCATTACAGAGGTCCAAAAATGCACGCGAACACTCTACGCGCTGTTGTTTTTGCGGCGGCGTGAGCATTCTCGGCACCCATCTTGCGCTGACCTTAGACATGCCGAGATGATCGTGTAGGATTTTAAAAATTGTTGTATCGGATACTCCAACCATTTCTGCGAGTTGTTTCTTCTTTAGTCGAGCATCTTCGAGTACAATTTGTTCAACTTTTTGGATAAGTGCTGGCGTAGTCACCTCAATGCTCCTGCCCGGCCTCGGGTCGTCTTCAAGGGATTCCCTTCCTTGTTTAAATAAACTATGCCACTTGTACACCATGGTTTTTCCTGGACAAGAGTCGCCGTAAACCAATGACATCTCATTCATTATGGTCGCGACTGATTTTCCTTACCTGGTAAGGAACTTTATAACGGCACGATATTCGATTTTTTCCATATTTCACTTTTCACTCCTGATTATGTTACTTGGTTGACGGTAGCTCAAAGACTAACTGTCTAATAAAAATGAAACTTCGTATTTATACTAATCATGAGTCGCTGCACAGGCCACGCCTCCAATGCGCCTACTCACCCCTCTACAACCCGCTCATTCCGCGAATATAAAAACGCTCCCTCGTAGATAGGAGAAGGAAAAAGAAAAGGAATTTTTTGTTTCATTGGCGATAAAATAATATATATATATATATATATATATCAAGTACAAGTTCAAGTACAATAAGTATAATATGAATATAAATAGAACGATGAATATTATTTTTAAGAAATTTTTTTTTAATATGAAAAACAAATAATATTTCAGTGTATACAGAGATTATAAGTTTATAATTTCAACAAAATTAAATGAAATATAATAATTCCAATGCTACTGTAATAAAAAAGAAAGGTAAATACACTGCGCACCACTGCAAAATCGAGTATACAGGTACCTTCTTCAGCATATAAATACACTCATACATACCTCAGATAGGGGAATACCAATCATATGTATCATTAAGCTTGTTTTATGAAATATTACAGAATATTGAAGTAGCGTTTAGGTGAATTTTGTTATGATAACAGTGCCTATGTAGCATAAACGGAGGCAAATTGACTGCCGACGCGGATGGAAAATCATTAAGGCAAATGGGTACTTTAGTAGGCAGGACTCATTCCACAATTCAAAATGCAATAAACAAATACAAATATGAAGGAACATTACAAAATAAATCGGGTTGTGCAGGAAAACGTATACTAAGTGCCAAGGATGAACGACTTATTATAAGAAAAATTAAAGCCGATCCCAAGCTAAGTGTCTCTAAACTACGAGAAGAAGTTCAGGCAAGTATTAAATACAGCATATCAAGTGATATTGTACTTCGGATACTATCATACATAAAAGTGATTATCATGGACAAGTTAGTCGACATAAACTTGGATTTCTAAACAAAACCACGAAAAATGTTTAGAATTTGCACAAAAATACGTAAATTATCCCTTAGAATTTTGAGATAACTTAATATTCTTGGACGAGTCTAAAATAAATTTATTTGGCTCAGGTGGCAGGCAGATAGTGTGGAGAAAGTCTGGAACAGAATAATGTGAAGTACATTACACATACCATCAAACATGGAGGTGGTTACGTCCTCTTATGGGGTTGTATGGCGGCTAGTGTTATAGAAAATTTTAAATTTATTGACGGAATAAGAAGTAAAATGGAATACCTTGAGATTCTCAAGAAAAATTTGAAAAATTCTGCAATAAAACTTAGTATGCACAGGTCCATTACTTTCAGCAAAACGATGACCCAAAGCATACCTCGCATGTAGTCAAACAATGGCTATTGTACAATGTGTCAAAATTACTACACACTCCACCTCAATCATCGGATGTAAATCCCATTGAGCACCTGTGGACAGAAGTAAAGGTACGAATGGTAAAGGTACAACCTAGCAACAAAACGGAATTGAAAAATGAAATAATTATAGTTTAGGCAAATATTCCAGAAACCATGACACGAAAACTTGTGCAATCAACGTCACAACGACTACAGTCGTTACAGTCGCTAAAGGAGGTAATACAAGATGCTAAATTAAAAAAATGTTTACTGCTCAATTTTGCGGTAGTATGCGGTGTACTTACCGTCCTTTTTTATTACAGTAGCACTGAGATTATTATATTTCACTTAGTTTTGTTGAAATTATAAACTTTTTTTCTTGAAAATAATATATATCGTTCTACTTTCTTATTCTTATACGCTCAATTTTGCAAGTAACTGTATGAAATGAGTGGAATAGAGTGAGAACCGAAGCGAATTGACAAAAAGAACTTTGTCCAAAAGTAATAAGTAAAGTAATGGTAAATATGGGAAGAAATTTAGTGTATAAAAACGAAAATTGACTAAGCAAATAACGAAATAAATTATAAATATTCTAATAACTATACTGTCGCCTCTTATTTCAAAATAAATTACCTACAAACTATAAAAATGCCACCAAATTATTCACAATTTTTTTTTCCTAAAAATTATTTTTACTAGTTTATTATGAATATTCGTCGCAACCACGAAAACAAATGAAAATAGCAATTTAAAAGAATTTAGTTCACAAAATATCACTTAGTTATTTACAATTTCAAAATTTGTTTTCCATCACAGCTATTCATCATGAGTAGTGTTAGCTTACTCTAAAATTTCTGTACTTGCATAACTTTACTAGTCTCATACCAGCATGGCAAATATTATAACATCAACAAAAAAGTCAAATACTTTCAGCTATTCGCAGGATATAAAACGTTTCATCGGAATAGTGATGATTATGTAATAGAAATGTCGATCAATTAATTACACATAATGTTTTAAAGTTACTGCATTATTTTTTTCTTTAAGTCAATTCTTTTACATTATTAATGAATAGTTTCAGTAGTAACTAAAACTGAAATAAATTTCGTTAATGCTTTGTTTTTCCTCATTTTATATAATATTTAATTCTTATTTGGATTGATTTCAAGCAACATAGCTTTGGTGTGAACTATTATAACCAAAGAAGCTTTTCGCACATTCGTGTTTTTTTTTAATTACATGACATTTCTATATTGTCGTCACAAAAGTGATGAAACTATTAGTATGTTCCAGGGTAAGAGGAATACTATATTTAAATATAGATTGTCGAAACATTTTGTTCGACATTTGTTTGCCTTTTACCTTTATTTTCAGTGGAATGTATGTAACATTTCGCTTGAATGTACACTTATAGCGCGCGGGAAAATCTGGAATAAAATTCATATTTCCTTTGAGGGACATTTTCTTCTCTCCCATTTTGTCTGGTAGAACGTCATGAAGAAGTTTTTTAAATTGCAAGCCTATATTTTTCTATCTAAAATGGATAATTTTTTTGCTGAATATTGTAATATCACATATGATGGAAAATATTAAATTGTCTATAAAGGTCAGAAGAAATGTATTTATAATTTTATCGATGTAATTTTTATAGAATAGGAACAAAAGAGAATCCTACAAGATATTAATATTATTCTTCATTTTTAAAGACCAAATAAGTACTTAAAAAAATTATTTAGGTGCAGATTCAAGTTTTTACGAGCATTATTATAAATGCGTACCACATATATCAACATACTATAATCTGATTTGGTTCGTAGACTCCAGTTTCAGTGCGACATCGAAAGCAGCAGTAGTAGTTAAATCTTGAAGTGGTCTTGTACAAGTGGTGATGAAAAGTCGGTACCAGAATTGTCAAAGGCGCGGTTCCAACCCGGAAGCCAAGATGACGAAAGTACCATACTCTAATTTGGATCTAATTAAAGAAAAAAAGTAAATTACTTATTGTGTGTATAATAAACCTTGGATAGTGGCGAAAGACAAATCTATGTATGTAATCCAAAAAAGGATTATATCAAGTGTTTGAACTGCCACCCATTGCGTATAGCAAATGGTGAAACTAATTTAAAAATAAAATATAAAAATGGTATACCTCAAGTTGTCAAACCTTTAAACTAAATGTGCCCAACAGCTTTTCTGACATAAAAATATACTATCAGAATGTACGTGGTTTGCGCTCTAAAACCCAAACGTTTTATACCAACATATGTGAACTGTTTTATGACATAGTTTTGATATCTGAAACTTGGATGAATGCGAGTTTTAATAGTGCTGAACTGTTTCCTTCATGTTATAATATTGTACGGTCTGACAGACGTTTTTCTCTGTTGGGTCGATCCACTGGTGGTGGTGTACTAGTTGCTTTGTCAGATAGAATAATATATGAAATATTAGATAACGCTTTCCTTGACATACTTGCGCCTCCAATTGACCTACTTGTTTGTAAATGCCAACTGAACACTTTTACTTTCTGTATTGCTGTAGTATATATTCCTCCGGATACTGCGATCGATATTTTCGAAAAATTTTTCGAAGCTCTTGAAATATTTTTTCTCAATAAACTTGTCTTATTTGTTGGTGATTTTAAGTTACCATTTTTTATATCTGATCGAACATCTTCCCGCTCTAGAGCTTCTACGCAGCGAAGTTTTTGCAGTGCCTTGAATTTCAAGCAGTATAACACTATTGCTAATTTGGATGGTCGTTTTCTGGATTTGATTTTCTCTAACCTGGATAGTATGATAACGGTCACTCGTGACGATATGGCACTTGTCCAGGAAGATCTCTATCATCCGGCTCTACTTATTGATGTTGAGTCTTCATCTATTACAAAACCCGCTCAGTTTCCCTCCTCGAGTGATACTCGTTATAACTTTCGCCGCGCAAATCTTCAGACGCTGTACAGCGATTTGGCGATTGTTGACTGGTCTTTCCTTGATTGCTATACACATGTTGATCTTGCTGTTACCTCATTTTACAAGATGATCTATAATATTTTTCATAGATCTGTACCAAGATACTCTCCGTCTGTAGCACTTTCATATCCACCCTGGTTTAATAATGTAATTAAGAACAACCTGAAAATGAAAGATTATTACCATCGCAAATGGAAATCTACAAGGAATTCTTTATATTATAGTGAATTTAAGAGATTGAGAAAGGCAACTAAGGCATTGATTTCGAGCACTTAATGAGATTGATTGTTCCGATCTACTAGCCAGTGTGAGTTTTTGTGTTCCTCGTGCGTCGTCCCGCTGTGTGCCTTCGTTCACTTATGGTACCCCAAGAACCAATCTACGGTGGAGGACTCCATTAGTTCATATGTCTAGGAACGCCGACGTTATTTACAGTGACATTTTCAATGGAACTGTTATGTAACTTATATGTATAAGTATATCTATGTACTTTTTTCTTTTTTTTTTTTATTATTCTTATTTTGTATGATAGTTTATGTACGTAATCTATTTTGTCCTGTAATTGGGTTCTACCTGTTGGGCAATAAACGTTATTATTATTATTATTATTATTAGGCTCTTAATTGTAGAAAAGGTGACTTAGAACTTTATCTCTTATGCACTGATTAATCGTCTTATATTCCAAAGTTATACGATCCTTTCAATCTTAAAGATTTCTTGGTTTCGTCGAGAACACCTTCCGTTTTAAATATTTCCAAACAAAACGCTGGCGATTTCAAAGTTCCACGTCTGCCAATTTATTGGTCGTGGAATACTTTACATAGATATTTTCCGATAGGAACTGCACAATGTGATGGTGTCAAAATATTGAAAACAAGAACTACATCACTTTTATTTGGAAATATACGAGTAAGAAAAAGTATAAGAAAATCAAGGAACATTATACCATTCAACAGACCATCGAAAAATATGGTTTCTTGTGTAACTAGCCCAAAAATTCATTTTTTGATGATATTGTGTATCCAGTAAGGATTTTCAGTGGTTTGATACCTACAATTTTGTCTATGAACGTCTTCATTTAAAGAGAATAAGACTTTATCATTAAAGATAATATAGTTTAATAAATTGGGCTGATTAGTATTTTGTTAGTTATCCCTCTGTACATTTCACTGGCTAAAAAGCTAATACAATTCTTTTCTTCTTTTACTTCGGTCTCTATTTTAGACCCTCCACATTGAGGAATATCTCGCACGTGTTCATCCTCTTCGAATTTCGGTAGTATTTTACTTACACATGACTAAGTTATAAAACTATTAGGTTGTTTGTAATAAAAAGTTTCAAAACTTGGGTATTGATATTTTTCACTGTATCCAATAATTACTAAAATTTTTGTTCTGCTCTTCAGATAAATAAGAAACCATTTGATTCAACAACGAAAAGGAAATTAGGTTAATAGTGATATGTCAAACTGGCAAATTGCACTTAATGCTTTTGTTACTATTAACAGCATTAAAAAAAATAGTTTGACCTTTTAGAATATTCTTGATATTCTTAAAATGTGTTCCGACCTTTTTTTTAATAAACCTTATTTATCTGGCATCATATGTGGTATATATGTGGTATTATGTGTATTACGTTACTAATAAAAAGGAATATTTCCGATAGAAGAAGATAGGTTTACAATTTAAAGAATAGTTTATGAGCTTATATAACGCAAAATGACACGGGAAGATATTAATTTTCATCAATAATACTCTACCCGAGTATTTTCGTCAAATATCAATAAAAAAGAAAATACGAATTTATTCCTGACTTTCGTCGCGTGCTGTATATGTGTACATAATAAATTTTGTTAGTCATACAACTATTTTTATTAAGTTATGTTTATTATTATACAGTATCTATCACTAATAATCGTTGAGGACTTTTAAATCCAGGAAAGGCATTTCTTTAATATTTTAAAAATATCAAGTCTTTCCTGAAATTTTCATCTTCCTTCAATTAATTGCTTTGTTGTAAAGCTCGACCGTTCACGATAATTCTATAAGTTTAAGTAGATATGTTTATTGTTAATATACATTTTATCAAGTGTTAATTTTAGTATAAGTACTTTTATAAATCCAGTTTTATATATTATATTGTGTAGAAAATATTCGTTTGTTTTATTTCCTTACGCCAATTACTCCTAAATAACTAAATAAATAAATACAATTTTTTTAAAGATATTTATTGAATATGTTATATCAAATGAGTCTTTTCTCTTAAATGAAAATTCAAACAATAATATAGTGCTAACTAAAATATGGTCTGCAAAATGTACACTTCTGATTGACGGCCTCTGATTTATTTAAAACGCGAAAAGAAATAGAAATTTCAATGCTTGCGAGACCGTTAGTTTGAATAAATTGAACTAGAGAAACTATTAACTCACATCCCAACAAGCACAAAAGTAGCCGAAACCGAGATCGGAACTTATTTGTAGTAGCATAAACGTGATTACTACTATAAATAATACTTTTTGGTCTAAATTACTTTATTTACCAAATTTGCAGTAGCCGGATCGACGTTTCTACTACAATTTGTTACCTTGTAGTATGATAACTTCAAAGTCAATTCACTGGTTTTAGCGACTTCACTTTTCCTAATAAAATAACTTTGAAGTTACGAAGACTTTGTAGTAAACTACGACAGTCAAATTTACCAATTCATATCACTAAAGTACGACTATAAAGTAGTAATTCCTTTGAAGTAAATTTTGAAGTTTTTAATACGTTATAAAGACTTAAAATTTCCCCTAATAGTGGGCGACTTATAAGTAATATTCGTAAGTCAAAATAACGTTTCCTTCACCCGAAAAAATAACTTTATGTTGTAAATTTACTTCTAAGTGGACATTACTATTAGAAATTACTATGAAGTAGATATTACTCCCTGGGTTTTCAAAGTAATATATGTTTATGATAGAGAACCGCCATATTGTTACGTGAATTGTGACAGCGGATCGGTAATCCGTAAAAAATTACATGAATCATATAAAATTATTTACAGGTAAATTAGCAGTTTTATCAAAAATATCGAATAATAACTTATTTCAATATAATAAATCAAGATAATATAATTTTATATAAATTTCAAGACAGGATTGAAAAATATAAAAAAAAAATTTCTAAATAAAAATTTACTAAAAATTAAAATTATAAGGGCGCATAAAAAATTTAGAGGTATAATGCCTACATTTTGCAGTAAACTTGCTTTCGTTTAAACTTTAAACGAATAAATAACAAAATATTTCAGTATAAAGTTATTATATAATAACTTATCTAAATATTTTGTTATCATTTCATTTTACAATACCTACACCTTTTCATCTTCAATTCGCATAACATTTCGTTTTATACACACTGGCTTTATGTGTATACAATAATAATAAATCTAAGAAGATAAGTTGAAAGAGAAAGAGAGAAATATATACGTCAAATATAAACACTACTTGGTAGTCGCGGGAACTACCCTGCCACGTTTCAGCGACCGTAACCGTTACCGAGGCGGATCTGTAAATATTACCACGAAATTATTCCCCATTTTGGCAGTAATGTAGTAATAGGAACGTCGTTTTCTCGTTCCCGTGTAGTGTCGCGGGACACTTTAAAGTCATTTTAGTAGTCGTAATTACGTTCCCAAATAGTAATTGTGCTGCTTGGGATAGTTGTCGAAATGGGAGCTCCTCAAAATTTGAAGGCGATTTTTGGTAAAAATTTTACCCGGCATTTTACGATGGAGCCGTTTATATTTCGGAAATAGCAAACAAAAGAAATTTTTTCATTATCGAAAATAGTTTTATTGCTTTTCAAAATATTTTCCTTGAAAATCAATGCACTTTTGCATTCGTTTAAACCAATCTGAAAAGCATTGCTGCCACTGTGAAGGTGGTATCTTCAAAATATGAGTTTTGAATGCCTCAACTGCCTCTTTCGGCGCAGAAAACCGTTGACCACGAAGTTTATTCATCACGTGTGGGAACAAAAATAAATCACAGGGTGCTAGATCAGGACTGTACGGCGGATGGCTCATCATCATGTTTCGCCCGGTTAAATATTCAATTGTTTGAACCGACCTGTGAGAGCTCACATTGTCATTTTTCCGAGCGCGAACAACTTTCGTTGGTTTTGGCTTATCTTGGAATATCCACACAGTCGATTGCTGTTTACTATCGGGCTCATACGTATAGATCCAAGACTCATCACCTGTGACGACTTTATAAATGTACTTTAAAGCACAGCCATAGTATTGTTTGTGCATTTCTTGGTACCAATCGATGCGAGTCCTTTTTTGAGCGGTTGTCAAATTATGTGGTATCTAATATGAACATAGCTCCTTAACGGCTAAATGTTCATGCAGGATCTTATGCACCCTGGTGTTTCTAATACCTAGAGACGCCTCGATCACACGGTATTCACATGACGATCTTGCATTATCAATTCAGACATTGCATTAATGTTTTCCGACACAACAACATTTGTGGGTCGACCTTCATGAAATTCATCGTCCAAAGAACGCCGTTCAAGTTTGAATTCACTGTACCAACGATATACTGTAGTTTTTGATGGTGCTTCATTACCATATAGAGAATTCAGCTCGTCGATGCATTCTTGTTGAGATAATTCACGGCGAAAGTTATGAAAAATATTTGCACGAAAATATTCGTGAGTTAAGTCCATTTTTTCGCTGACATAAAATTGTCAAGTTACTGTCAGCAATAGAAACAGCGACCGGATAATAAAACTGTCAAGGTAAATATATTGTCGAAAATGTTAAACTTCACGATGCAACATCAGATCGGGGGCAACACTAACAGCGTTGCCAGTTCCCGAAATATAAACGGCTACCCTCGTATACATTAAATAAAAACTATCATGACCGTCTCATTGAAGGTAAATTTTAATGGATAGTATAGCTGAACATTTTTCATGATTTGTCAGGGTCAAAATGTCAGTCTAGAACTTTTTTATCGATAAGACAACGCACCGATCGAAGTACCGAAAATATCGCAGCCGTAAATGCTTCAGTCTGAAATGAGCCAAATAAGTCGATTTCATGTCGTTCACAGGAATTGGGAATCTCTCAAACCACATTGTGGATTCTACTAAAGTTTGAAGAAAATCCTGAATTTCATCGAAAAATCATCTTCAGCGATGAAGCCGTTTTTTGGCTTAACGGTTTTGTCCATAAGCAAAATATGCATTATTGGACAGCAATAAACTCACATGTGCTTTAAGAGGCTCCATTACAACCGCAAATAGTGACAGCGTGGTATGAATTTAATGCCAGAGGCGGGAATGGACCATATTTTTTCATCGATGAAAACGATCGCCATGTTACCGCCAATAGGGTTTGCTATCGTGTCATGTTGGATGACTTGTTTGCCAGAATTAGACGAATTTCACATCAATGATATGTGGTTCCAACAAGATTGTGCCACATGTCACACAGCTGATCAAACAATTGATCTATTGGGGGGAAGTTCGGTAACCGTGTAATCTCGAGAAATGGTCTGGTCGAGTGGCCACCCCGCACATGCGATTGAAAGCGGTTGGATTTCTTTTTATGGGGTTACGTTAAGTCGTTGGTTTAGGCTAACAAGCCAACAGCGTTAAAGGAGCTCAGAGACAATATCGAATACGAAAGAGTGGTGGAAAATTGGCTCCAAAAAATTGATCGCTGCAAAGGTGCTCGCGGTGGTCATATAAATGAAGTCGTATTCCACAGTTAAATGTAATATGTGTACTTGGAATAAATTTCAGCCCAATATATCAATTATTCTATTTTACTTAAATAGAAAATTGTTGTGTCCTTATTGAAAAATCCGATTATAATCCCTTTCACCAATAATTTTAATATTCTGTATACGCATTTCGACAACTAAGTCGTCATAATCCGAAATGTATATATATATATATATATATATATATATATATATATATATATATATATATAGAATAGGAAAATTATTGTAGAAAACGAATATATTAACCTTAAGTGATTAATCGACTTCGTTAGCCTTAATTTTTTAAAAGCATTTAAGTATTTTATAAGCGTGTGGGTTTTCAAAGCAAAATATTGGGTTGGCAACTAAGTACTTTCGGTTTTTACTGATAGAGAGCGTTGCTTTATTTTTTGTATAACGTATGCTAGTGCTGTACTTTACCGTTTGTCGCGTGATACTAGTCACATTGACGTAACTTCAGAAGCAAGTAGTGCGTGATTTTTATTAAAGCTATTCGTTGTGGGTTAAATTTAAATGGAGTGCAGAAACGAACATTTTCGACATATTTTACTATTTTATTTCCGTAAAGGAAAAAAAGCTGCTGCGGCTCACAAAAAGATATGTGAAGTTTATAGTGCTAATTGCTTAACAGAGCGCACGTGTCAGAAATGGTATAAAAAATTCCGATCTGGAGATTTTTCCCTCAAAGATGAGCAACGTTCTGGTCGGCCTACTGAAGTTGATGATGACCAAATCAAAGTCATAATTGAAGAGGATCGTCATATAACTGCTCGAGAGGTTGCGGAGAGGCTACATGTATCGCACGCAACAATTGAAAAACATTTAAAATGTCTTGGGCTAGTTAAGAAGCTTGATATTTGGGTACCTCACGAATTGAAGGAAATTCATTTAACACAAAGAATCAACTTTTGCGATATGCACTTTAGACGAAATGAAACCGACCCTTTCTTAAAAAGGATCATAACTGGTGATGAAAAATGGGTCCTGTACAGTAACATAGTTCGAAAACGATCATGGAGCAGACACGATAAACCAGCTCAAACCACATCGAAAGCTGAATTGCATCCAGAAAAGATCATGCTGTCAGTTTGGTGGGATTACAAAGGTGTTGTGTTCTTTGAGCTGCTTCCAAGGAACCAAACGATCAATTCTGATGTTTACTGTCAACAATTAATAAAACTGGATGAAGCAATCAAAGAAAAACGGCCAGAATTGTCAAATCGGAAAGGTGTAGTTTTCCACCAAGATAAGGCAAGGCCTCACACATCTTTGGCAACTCGTGGGAAACTATTGGAGCTTGGCTGGGAAGTGATGCCACATCCCCATACAGCCCTGATCTAGCACCATCTGATTACCATTTATTTCGAAGTTTGCAGAATTCTTTGAATGGTAAAACTTTCACAAATGACGATGACCTTCACTCGCACCTGGTTCACTTTTTTGCTGATAAGGACCAGAAATTTTATGAGCGCAGAATCATGCAGCTGAAAGAAAGATGGCAAAAGGTCATTGAGCAAAATGGAAAATATATAATTGATTAAAAACTATTCTTTGTTTAAAAAAAATTGTTTTATTTTATACTACAAAACCGAAAGTACTTAGTTGCCAACCCAATAGATCCACCGTTTCTAGTCTTGCTTGTTTTTCGTAATACACTTGTAAAACCTTAGACAGACGGGGTCAGGTAGATATCATATACGGATTTTTCATTCGATACTTTCGATTATTACAATACCTTACTGTGCAAACTTTTTTCTTTTGGTCTTTCGCCCCTCTCTCTAAACTAAATCGAATCGAATTTGAGTAACAGGAGAAATGTGTTTTATAATGGTTTTAGTTCTGAGGAATTCATTGCTACTTCTGGGGTTCCTCAGGATCGTCGCTTTGGTCCACTTCTATTGATTGTTTACATTAATAATTTATTCTTTTTACTTATTTCAGATTTTTAACTAGAATTCGTCGAATGTATTAGAAAAATTTTAGCCCTCTTTCTTGTGAAAATAAAGAAAAACGCAATCATGTTAGCATTATTTTGTTTTATCTATAATTTCATAAGGGAGAAAACAAAATTTTAAATTGCTGGCCGTACGCAAAAATTAATATTTATTAACCTTGGAAGTTACGAATGGTAATAACTTATCATAGACTCATTCCAGTCATTTTAATAAAAACAGCGCGTGCAATATACATATTCTTATTCGTTACGCAGAGTGTTTATATTTAAAGGAAAGAAGTCAATACATTTTGTAGACTAAATTTTTATAAATGTTCGTGATACAAACAAGCTAGGTAAATGCGTAAAAAAAATTCCACTTCAGCAAGCATGTTGTGACGTAGGAGTATATATTTATATTTTTAATATAGTGTGCGTTCTTGTTTACTCACAAAGTGATAAAAGTTATAAACCCTTCGAAAGAACAAAAATGACTATTTCTGAACAAAAAAAGTTTTTCTGCAATTAAATTAACAGACTTGACTGGAAACAAAATTTGTTAATAGATCATAAAAGGCCACGAAACTCATTGAACTCTCGCTCGGTAACACTAGGGAGTCGAAAACATTTTAATAATTTAAATTTATAAAATATTTCCACCCTAAACAGATCTTATTAGGCACCTAGATATGTAACTTATTCAATTAGACTATATGTGGAAAAATCAAGCTTTCCCTATCTTGAAAAATTCTTATTTTAACCACTTTATACGTCATATGTGTATTGCAGAAATTTTTGGAAAATTGTGGTACTCGAAATATACAAATAAGCAATTAATAAGCTACCGTAGGTTTTCATTTTATAAATAACTGTTTCCGTAATGCAATTTATGGCATTTCAGAAGAACTCGAATTAACTATCTCCGTGGTCTATTGGTGAAGGCACATTCCCAAAGAGAATGAGATCATGAGTTCGAGAAGAAATTATTTCAAAAGTTAAAAAGAAAATTTCTTCATTACATATTTATAAGATGTATTACGATGGTTAAAATTATAATCTTTCAGTTTAGCATCATGAAAGCCCATAATTATGTTCAATTAATAACCTATTGTAGGTTTTCATTTAATAACTGTGTCCATGATGCAATTTAGAAGGACTCGAATTAACTGTTTCCGTTATCTAATGGTGATGGCACATTCCGGAAGAGAATAAGTTCGTGGGTTTGAGCCATTCTTTATCCGTTTTGAAGTTTCAATGTCAATACATATTTCTCCACACACATTGTTCTAATCGTAGCGTTCATGCTATAGATAGTGTTATTCTCGCTTGTTTTTAGATTATTGCATCTTAAATTAATATCAGTATATCAATGTTAATGTAAATATCGAAAGCAATGCTTTAACGTCAAATTACGGGCGCTTACGATTGAAAGTGTTACAAAATGTCAAAGACTTGAATAGGCAAATATGATTTTTCTTTGAAGTTTTTGTGAAAGGAGTAGTTGTTGAAGCATATTGTCAACGGTTTATACATCAGAGAACTCCGAATAAAAACATAGAAACCTATTCATCAAAGGCTTCAACAAAGTGTATGACATTAAAACACCTTTCAGTGCACACATAACTTAGTTTAGATGAGGTTGAAGATATTGCTCATTTAATAGAAAAAAATCTAACAATCAGCTCACAAAAAGTTTGTGGTCAAATTGGCATTCATCAGACAAAAAATACTCCCGACGACATTTGGCAGGACGGTAATCTTCGTGAAACACAGTTTTAGCACAAGTTTTCAGTAAACTTATTAGATGATATGGTTGATAGTCATTTATTTTAATTGTGGAGAATCGCCTCACAGGAGAACATTACTTAGTTTTACCAAATGAATTAGAAAGACCATTAGAGGAGATTTCTCTGTATTATCAGCACGATAGAATTCTTGCACATCTCTCTTGTCAGGCCAGGCAACATTTGTATAAAAGGTTTTCTGGATGCTGGAAGAATTGCGGTAGGGTTTACAAAGTAAAAGTCGATACTCGAGATGCTCCAATTAGTAGTATTAAATATGCTACAGGCGATATTAAAGAATATCATGAATCAATTAGAAGAGCAACAGATGACATATATAGATGTAGTACAAAATATTTAAAAGTTAATGGCGGTATTTTTGAATATTTATTAGAATGGTTAGGATAATGTATATGGTAAATTATGTTACGATACTGTTAACTTGAAAACAGATAACAATTCAGTTTTTCAAAACTATATTTACCTATACAATACATTCTCTGAGTTTAGTGCGATCCTCGAAACTTATCACATTAAAATTATATCTGGCCTGATAAGAGAAATAATTTAAAATGTGACACAACGGGATATTTTTGGTATTTAAATTAACATAGAAAATACTAGGAGCTATCATAAAGTTTTAATTATTACTAAAAAGTAATCGAGATAGAAACTTAATTTACATTTGCTATTCTTAAGACTTTTCTATATAGTCACCATCTAGATTTATATATTTCTCCCAGTGTTTCTTGACCTATCGAAGGCCTATCTTATAACTATAAAGCAGATCTCTTGAATTATGTCATTTGCGTTGTTAAATCTCCGACTCTATAACGGCTTTAGTAGTCTGTTAAAAAGATTCGACTCCACGGCAGCTACAAAAAAACGACAGCACGACGTTCTTTGTAGATTTCTGCACCTTAGTCTTCTTGGAGGGTGGAGTGCTTACGTCACTGTACTTTTACTCCAATACTGTAATGCCATAGGCGCAGTTCAGGATTTTTAGGACAAGAATGGTAATATTAATTAAATTTATTAAATGAAGTGTACTTTTACTCCTTGTTTCTCTTTGGTCTCTGGATCATATCGATAGATCCAATATTCATCCATAGTTACTAGGTAACAAAAAATCCTCCTGCTCAAAAAGATTCAACATCTCCCTTGCGTCGTGTTTGCTTCCGAAAAATAATTACAAATCGTGGAACTTAGGGTAACGATACCTTCGATATGTAAAGTTTTTCGTGAATAATTTCCCACACACTACCATGATCAGTCTCATTCATGAATATTTGGATGGTTATTTTTGGATTTAATAGGATGAAGCACTCTGCTCTGCATTCTTCACCGTGACAGCATCATCCATGAGCGATGGTCTTCCACTTCTTGGATCGTATGTGAGGAATATGTTGTCAGTTTGAAAATTCCATATGACAGCCTATCATTTCCATAAGCAGCTATCATTTCATCGTGGATTTACCGGATACTATAACTTTTCAAACGAAGGAACTATGTCATTTTGTGGGCTCCTATCTTCTTCATGCTGCGGATTACTCTGGCTACGGTTTCTACGGCTTCTTGACACCAAACAAATCAATACTAATAGCTATACATTTTACAACATTATGTACATAAAGATCAATTAATAAGGAAAATAAATTCTATACATATCCATATCTCAGTTATTTCATATATATCATTAAAACTTCACGAAAACTCCCACCCTCCCCCCGGTATTATACAAAAACGCCATTCCTTTCCTAGTTCAGAAAACTGTGGTAACCAGGTTTACGAAGAGGCAGTGTTTGTTGCTAACCTTGCTAAAATTTGTAACTTCGTTTGTAGTAATTTTATCTGTATAAATGATTCATGGGTTTTGGGTTTTTCGTTATTTTATTTTTTACTACGTACTTTAAAATTATTGTCTCCAACGCTTATTTAAAACCAGCACAATTATTCTATTCTTATTGTTTTATATATTTGAATTCGATTTCTCTGTGGACCTTAAACTAATTAAACCAAAATACGTTTCAGACCTGCATATAATTGATTAAAACTCAAAATTTAATAATTCAGTCAAGTTATAACCAATTGAAATCAATAATATTAACAAGAAGAAAATATTTTGCGGTAACTGCAAAATAAATTATGCACTAATTAATTTTTAATTAATAATTACTAATGCTACTATGTTGCATTTTTTAGTAAAGGAAATGCAACACAAAACGAAAAGTCTTTCAAACACAGATATTTTCCAGACAAGTGCTAATAATAGCAACTTAAATAACAATGAAACAGATTCATTACTAACTTTAATTCTGAGAATTTAGATATTATTAAAATATTTGTTATCGTTCAGGATCGGAAGTCAGATGTACATGACGCCAGTGTCAGAGACGGAGCGAGGACATGTATCCCGATTCGATATTTTTTATACGCAAATCAAAATACCTATAGAAAAACAAGTATTTACTTCTACAGAAGGAATATTATAGGCTTTATAAACATATCACACATCCTGTCTGTCCATTGTTCATATTCAGAGTTCAAATGAAAATAAATCACCAATAATAGTTTCATATGCCCAGGTGTTAATAATTTTCTGTCACAGAAAACGACCGTTCAATATCTACCAATGAAATAGGGGTATATCTAAAGTTTTTGATAACGGAATATTTATCCTCGTTTAGAAAAAATCTACTTTTTTACCAGTAAAAAGATCAACAATTCAGAGTAGAATACGAAATCCTGGTTTGTTATTTAGAACTGCCCCACATTTTTTTTAACATTATCAGCAGAAATGCCAGATAATTGTGAAAGAGAGTTGACAAAGATCATATGTAATATTCACGGCGTTAGTTATAGAATATCGAGGATTGGTCAGAGTAACCTATAAATGACGGATGGCTACAGGTATTCTGGAATAATGTCCATGAATATTGACTAAATCTACTTGAATAGCTGGGTCCGTAATTACTTGCTGAACGTGTTAAATAGAAACAACATCATTCAGATTCAGTTGCTGTATTATAGTTTTAATGTTGCCAAAATGTTGTCATAATAGGATACTACCTCTATCCATGAGCTCCAGCACATTACAATAGGTTATGGTGGTAGTGCTATATGTGACAGTTTTTCACGAAAAAAATTCGTGCGCACAAGCGTCTCCAGATAAACTTTCTTGACTGAACATATTAATTTATTTGTATTCGGGTAGCACTTCCTGACTTCGTCTGATACTAGATGAGGAGCATGTGCGAAACATGTAATGTGCATCATACTACTTGTGGTAAAAGCCAACTAACTGTCTTCATAGATGCAGATGCATCTGTTACAAATAATAATACTTTTTCTCTATTTTATTCGTGCTTTTCGCAGCATAGAAATTTCAAACACGAGGTTACGTATTGTAATAGAGTTTCTGCATTACCTCTATTTCGACTCTCTTGGATGCAAGTAAATATATAGACATTGTCGTGTTGCTATTTATCCACCCAACCAATACATTTCCAATATGCAAGTCTCTATATTTTCCATTAACACAATTTCGTAAAAAGTAAACTCAGGATGATTCATCGTATTCCATGGAATGTTACACACTAATAGTAAATTAAGTACATTCGAACTATTTGCTTTCTGCCGTTCCTAAGCAGCTATAGTGCCAATAATACGTGCTTTATGTGTATTCGAGAACATGTTTTATTACGCGAATTTTCACTCGTCACGACAGTATTACATTGCAAGTTTTGTATCAGGACTGAATACTGTCGCAGCGCAAGTAACTAATAAAGCTAAACAATAGATCGGCTCGCTACAAATGGCGTTTACGATTTAACTAAAATACTTTCGACGCAAAAGTCCACCCATTGAGATCACCTACATTCGTCGCTATTCCGGAAAATGTCGATGCTGTGACCATCAATGAAGATCTACATGTGATATATCGCCAAATTGAAGCATTATTGGGGATTTTAAAGATCTCAATTCAAAGAATTTTTCATAAAGAATTGTATGTAAAAATAGTTTGTAGTTTCTCATTAGATACTGCATTGACCGATGAACAGAAGTTAGGATGAATCGGTCAAAAACCTCTAGATCGCTTCAACGCCGGAAACTCTAAAAATGTGTATAACAGTGTCAGTAGTGATGAATCTTCAATTTACTCATATGAGTCAGAAAATAAATGCGTCGTCTATTTGGGTTCCAAAGTGAAGAAAAGCTGACAAAATTCATCCGTTCTCGAACTATTTCCAAAAAAGATATTTGTCTCGAAAACGGGTCATGTTACTGCCGATTGCTAATTTTCGAAAAACCGACCCCGAACGACGAATCATCCTCCACCAAGACAATGCAAGTTCGCACACAGCACGTAAGATAATTGAATTTTTAACGCAATAAAACGTCAAATTTGTTGAACCGTCTTCCGTACTGTCTGGACCTAAGTCCCAACGATTTCGCTGCCTTTCCGAAAATCAAGAACGGACTGTGTGGTCAAAGATTCCAGTCGTCAGCAGAAGCAGTCGATACCTTTTAAAACGCAATTTTGACTGTACCAACAAACGAGTGGAACAATTACTTATAGAGTTGATTCGAGTGCATGCAAAAGTGCATTAGTCTTCGTGGAGAATACTTCGAAAAACAATGAAGTCTTTAAAAGCTGTCTACTGTTTTATTCCAGTTTACTGTTATTACTGTGTCTAATTTTGAATTATATTAAGTCCGGTCCTAGAATGTGTACCTGACAGCCGATCTCTGGTTATCATTGTTTCGGTTATTGAAGCGAGCAGTATAAATCGTATGTTATAACAATAAACTGTGCTCCGAACAATAAAAGTACTTCTTTTCTAAAATGTCTAATAGGGTAATTTTTGTATGGATTACACTGACTGCAACCATAATAGTACTGTTTACATGTACTTATCACTCTAGCAAAAATAAATGTAAGTTAAACAATATATACCATATTAGTTCACCGTGTTATGAACAGGTTATATTGATTCATTAATCATATATCGACAAAACAAAAATATTTTGAAACAAATATATTTATTATATAAACGGACTTAAATGATATGTAGTCGCATTATTCAATCGTAATTAGATTTATGGGCTTTAGATAATTTTAACAAAAATTAAAATTACCCAATAATTTTAATAATCCCGTCTATAACGATAGTTCCTTGGCTACATTTCATTAATTTGTTATCTTCAAATAGAGTGAAATTTTAGTTATATTTTGATAGTTAAAAAAGAAAATACTAAGATATTTCGCAATACACAGTTCCGCTTAAGTCATATGTCCATTCCATCTATAATATCAAGATAAAATTATGTCTTTTTTTTCTCTACTAATTCGTTTTTGTTTTAATAGCGAAATTTATTTTTATGAATATTTGAGTAAGTTACAAAATGAGTTCGTATTGAAATTAGAATACTGTAATAATAATAATAGAGTCTTAAAAAATGTTCATTTGTCTTTTGTGAATCATTTTTTACGTAATTTCGTGAATATTAGTTTTATAAACAAGAAACGAAATATAAATTTATTTTGATTGCAAATTAATTTTCAATGAAAATAAAAACAATACAATACAACAATAATAGAGATTTGAACTTAAAAATTACGAAATAGAATTTTATGGGTAGGTGAGTAGTAAATTCTTATCGCAATTTGGGAATAATATATTTATTGACGTTTCAGATAAATACAGCATTAACCGATATCTATTAATTATTAAACAATACAAAAATTTAGAGGCACGTCAAAATTTTAAAACAATAATAAAATGCTTACGGTTACATAACTTAAGCGTTTGACAATCACCATTATAGTGCATGAGAAAATAAACTAGAAAATAAATTGAAGAATTGACATAAAGCTTCTTTGTATGCGAGGATCTTCCTCATTTTTTCCTGATCAAATTTATTTGTTAATATTGTGTTATTGAAAAAGTCATCATGTATCTTTTCTGCTCTCTTCCTTTATATAGATCATTTATTAACTTAAAAAATATCGATCAATTGCCCGTTTCTTTTCGGTAAACTGTTGCCATCCTTCTGTGAGCTTTAGAATTCCTTGTTTATAGAACGTCCTACCTTTATAGACGCAAAATTGTACAAGGCTTATGTTTTGGAGAGAAAGAAAGATCTAGAAATTTGAAAGCATAAGGTTCAGCAAATATGGCGGGCGTGGCAGCACATCCCATCCAAGATCCAATAATTTTTGTCAGACGATAAAACTTGTGTGTAGTCTCGTGTTATCGTAATAAAATACCTTTTGGATTAATAAAGTGTGCATATTTTTAGATGATGAATTCGTTCGAACTGTCCAATTAAATTAATTATTTATGTTCTTGGTAGAATCTCGAAAAACATGTTAGTTTTAAAAGCCTATCACGTTAAGAACATAAAATTCCTCTGATGAATATCTACGTTCGATGACGTTTGACGTGATTTTTTAAGTTGAAACCAAAACGGTTTTCACACCATATTGTCGTAAATAATCGCAGTTTTTATCCCCAGCTATCAATCGCTTCAAAAAAGTTTTCCCCATATTTATAAGCGGTGTCAAGAGAACTTCTTTAAGTTCATGATTAAACTAAATATTGAGGTTTGGTGGTACGTTTGGTGGTAGTTGTGATCACTTGAATGATAGATGTTTAACGTTTTTGCAATCTTTCGTGTCGTATGTTTCACTCAATCACTGCATTTATTTGATCGTTATTAACTTAAATAGGTTTCTTTGATCAAAATGTGTCGTTAAGAAGAAAATCATCAGCATGGAGTTTCATAAACTCATTGGTATTGATGTTATTATCAAACGGTGTCATCCTAAATTCTAGGTAAGTTTTCACGGATCCTTCCCATTCCGTTAGTAGACTAAAATATGACGATAATGCACATTTTTCAAACTTTTTATAAAATTTTTAAAACTCCAAATAGCTTTATTTTATCCAAAATGAAGTTAGAACTGTCATAAGACATAGTATAAAGACAGATATGAACGACACTTGCAACCAGTCCAATCTTTTGTGAAAATGCGTAATGGCTTTGCTGACAAAATATTGCACAAACTCTCATATTTTCTCTGCAATTCATCGCTGGTGTAGAAAATATGAAAAGTTTAGCATGAAATGCTATCTATTATTCCTTGTGATTGAATTTGTATTTCCAGATTTTAGAGGATATCATTCTCTTCAAGGCAATTATTTACTTGATTCTTATATTAAATTGGATCTACTACATGTTTTTACAATCAAATTTTCCACAAACTTGTTACCGGCAGCGCACTCAATAGATTAATACAAGGGTTTCTTTTAATTCTCTATTATCAAGTCAATGCTCTTATGCTCTTAAACAAGATTATTAACCTGAATTTTATTTTAACAATTTTCTGTAAAATAAACATAATTTATTTACAGCAAATTTAATATTTATAAAATTTTTCGAATTGATGTTATAATGCAACAGTTTTACTCGGCGGCAGTTTTTATGTATTGAAGTACTTTTACATACGTTTTTTTGTGTTTATTCTTCAATGAAAAGAAATCAAATGTTTTGCCGACTTTGTACGCAGCAATTGGTGGGTATCATTACCGAAACGACAATACAAAGTAATGAGAGATAACTGTATGGTTATCTTTCGGATAGTAGTGAAAGCACTCATATCGATTTGTACATAATCAAGCAAGAAAGGATGCATTCATTAAAGTGTGCATTTGTACAGATAAATTTTATATAATAATAATACGTTTGTATCCATACGCCGTAACATTAATGTTTTAAGCTGACGTAAAATTATTTAGCAGATAAATGTGCGTAAAACTCTCCTGTTTATCTAAAAAATTATTTCAAGTTTTCCGAAACGACATTTCTTTATCAAATTCTTAATAAATGTATCATCTTACTTTTCCAAACATTCCATGTAATTGTCTATATAAGTGGGTAGTTGCTACTTACATATAAGGTACTTGTTGTAATATTACTTAGTTTACTTCCGATAAGTTATCGATAATTTTATTTACCGAACGCTGAACTTTTTATAAATATCAACTGTATAAATTTTGTTTCTTTTTCGAATTAAACTAAAAGAAAGTTGTACATAAAGTTGTTTCAAATTTCGCGGTTTTCTTAAAGAATAAATAAAACCAACAATTTGCATTCACTTTCGCAAACTTTTTATTGGTAATTGAAGTATCAGTTATGACATTTATGTATATGCGAAAAATAATATCTGCCAAATGGCCTCCTCTTACAGCTCCACAGACGTCCACTCTTTTGTTAAAATTTTCAATGATATTTTGACATAATTCAGACTCTATCTCATCAATGACACGAATAATTTCATCTTTCAAAGCAGGAATTGATTGTGGATTGTTTTTATAAACCTGACTTTTCACATAACCCCAAAGTAAATAGTCTAACGGTGCCAAATCACATGATCTTGGTGGCCAATTAACAGCACCGTTTCTTGAGATTACACGTCTAGGAAATTTTTCTCTCAATAAATCAATTGATTCGTGTGCAAAGTGAGGTGTAACGCCATCCTGTTGAAACCACATATCATCTAGATCAATATTCATTAATTTAATCCACAAAAATTAGGTTATCACCCGACGATATCGATCACCATTGACAGATACAGCTTCACCAGCAGCATTTTCAAAGAAGTAAGGTCCATTTACACCACCTCACCATAACGCACACCAGACAGTAACTCGTTTAGGATGCATAGGTTTCTCATGAATAATTCGTGGATTTTCCTCACCCCAGATACGGCAATTTTGTTTATTAACATAGCCACCAAGTTCAAAACGTGCCTCATCGGAAAACATTATTTTTTGAGAAAAATCAGCTGGTTGTTCATTGATGAAATTGACAAATGAACGACGTTTTAAATGATATAATGGCTTCAGTTCCTGTGTTATTTGAACCTTATATGCCTTCAGAGCTAAATCCCTGTGTAAAATATACCATGTTGTTGATCCATTACGTCCAAGTTGTTGTGAACGTCGTCTAATGGGCATTTCAGGATCTTCAGCAACACTTTGACGCACCAAACCAATATTTTCTTGTGAACGATGACTACGACTGTGTTTTTCACTTTTCTGATCTTCCACTGAACCGGTCTCTTGAAATTTTTTAATAATTCGACCAATTGTGCTTTCAGATGGACGATTATGTAAACCATAAAATTCACGTAATTTTCTAAAAACTCTTTTCACAGAACGCTGATTTTCATAAAATAATTCAACAATTTGAACGCGTTGTTGTACCGTGTATGAAGCCATTTTTATAAATGTCATATATCACACTCTTTAAATACCCACATACAGACAAATTCAGTGCGCCATCTATATTTTATTTATTCTTAAAAAAACCGCGCAATTTGAAACATCCTTTATATTAAAAGCTTTGTAAATTACCCAAAATGCATATTTATGACAAATTACTTTAATTCCAGGTTTCGAAAAGGTGCGAAAGGAATATCAAAATGTTTATACATACCAGGTAATTTAATTTTTATACTGTAAATATGGACCAAATTTAGTTTTAATGAATATTCATATTTTGCATTTATATTGGTAAAATATTACCTCTTCTTACTTTTTATAATTCTGAAATTATAGTTAGTTCATCACATCTTCTTCAACATTATGATCAAGTGGCAAACAGTTCAGATACTTAAGCATTTTGTATCATCATTAATAGCGCTCTCATTTCAATTCGATTAGTACTGTATATTTAATAAAGGTTGCTACTCTGTCCAGGAAAAGTTTAAATATTTTCGTAGATTTCAATAGATTCTGACCGAAAAACTTCTATCTTATTCTTGAGGTCCTCACAAATATAAAATCCATGCTAGCTTCCTTATTCATACACAAACGCTAACAGTCCATATACATGTTATATAGATGCTTTTTCAAAGATCAATGTCCGGTGATCAAGTCGGTGATGATTTTAATTTCATTTTTATTGCTTCTAATTGAGCTAGCTGAGAACGTAGCATACAACTCTTCTAATAGTGCTTTGGTATGGAAATAATATTCAGATTTCTTTTGAGTCTTTCTTAGACAGTTATATAATTGGCTATTACATTGCCTTTAATATCTTAATATATTGTCACTCATAATAGTAACACTAGTCTATTGAAGACTGTTATACAGTATTTCACTTAGTTAGGCTTGATAATAGAGCTTATAGTGGTTTTTATAGTTGCCCGACTATAGGCAATTATTTTATTAATGTAATAAGTATTATTATGTTTATTCGTTTATTTTATATATTTGCCACAAGCTATAGTTGCAAAGAACTTAGCTTATTAAATCATCTTGTCTTTTTACACTCAATTTTTTCTTCCTCCTGGAGTGCAGTTCACAAATGTCAGTTCCTGTGCTGTGAGTGGATTATATTCCACCAGCAAATCGGCGATGGCATCCAGATCTGTCGCGTAGCTTTTCACTTGCTGCCTAATTGGTATCTTTTTTTATAAAAGTAATTTCAAGCGTTATACTGTACACAACTACTTGTAATTAAAGCTCTGTTTCAGTAATATCTGAATGGTCCCTAATTACAATACTGAAATACTATAAACGCTTCGCCTTTATTCCCATAATCGCGTCTATGGCCTCTGCTTCCACAAATAGTTCCAGAGGAGTAGGACAATGACTTCTATTGTAACAGTTCTCTTCTGGAGAGAGTATGTAAGAAGTTTCGTTGCTGAATTTATGTTTTCCTCTACCAAACTACCATTCCTATCGTTGATCGATTCTGCAACGCAAGAGCTGCGTTGTTTATTTACCACTTTAACATTTTTGCCACGCATATTGTTTGTCTTGAAGAAAGACCGAGAGTTCTCTCACCAATTAAAGTTTGTGACCGTCTGTTGGCCTAACTTACTTAGCATTTACTTACACGTTGATGTTTTGAACCAGGTTGTCGACTTACTTATATGCGTGAGTGTGTAATTAATATAGTCATCAGTGTAATTCTTTTGTTTTCCACATGTTCAAGAAATTTTGAGGTTTACCACATTTTACGGAAGACACGTTAAAGTAGATACGTGCTTGTAGCGAGTGGTTAGATTTGTGTTTGGAGTAGCTCAAAATAAGGAATCATTCATGGTTATATTGTTCTCTATATCTCGCAAAACAAGAAGTTAGTGTGGAAATTAGTATTATAGTTGTTAATCAAGAAAAAATATTAACTACTGAAAAACAAATGAAAAGTATTTAAATTTAAAAACTTTAATGGAAAATATCTGAAACGGTATCAGAACTATAACACATCTAAATTGAGAAGTAACGAAGTTAAAATGTGCATTCCTTCTTGTGCCTTCAAAATTGTAGGAAAGGTACGATAAACATATTTATCTAGTAGACAAGGAGAAGATATAATTAAACATCTCTACACCCCTCGAGATAAACTAAAATTAAGATATAGGATAATGAACAAGAATAGCGAAACTGCAGGGAAGTGTGATAGTTAAGGCAACACTTATTGTAACTCTCTTATAATTAGTCTTACCCGGTCAGGAAGGGTACAGAGTTAATTCAAACACAACAAAAACTAGAAAATAATGTATGAGAGGTTCTAAAGCTGTAAGATTTCTATAAGCATAACAAGCCAGTGTAGCAAGGATAAATCATGTTTATATATATAGTTAAAAATGCTCCCAAATAACTAGGTGATCTAAAATTTCTAAGGTTAAAGTGAAAAAGCTGATGAAATAAGACCAAGACTACGTACAGAATAAAAGAAACTTCAACAGGAATATGTCAAGAAAGGAAAATGCCTCTAGCAATCTTAATCTTAAGCATCTATATAAGACCACAAAGATTAAACGATAGGTACAACAACATTAACTTTTCATGAGCCACATAGGAAAAATCACAAGATTAAGTTTCTCTAATTAACGTCACTTGAAAAAATACCAATATTTTGAATACCATTGTTTTTTATCATCGAAGAACAATAAAAATATCTGTATCTGTTATTGCTGTTTATTATTTCTATTAAATTTCCATAGCCATCTTTCTGTGTATCTAATATTATTCATTATTATATAAATGTGTATAAACATAAATATATAACTAATATATTTCAATTTTAGATCATTGCGTATGCCGCTGTATCCGCAGCACTTGTCTTTCTGCAAATTCTAAAACAGTCTTGGAATTTGTTTAAGGATACAGTACTATGGTTCGAAAGAATTTGCTTGTTTCTCCCTTATAGTAAGTATATGGTTTCTTATTTATAGTAGCAATTTGGTACGTAGACTTCTGCGGTCGTGGTCCATGCTATCTGCTTATGGGCCGTCGTTTCGTACCCATTTGTATGGGACATCTTCGGGGCTGAACTACTGCACTGAAACAGGTGTAAGTCGATGGGGGACAGGTTTATATATGGATAATGGGTCATGGGTCAATGGAGCGTTACGGTTGCGGTTGGGTAGTTTGGAGATGCAGGATTGCCAAGCGTTATATAGGGGGTAGCCATCATCGCGGTTAAGGTTATTTGGGTGTTTAAATATCTCTATAGTTTCACGGATTTTGCGACCATAGAAATGGTTAGTGCGGGATAGGATCTTGGTCGAATTAAACTGAATATGGTGCCCGGTTTCCAGCCTATACTCGGCAAGTGCAGAACCGGCTATGCGCAGCAACTTAGTACAACGCTCATGTTCAGAAACACGAGTGCCGACAGACCGCTTTGTTTCACCAATATATGTATATAGTAACTCTTTCTAGAACAATACTTAAGAATCTAAACATGGGTCATAAAGTCCGTTCATTCTTTTAGAAAAATCATGTGTACATATATACAAATAATAGATAATTGATACTGATTATTACGTAGATCGCAAATATTTCTGGAAGAATGAGGCACACTCAGGGTTACTTTATCGTAATTTCATGTAATCTCGCAGCTATGCTTATCTCAGAGAGCATCACTGCAAGTTTATATGAGATATTCGTTCTCGAAATTTAATTCAATTATTATTTATTTATACTTATTTTTCTTTGCTTAATAATTTTTAGTTGTAATTATTCTATATGTCAAATTTGAAAATATTTCAAGAGAAACGGTTCTTTGCATAATTAACAATTTTCTCTTACATTCTATAAAAAGAATATAATAGCACAAAATGTAAGGCAGAATGATAATTTGTGCAGTTGTCTAGGAACAATGAAATCCTGTAGAAAAATTGTAGAACAATAAAATATTTACATTATTTATAATGTTTTGAGAAAAAAATCTAATACGATTTTTATAAGTAAAACAAAATTTTTACTTATAATAAATACAGAAAGATATTTTTACGAAACAATTATGGAGCGAAGTAATAGAAATGGAAACATGATTAAAAATATATTGTTCATTACCGAATATTCATTTTCATTACATGGTTATCATAATCGTGGTGTTATTCGTTGCGTTGGTCTCATAATATTTAGTATCGTTATTAAAGAAGCGAAATTGAACTGCATGCAATAGGCGTGCCCTTGATAAGAGGTACATAAAAACAAATGAATAATAAATAGAAATATATAAAACGTGATGAAACACACCTTTTTGAGTGTAGATAATATTAGCATAATTGAAATAATTAACGGATCTATTGAAAACCTTTCATAAATTTATATTCATGTGGTAAAATCCGAATCTTGACCTAAAACACTTTCAAGCTTTTTAAAACAATAATTTTTTGCATGCATACAGTGCCCACTTTTGCATCAACAGCATTCACTACTTGCATTGATTTCACAAACGATAACTAAGGATTTTCTAATTTTTCTATTCCCTCCACTAGTTCGAAGAAATTGTTGTGAATAGTTTGAAAATCAGTTTTAACTTAATCTGAAATTTTATTTATTTTTTCTTGATAACTACAGCTCCTTTCTGATCGAATTTTAAAACTATATATCCTCAAAATATTTCTGATAGTAAAACGTAACGTGTAGCCATGTTTCTCAACGTGAAAGAAAAAAGGCTATGGTGTTTCGGAGATATGCGGACATAGTCTGTAAAATTCTCGAGTACGGTTTGGGGATTTTGGGGGACGAAACACTACTTTCGTATCTGAAATTAATACACCTAACTCTGGAGAACATCTATGAATAGTTTCTGCTACAAGATGTAACGCATGGATTTGACACGTAATATGTAAGACGTTACCAGAATCTTCTTTAGGAGATCGGCCTACAGAACACGTAGATGTAGTGGCGTCAGTCATAAATATTAAGAGTTGGTTTCTCGAAAGTTTAAATTTTTCCACTGCGTTTAACACCACCTTTGATATTATTTCGGCAATATATTATTGCATTCTAATGGAAGCCAGTAAGATTGAAGTTCCAGGTGGTATAAAATTTTGTAACGTTTTCCGACTAGGTTATTTATTTTATTTCAGAATAAAATAAATGATTCATAGATTATACAAAATGAGTGTTATACGTAAATCGAATTGAAATTGCTCATTCGATCGTACACTACTTTTTTTATAATTTTCCTTCGTTCACACTATTCACGTATCGTTTACAGTTAATTTTCGTCAAGAACATTAGAGATATATCCCAAAATATACATTTGATTTTTGAGCTATCGTAAATTAAATCCGGCAAATCTTGAATAAACTCATTCACAGCTTCTCACGATAGTCGTTTTCTCAAATTACGTAACTGCAACATTATTAGATGTAATGTATGGGCAACAGTCCATACAGAAGTCTACACATTAGTGCCAAAGACGTCCATTCTAGTCAGCGAGCAAATCATAACTGAGAATCAAGAATGTTTGTGGGGCTTTCCATGACTACGTTTATGAGGTGCAGCGCGATTTTCGCATATGTAGTCATTATTCGTAAATATTTAAGAAAAGACACCCAGATCGCCCGATATACATACATAACTATCCGTGTTTTTTTCCCTCAAGTAAAGTTAAATCTACTGTTGCCAATAGAATTTGGTCAGAAACTTATCTGAATTACAAGATAATGTTACCAAATGTACCAGAAACGTATTATTTTCAGTTATCTGAAAAGTTAGAAAATCTTTCTACTATAGACAAAAATACGGATCGTTAAAGTTACTTTTGTTTCGTGAAAAATATCCACATTTTTCTTAATCACGTACAAAATAAGAAATCTGTTTTAGCTAATGTTCATAAAGAATTTAGTTTTATGTTAAGAATTATATTCACGTCATATTTATTTATTATGGTTAGAATAGAATTATGCTCTCTTCACATATAAAATGAAGGTATGTTCAAGTTATTTATTTGATAGTTTTATTTCCAATAGGAACAAGTATTTTATTATGGTGTCCAATTACATTCTACGTACCATCATCGATAGGAACCTTTTAATTTATATCAAAGCTATTCTGCATACAACACTTTTTCTTATTCTCTGTCAAATCGAATCGTACACGTGATTTGTTCAAATTTGGCCTATAATAGCAGTTGCTAAGGCCTTACATATTTCCAATTTGAATAATCATATTAACTTAATTCCAGGAGGTTCATTAAAAATATATATGTTCGAGGAAAAAATCCCCGTATATTATATAAAAAATTTCACGGGTATTAAGTAAAAATTTTCTCTTCTTTTAAGATACTGGACATTGTTATTGTATTATATATAATGAATTACCGCTCCAAGGAAATTCCATGTAACAGAGTCCGGGTTGAAAAAGTATTTCTTCTGGAATATTTGTGCATATAACTTTAACACTGCAAATGGTCAATATATATTTTATTTAGTATATATGTATATGGAGGACATTGTTAAAATATTAGATTGATGCAGAAGTTCATTTTGAAACTTGAGATCGTTACTAAGTATTATTCCATAGTAAAATATTAACGGTAACAAAGGCACAAACATTAGAGTAGTACAATAATTTTACTGTCTCTTTGTTGATAGTTAATGCTTAATTTGATATACTCCTGAATTTATTACATAAATAAATCACTTTGTGTAGTCCAATTTAATCCAGGATCAACATACACATCTAGAATTTTTACAACTGGTATTTCTGTTGAGTAATATATATCTACCTTAAATTTGAAAATACTCGCTCTTATACCATTTTTAAACTGCTTTTATTCCAAGTTCTCTTTATTCTAATTTACTAGGCGCACAAATAAAAATCTAGAGATAATCGTAACACTTTTTTAACTCATTGTATGAAAAAATGAAAACTAACGAACACAAAAGAGTAAGTCTTCACTGATTCGGTGACAAAGTTACATTGAAAATAAATGAGACGTTTCTTTGACGGGGTACTTTATTAAAACTAACGTACTTTTAGGTTAAATTATATCCGTGTTCTTACAATATTTGAAGGATAATAATTTATCTCAAAAATAAGATTTAAGTGTGTCCGTTTGTACCAAATGTTTAAGTTGTATCGTCTGCATACATTATAGGATTACTTATATTTAGATTAGCACAAAAGTCAATCAAATATAGATAAGATATAGAATAGGTTCTAACTTGGATCCCTGTGGCACACTATAATTAACAATATATTCTTTAGACTTTCTACTCTTGACAGTTACTGACTTCTTTCTAAAAGGCAGAATTTAAAAATTTGTAAAGAGCGACTTCTTATATCGTAATACTCTAACTTATTTAATAGCATTTTATGGCATATATAACAATATAATAATAAAATATATCTATTATTCAAGTTACGTTTGCTTCTACACGAGCTTTTAATCTCCTATGCCAATAGCCTATGGTGATAAACACCCTATCTAGAGGAACATTTTTAGCTGATTTCACTATCACCATTTACATTCCCCAAATTTCGATGGACCTTTTACATGCGATATTTTCCAATTCAGACAACAAACAATATTCTAGCGGATTTAAATCTGGATTTTTGGGGGGCCAATCTATTGCTTCGATTGACTTTGAAATATGTTTTCTTAGCTACTGTCGTGTCATTTTCGCTTTGTGAACGGGCGCTGAATCTCGTTGAAACATCCGCATTTTTCTATTGTACAATGTCTCATTCAGAGGTTTTACAATAAGCGCAAGGATGTTAATCTGATATGTTTGACCGAGATTTTGCGTCCTGCTCACAAGAAATAAGTTCTGTCACATCTGCAAAGGAAATACCCCACTAAACCATCGGGATAGCTAGATCGTGACCTCTCTGAACTCTACCTACAATTTCTGCTGCTTCTAGGAAACTAAGATATAAACATGAATTCAGTCATTGCTTTTCAATTTTTTCTTCTGTTGTAAAGACTTTTTTTCGGTAAACAGAAAATTTCGATTATCTTTTTTTACCTTTTTTGCCTTGGAAGAAAGATTACTCTGATGACACGCAAAAAAGGGTTATTGAAATATCCTGCTCACCAATGAAAAAGTTTTTACGTTAGGATATTTCCAGTCGCATGTTCGTGAAGCCATAATTGACTGATCTATTTCGGGAAGTAATCGATTCACTAAACTCCTTTTTTAGGATGTGAATTAAAGCTTTTATCATTTCCTGATGAAGTAGTAGGCATAAAATAGCACGAATGTCAAAAAACATATTCAGCAGGAACGTTACCTGAAAGAAATCTCAATTTATGAAAACGTCGTCCCTAATGAAAAATATTTTTTACAATTTAAAAATAGATATGTTTAAGTTCTTTTTAATTGCAATACATATTTATGAATACTAAATAAATGTTATTTTACAGTTACAGTATTAATTCTACTACGTGCGATGTACGAAAAATCTCTTTGCGGAGATGCGAACGAATTTGTGAAAAGTTATTCACATTTGGTTTTCTTTGGATACTTTTGTTTTATGGTTTTTCTGGCTCTCACCTACATTGCCAGTAACTTGGCAAACAGTTGCAAAAGCTGTTTTAGTAATTGTTTTCAACAAATTACACGGTACTGCTCGGGTAAAATTAAATATCGACATCATATACAATTTTCGTTTACCAAGTATACCTTCCCTGGAGATGAAACAACCAGTGAAGTATAGTAAATACCTTCAAAAATAGACATAAAGTTGTAAGAAAATTATTTTTTATTTTATAAATACCTGTATACTGTAAAACTACGTGATGCACAGGCGAACTAAATATTTTTATTTCGATATTTAACACGGAAATTACAGTGCTGTGATTTAAAAATTCTTAAGTAGTGTTTAAAGTCTCTTCACGTTGTGGAAAAGCATTTTTGCTTATATTATACTTGATACTAATTCTTGCTAATTACCTACAAAAATATTTTCTCTTTCTGATATTGTTTTTCAAATTGATGAAAGTAAGCTATGAAAGGTCTCATCTGTGTAATTTCATATTTGATCTAATGTTCAATTGAGTTATGACAAGTATGACAAACGGTCTCAATAAAATAAATGCTATCGCGATAACCTCTACCGAATATGAAAGATAAAAGTGGTGTTTAGAATCCAAATGATATAAATCTCATTTGACTTCACACTTAAAGTGAAATCGATATTTGTCTAAAATAAGGAGTAAATCATTATCCGGATTAAAGAAAACAATGAAAAAGAAAAGAATTATTTTGCTTTTATTAGGCATAAACTAATAATATAAACATATATTACGTGGTAATTCAATTAGAGTAATGAGTAAGGCTGTCAGAAAGGCACTGCGCACCATAGGCGTACGCATCATAACAAGTGTAATAATAACAATAATACAAAGTAAGTAATAATAAACGCACTAAAATGTTTCAAGCAATTATACCATAATATACAATACCCTCTTAACTACCGTGATGAACTAGCATTATCATAATGAATTGGAGACGATCCATAAGAACTTAGCATCAGCAATGTTTCCATAATTTGCTTCTGGGTTTCCGGGCTGGAACCGCGTCACTAGTATATCTGCCGACGTTTCGTACCCATTTGTATGGGACATCTTCAGGGCTGAACTACTGCACTGAAACTGTTTCAGTGCAGTAGTCCAGCCCTGAAGATGTCCCATACAAATGGGTACGAAACGTCGGCAGATATACTAGTGACGCGGTTCCAGCCCGGAAACCCAGAAGCAGATAGCATGGACCACGACCGCGGAAGTCTACGTACCAAATTGTTTCCATAATTGTTTGAGAGAGTACTGTTCGCTGTCGTGAAAATATATTTTTATATTTGGAGAACGATCATTCGACATCTACTGTGTTAGAAACATTGTTTTTGTACTCGCTATTAATGCATCTGCCTTGGGAAAACATTTTTGAATAGTTTCAGTCATCGGATGTAAAGCATGCACTTTATACGTAAGATGTAACAATCTATAACTACATATGTTGTGAAAGAGAACGGGCCACTGAACGCATTATCGTGGCACCATCAGTTACAAACAACGATATTTAACATCGACACTTGAAATTTTTCTATTGTATCCGTTACCATCTGCGCCTTTTTTTGTATTTCATTGTGTTACCAGTACAGTCAGTGAGTCTTTTGCTAGCTAGTAGCAATGGAAATGTCGATTGCCGAGGGTCCAAGACACGTATTGACACATATTGATAATGGAATTTTTTACGATCTGTCATCACTTAAAAAAATAACCATAGTCGTTTATTTTATGTTGTACATGTAAACTTCTGCATAATGTCGTCGCGTACACTCAATTGTATTTGTGCCAAAACTTTATAAATGGTTGTTTACCTAATATATGAAGCGGATTATTACAGGCTATCAACATAAACAATAAACCAAATCTAAATTGAGTTTGCTAGGGAATGCTCTGTTTTCTATATTGATATTCACAGAATTCACATGACGTGTACGATCGGATCTGCACCAGCACATTTACGGTTTATCGCATACTTTACACATGACTTTCGTTCCATCGTAGAATAAATCACCAAATTCACTAATAAACTTTTTCACTTGGTCCGCATATAAAGGTTTTTTGGACTTTCGCGTGTGCGATATATTTTATTATTAAAAAAACCTGTCGACTAACACAGCAGGGAATCTAATATACGTATAACTCGATAAATCGACGGTGAACAGTATGTTGCTGATCTCTCTCCACTACGGCTCGTCGACCGCCCAGTGACTCCATTTCAGCGTTATTGCACTGTTATGTCAAAACTGTTTCGATATTAAAGGAGAGTTACTCCTGTGAATGCTGCACTAATGTCATGCAGCGCCCGCTGACAGCTTTAATAATGAGCGATGATTATTAAAACAAAAGAAGCCAATTTACTCAAAATAAATTACCAAAAATAACTTTGACCAAAAGTAATAAAGGTCAAAATTAATAGAAATTTAGTGAATAAAAACGAAAATAAATTGAGGAAGTTAGATGGAAAATGAAATAAATATATTCAATCTTTATTTGCTTCAAATAATTCAATATTTGTTTTTCCTAGAAAGAGATTTTTATCAATTTATTACAATTATCTTACGTGTATTTATAAAAAATAAGAAAATTTAGTTCACAAAATATCACCTAGTTATGTGGTTATTCTATAATTAGTGTTTAGCTTGTATTAAAATTCTTATACTGCCAAAATATTGGCATGACTATTATAGCATCAACGGAAATGTGAATACTTTTAGGTATTCGCAAGTAATTCACCGAAATGGTGTTGATTACATATTAGAAATGTCGACAAATTAATTAAGCTTTAATATTTCTTCAAAGATACAGATTATGTTTTAGAGTGACTGTTTTATCGTCTGCCTTTAGTTAATTCTTTTACATTATTAATGACGAATTCTAATAATAACTAAAAAGCAAATTTTCTTAATGTTAGTATGTGAATGCTTTGTTTTTCTTCATTTTATATAATATTCATTTCCTATTTGTTTCGATTACAAATAAGACTCAAATTAACACACACACCCCTTTGGTTTTTCTTGACCCTTACAATCGAAGAAAAGATTTTTTACATCTTTTTACTATTTTTTTAAAATTATTTACGACATTTCTATATTGGCGTCATGAATGTGATGGCCCTATTAATCTGTTCCAGGGTAAGAGGAACATATACTCGTCGAAATATTTTGATCGACATTTAGTTGCCTTTTACCTTGACTTTCAGTGGAATATAGGTAATATTTCGCTTGAACGTACACATACAGTACGCGCAAAATTTGAATTGCGGATTTATTATTGATGAAAATAATTTACTCTCCCACTTTGCTTGGTATAAAATTTATTGATTAATAAATTAATTAATTTATAAATTAAATTGCAAGCCTACCTTTTTCTATCGGAAATAGATAATAAATACTCTTTTTTATAGAATGAGAACAAAACGAAATCCTATGAAACATAAATATATAGATTTTTAAAAGCAAAATAAGTACTTAAAAAAATATTTATCTCAACATATTCAATTTTTCTAAGAACACAATTATGAATGCAAAAAAGAAAAAAGTAAATTACTTATTGTGTGTATAATAAGTTTTCGACAGTTGCGAAAAGCAAATCTATGTTTCTAGCAACTTGACCAAAAAAGATCATATTAAAAATTCGAAGTGGCACCCACTAATCTCTTGATCGTAGAAAAGTCGATTATGAAAATTACTTAGAACACTATCTCTAATGCACTAATTGATATTCCTGCATTTCGAAGTTATTGGAACTTTTACTCTGAACGTTTTATAAGTTTTGTTGAGGATAATTTTCCTTTTAAATATCCACAAACAAAATAGTCAAGAGAAAAAAGTTGGCCAATTCATAGTTCTTCATCTGCTAATTCACTAGTCATGGAATACTTTAGGCAGATATTTTCTGACAAGAAATGTACAATGTGTTGACACTAATTGCTGAAACCAAATATTGATAGCAGAAATATCTACACCACCTTTATTTGGAGGTGATTCGGTATAAGCTCAATGCGAAGGAAATCAAGGAAATCATTTAGCAGACCATTGAAAAATGTGATCTTAAATATGACTACTTGTGAAACCAGTCCAAACATTCCATTTCTGTTGATACTATGAATACAGTGGGGATTTTCAATGGCCCAATATCTGCAATGTCTCCATTCAAAGAGAGAGAATGTCGTCACTAAAGATAATATAATTTAATAAATAAGTTCATGTACGCGAATAATTTTGTGAGGATCATATTTTTCCTTATTTACATCCTTCAGTACAGTCCATTGGCTGATAGAACTAGTAGAACTTTTTTCTTATTTTACTTCGTTCTTTACTTTAGAACGTCCTCTTTGGCGAATATCTCGCACGTGCCCATCCTCCTCGAATTTCGGTAGTATTTTATTTACACATGATGAAAATTATGAGGTTATTTGTACTAAAAAGAATCACGGGTTTTGATATTTTCACTGTATCCAATAATTACTAAAATTTTTATTCTTTGCTCGTCAGGTAAATAAAAAATCATTTGATTCGTTGACGAAATTCTTAGAATGTGTTCAGACCATATTGTTTTATAAAACATTTATGTATCTTGCATCATATTACGGATATTACGGTATTAATAAAAAATCCGATAGGAAAAGATAGACTTGCAGTTTAAAAAAATAGAGAAACAGAAAAAACATATGTATATATATATATATATATATATATATATATATATATATATATATGTATATTATATATCAGACGTCGCGTACTGTATGTGTATCAGTTTTGTACCTGTACAAATACTTTGATTAGTTATAGTTACTATTATACAGTATTTAGCAATAGTGATATAGAAAGGTATTTTTTAAGTATTTTAAAAATATGAAACCTTTCCTGAAATTTAAAGGTTTCAAATTGAACTTTAGTTAATTACATTGTTGTAAAAGTTTAACCTTTTGCGATAATTCTGTAAGTTTAACTAGAGATGTTTATTGTTAATATACATTTTATAATATTTGAATTTTAATATAAGCACTTGTATGAAACCAGTTTTATGGTATTATAATATATTGGAAATATTGGTTGTTTTATTATTTCCTTATATCATTTATTTTTTAAGGGATATTATGTCATGTTAGATTGATAAAATATCCTATTTTCATAAATTTTCTTTCCAGGAAGATGATATAGTAAAGATAATTTGTATAAAAATATTTATTGAATACATTATATTAAAGAAGTACTTTTTTAAAAAGGCCAACATTTGTATAGAGGTAATTGAAATGTGGTTTGCATAACCTGTATATCTATTCCTGTGGAAATGATTCATGGCTACTGATTTATTTAAAACACAAAAAAAAAAAATTTTTTATGCTTCATAAGACCGCTCAACAAGTGAACCTCAAAAACCTATTAACTCACAAAATTGTCAAAATGACGCCTCTTCAAAAATTTGGAGGCAATTTTTGGTTAAAACTCTACAGCGTTTTATATATTATATTTAGAAAAAATTCATAAATATCAACATTAATGTCGTTCAAAAACATATGTATATTTCATAAGTGTGTTAACTTTCAAAGCAAAATTGAACAACCGTTTCTGATCATGCCTGTTTTTTGCAATACACTTGTCTAATCTTGAATAGACATTAATGATTTACTAATTTGTCCTGTATGGCTTATGTCGATGATATAAAGTTATAGTTTGAAGATAATATTGCTAATATAATATAATATATAATAACCTCCATAATATCTTCTTCTGGGTTTCCGGGCTGGAACCATGTCACTAGTATAACTGTCGACGTTTCGATGAGTGTAAAAAACAGTAGCAGTAGTTGAGCCCTATAGATGTCCCATACGAGCGGGTACGAAACGTCGGCTGTTGTACCAGTGACGCGGTTCCAGCCCGAAAGCCCAGAAGAAGATAGTATAGACCACGACCGCGGAAGTCTACGTACCAGATAAACTCAGATTTCCTTCGATCCATGATTTGGTTCTCATATTGGTTGAACGATCAACCCCATCTCATTGGCCATTAGCACGTATAGAGGCATTACACTTCGGCAAGGATGATGTAGCGTGTATTGCTACTATAAGAACACGAAATGGTACCTTTACACGACTATTAACAAAATTAATTCCTTTTCCTTCAGAATTGCAATAGTTTATTTAATTACTTTTTTTCTTCGTTTGGTATATTGTCGTTTTATTTAGGTTCTTCTGTCTTTGGCGTTCGTTCAATATTTGGAGTTTAGTATTACTAGTAGTATTTTATTTATATTTGAATTTAATTTTTGAATAAAATTGGTGGGCGGAATAATGTTGGATTCAGTTGTTAGTTTATTTTTTTTGTTTTTGACATTTTTTTTGTTTTGTTATTTGTTTATCATCAAAACGTATGGTGTCTCGGCAGTGTCGAAAAGAATCTCACGCGCCAGTGACACATTTTAAGAAGAACCGCAAAGGTGGTAAACAGATCTTCGTTAAAATATTGTAACACCGCTTTAAACATATGGCTACTGTGGATTTTGAAAAAAGTCACTTTTTGGAGTTCTGGAAGAAATTCCTGTGCTATCCCCAAGACATATTTTTATCTGATCTTTATGACAGAATTTTAATTTGAACAAACTTGTAGCGATTTCTGATTTGGATGTAAAACAGAGACTTACAGTCGATTGACTTCATAGTAGATCCAAAAATTTAGTTTACAAATTTACGCAGTAGTTTTACATTTGATGCCTGACGCTTGAAAATCGTACAGTAATACCATTTCAATTAAGTACTTAACTTGTATTGAACATGTTTTGTTATTTGTTTATCATCAAAACGTATGGTGTCCCGGCAGTGTCGAAAAGAATCTCGCGCGCGAGTGACACATTTCTTGGGTGCATTTAAGAAGAACCACAAGGGTGACAAACAGATCTTCGTTTAAATATTGTGGCACCGCCTTAAACATGTGGCTACTGTGGATTTTAAAAAAAATCACTTTTTGGAGTTCTTGAAGAAATTCGTGTACTATCCCCAAGACATATTTTTATCTGATCTTTATGACAGAATTTTAATGTAAACAAACTTGTAGCGATTTCTGATTTGGATGTAAAACAGAGACTTATAGTCGACTGACTTCATAGTAGATCCAAAAATTTAGTTTACAAATTTACGCAGTAGTTTTACATTTGATGCCTGACACTTGAAAATCGTACAGTAATACCACTTCAGTTAAGTACTTAACTTGTATTGAACATGCTATCTGCTTCTGGGTTTCCGGGCTGGAACCGCGTCACTAGTATATCTGCCGACGTTTCGTACCCATTTGTATGGGACATCTTCAGGGCTGAACTACTACACTGAAACTGGTGTAAGTCGATGGGGGACGTGTTTATATATGGATAATGGGTCATGGGTCAATGGAGCGTTACGGTTACGGTTGGTTAGATTAGAGATGCAGGATTGCCAAGCGTTATGTAGGGGGTAGCCATCATCGCGGTTAAGATTATTGGGGTGCTTAAAGATCTCTATAGTTTCAAGGATTTTGCGACCATAGAAGTGGTTAGTGCGGGATAGGATCTTGGTTGAATTAAACTGAATATGGTGCCCGGTTTCCAGCCTATGCTCGGCAAGTGCAGAACCGGCTATGCGCAGCAACCTAGTACAACGCTCATGTTCAGAAACACGAGTGCCGACAGACCGCTTTGTTTCACCAATATATGCCCTGCCGCATGAACAAGGAATCCTGTACACACCAGCTGATTCTAAAGAAACATGGTCTTTTACGGAAAAAGGGTCAGATAATTTGGAATGGGGTTTGAAGATGGTTTTGATGTTGTTTTTGAGAAGAATCCTACTGATGCGGTCAGTAACACCTTGTATATAGGGTAGGTGGGCTTTAGAGAGGGGGGGAGATGATGTAAGCTGTGTATTAAGTTGTGAGATTTTGGGATTAAGATGTCGATCTATGGTTCGCTGAATATTATGGTTGGAGAAATTATTATTTGTAAGAGCTTTGGTAACATGACTTAATTCCTGGGATATAGAATGCTGGTCAGATATGTTGACAGCTCTTTGGACTAAGGAATTGATAACGCCCTGTTTCTGGGCAGGATGATGATGGGAGAGGGCATTGAGATACCGATCAGTGTGTGTGGGTTTGCGGTACACTGAATGTCCTAGTGAACCATCCAGATGACGAGTTACCAAGACGTCGAGAAAGGGAAGGGAACCTTCAGATTCAATTGTATTGAACATGTTTTGTTATTTGTTTATCATCAAAACGTATGGTGTCCCGGCAGTGTCGAAAAGAATCTCGCGCGCGAGTGACACATTTCTTGGGTGCATTTAAGAAGAACCATAAGGTTGGTAAACAGATCTTCGCTTAAATATTGTGGCACCGCCTTAAACATGTGGCTACTGTGGATTTTGAAAAAAATCACTTTTCGAAGTTCTGGAAGAAATTCCTGTACTATCCCCAAGGTATAATTTTATCTGATCTTTATGACAGAATTTTAATTTAAACAAACTTGTAGCGATTTCTGATTTGGATGTAAAACAGAGACTTAGTCGATTGACTTCATAGTAGATCCAAAAATTTAGTTTACAAATTTACGCAGTAGTTTTACATTTGATGCCTGACACTTGAAAATCGTACAGTAATACCACTTCAGTTAAGTACTTAACTTGTATTGAACATGTTTTGTTATTTGTTTATCATCAAAACGTATGGTGTCCCGGCAGTGTCGAAAAGAATCTCGCGCGCAAGTGACACATTTCTTGGGTGCATTTAAGAAAAACCACAAGTGTGGTAAACAGATCTTCGTTTAAATATTGTGGCACCGTCTTAAACATGTGGCTACTGTGGATTTTGAAAAACATCACTTTTCGAAGTTCTGGAAGAAATTCCTGTACTATCCCCAAGGTATAATTTTATCTGATCTTTATGACAGAATTTTAATTTAAACAAACTTGTAACGATTTCTGACTTGGATGTAAAACAGAGACTTACAGTTGATTAACTTTATAATAAATCCAAAAATTTAGTTTACGAATTTACGCAGTAGATTAACATTTGATGCCCGGCACTTGAAAATCGTACAGTAATACTATTTCAATTAAGTACTTAACTTGTATTGAACATAAGAAAAATTCTTAATGACGCTAAAATTTTTTTAATGTGTCAAAAACTAAAACCAAATAAAAATACAATACATTTGTAAATGAAATTGTAGTAAATTTTTAATGAAACAATGTTTTAAATTTGCCTATTTATGACAATTATGTAGAAATAAATTAAATTTTAAATTCTATGTAAGACCAAAACGGAACGCATAAAATCAAAAAAGTAGGTAAATTAGTTTTTCAACTAATTTACGTACTGTTTCAGGTTCAATATAATTAGATTATAATTATGCTATACTATTATATACTAAAATAGTTACTTAATATGGTATGTATACTTTAATATTAACCAAGAACAGTAGGATAAATTTGAAAAAAAATAAATCAATATTTAAAGTAAATTTTAAATATAATTTACTTTAAAACGATAAGTATTTTACATTATACACAAGAACCTAACACAATGCAATACAAGACAACCTAACACAACATAAGGCAAATGTGACACAACACAACCATCAGAACATAAATAAAGGTGTTTCAAATTTTGCGTTTTTTTTAAAGAATTAATAAAACACATAATTTGCATTCACTTTCAAAATTTTTTTATTGGTAATTAAAGTATCAGTTATGACATTTAAATGCGAAAAATAATATCTGCCAAACAGCCTCCTCTTGTAGCTCCACAGAAGTCCAGTCTTTTGTTAAAATTTTCAATGACATTTTGACATAATTGAGGCTCTTTCTCAAAGCAAGAATTGATTGTGGATTGCTTTTATAAACCTAACTTTTCACATAACCCCAAAGAAAATAGTCTAACGGTGTCAAATCACATGGTGACCAATTAACATCACCGTTTTTTGAGATTACACGTTCAGGAAATTTTTCTCTCAATAAATCCTATCCTGTTGAAACCACATATCCTCTAGATCAATATTCATTAATTCAGGCCACAAAAATTCGGTTATCATCCGACGATATCGATCACCATTGACGGTTACAGCTTCACCAGCAGCATTTTCAAAGAAGTAAGGTCCAATTATACCACCTGACCATAATGCACGTCAAACAGAAACTTGTTCAGGATGCATACATTTCTCATGAATAATTACATGGTTTATCCTCACCCCAGATACGGCAATTTTTCTTATTAACATAGCCACCAAGTTCAAAATGTGCCTCATCGGAAAACATTATTTTTTGAGAAAAATCAGGTGGTTGTTCATTGATGAAATTGACAAATGAACGACGTTTTAAATGATCTAATGGCTTCAGTTCCTGTGTTATTTGAACCTTCAGAGCAAAATCCTTGTGCAAAATACGCCATGTTGTTGATCCACTAAGTCGAAGTTGTTGTGAACGTCGTCTAATAGACATTTCAGGATCTTCAGCAGCACTTTCACGAACCAAACCAATATTTTCTTGTGAACGACCACAACGACTGTATTATTCACTTTTTTGATCTTCCACGGAACCGGTCTCTTGAAATTTTTTAATAATTCGACCAATTGTGCTTTCAGATCGACGATTATGTAAATCATAAGGTTCACGTAATTTTCTAAAAACTCTTTTCACAGAACGCTGATTTTCATAAAATAATTCAACAATTTGAATGCGTTGTTGTACCATGTACGAAGCCATTTTTATAAATATCATACATCACAATTTTTAAATGCCCACGTATCCAGACAAATCCAGTGCGCCATCTATATTTTATTTATTCTTAAAAAAACCGCACAATTTGAAACACTCTTTGCAACACAAACTCAACCTGGCACAATATAAATCCGACATAACCAGCGCACACAATAGAAGACAAACTAAACACAACCCAAACCCAACACTATATTTAATAGAACACAATACTATACATTTTTTATTTATTACAAATTTAAAAATTTTACTTTACTGATAAGTTTATAGAAATATTGCTGTATATATGAATAATAAAAATTCGATAAATTACTTATAGTAAATGGAACTTGTTAACTACGTAATTGAAATGGTATTACTTTCGATTTACGAGTACAAGTAACGAGTATTAAATATTTATTTACTGCCTAAACTTGTAAACTAAATTTACAGACTGATCATGAATTCAATCAACTTTTACATCATTTTACATTTAAAAGACAATCAAAAACCTCAGAAACAGCTATGAGAACCATTAAATTTAAACTCTCATATTGTAATAGCCAGATTAAAAAATACTTTGGGATTAATACACAAAATTTCTTGTATTTGCAGTGTTTCTGCATTATAATTATTATTTTCAGACTTTGCAATCACAACACGTCTGTAGAAATGATGTTTCTATGAAAATAAAGAAAGATTAACAATTAAAATTAATTGAGGTCAGTTTACAAAATACCTAGTCCTGCCATAAGTATTGATACAAGTGTAAACGCACCTTTTTGCAGATGATAACTTGAAAGCACAAAAACTTTATGTTGGCAGTTCCGACATTTGATATATGCTTTACAAAAGTGCCGAACAATTTCAATATAGCGTGAGTCGTCATTATCGAATGGTCGGATAAAGAGAGCCGTATTGCGGTTATTGCACTTCATAAGTGTGGAATAGAAAGAGCCCGTACTTTTGATTTATTGAAACCGTTAAATATTACGCGTGTGTTTGTGTATTGTACTGTTAAATTATTCATTGATACTGGAAATGTAATCGACCGTAAAAGATCTGGCAGGCCTCGCATAGTTCGTACACCACAGGCCATCAATGCTGTGAGGTCCCGCATCAATCGACATCCTGTCCGCAAACAGAAAATCATTGAATTAAAAAAGAATAGGAAGAAAAAATGCAGACACCTGATATCGTTGTACGGCAAAGAGCGTTACAAAAAAATTCTGACCAAAAAATGAAAAAATTTTTACCGTGGAAGAAACTTTTAACAAGCAGAATGATAGGGTGTATGCACGGTCCTCCAAGGAAGCCAGTGAAGTGGTGCCAAGGATTCAGAGGGGTCATTTTCCTGCTTCAGTGATGGTTTGGTGGGGAGCATCCTATGACGGTGTCACTTCCTTGCATTTTTGTGAAAAAGGTGTTAAAACAGCGGCCAAAAACTATCAACGAGTCATTTTAAGCAATGTAGTGAAGCCCCTGAACTACACCATGTTCCAAAACCAACCATGGATATTCCAACAAGACTCTGCGCCCGCTCACAAGGCCAAAACAACTCAGCAATGGTTTGAAAATCATGTACCTGAGTTTATTAGTACTGACTATTGGCCGTCAGCAAGCCCAGACCTAAATCCGCTCGACTACAAACTGTGGTCAATATTAGAGGGCATGGTCTGTAGAAGACCCCATCGCAACCTGGAATCATTGAAGCAAGCGTTAACAGAAGCAGTCGACAATTTTCCCATGGATATCGTCCGTACAGCGATTGATGAGTGGCCCTGCAGACTTCGGCGTTGTATTAAGGCAAATGGCGGCCATTTCGAGTAATTTGCATTGTATTTTGTAGCTTACTACATATTGCCAAAATAAACTATCAAAAAATAATTTAAATCCAACTTGCAGTTTTTTTTTGTACTTAAAAACCTTTATATCAGTATTTATGGCAGGACTAGGTACATATATCTATATTTTGGGTATGCGTTATTTCTGTGCTAAAATTTTGGTCATTTTAGAATTCTCCAACTTCAAGAATACAAGAAGTTTTTTTTTATTTCTAAATCCAAGGTGACCACTTATTTGTCAGTTTTTCCTAAAATATGTAAACAAGTTTTAAAGCTTTACAGATTATAGAATTATAAACTGTGCCAAAAAATCATTACTGAAAATGTCCAGAAGTTTAGAATTTATAAGAATGCTTCATATCAATGTCAACCTTCATACCAATCTAAAGTTTTCTGAAGTAGCAGGAAGAACTACCTGGAAAAAGATTTTGTAGTTATTTTGATGTGTTACTTTTCTCGGATTACTTTTCCTCAATAACAATTGAGGAAAAGCAAAAGTTTTGATTTAATGCTCTTGGTGAACAGAGTACGCTGATTTAAAACTGTAATTATTTATAAAGAAAATCTCTCAAATTACAATAAGGAAATTAGTGATGTGATTCATATTGAATGTCATTTATGATAAATAATGTGGGTATAATTTTTTTTTTGTTGTGGCACTATAAAAAATTAAAAATATGGATATTTCCAAAAACAAGAAAAAGAGAATTATTTTTTAGAATTTTCTATATAACCCAACTTGTATTTCAAACTTTATATTAATTATTATATTTTCGACAATTCCTTATCAATCATTTTCAAGGACAGGAAGATGAATTATTCTAAAAAATATGTATGTATGTAGTAAGTTGGCTATTCTGTTATCTAGTCGCACTTGTATTACACATATGTAACTGCGTGAGTGTCGTGTAACAAATTATTGAAAAAAATGGGTTATGCCTTATTGGCAGTTTCCATAAATTTATTTGCTTTAGTGGTAGGTTACTTTCTCGGCACAGGCAACTTATGTAAGTTACAATTTAATTTATAATATTTTGTATTCTTAATTTATCATCTACATTATAAATATGGCCGCCTTTTTAATGTACATAAACAGGGCCAAAACTTACCTGAAACGGTGTGTGTAAATGTAATATTCCATTGTTATTTTTAGAAAAAAAATATTGATAGTGCTGCATACATGTGAGATTTAATCTTAATTTTAAAAATCAATTACCTTAAACCTTTTTTTTAATTCATAATACTTTAAATTTAATTTACTGCAATCCAATACTTTCATTTTAAATTGATGTGAACGTTTTATGATCTCTAAACGAATGTAGATTGTAAAAGCAAATTCTGTAAGATCAAATTTGAAAATTAAACCTAACTTCAATTATGGTACTAGCGAAATTTTCAAAAAAAAAAAAGAATTGAATTGTTTTAATAAACAAAAGAACGTATTCGTAGATTCAAAACTCAATATTTAATGTCCCTTTCATATAACATATGCAGATACTAACATTTTTAAAATCATTTTAGAATTGTTTTACTATTTACAAAGTTGCTTCGTCATGTCTGTCTTTACCTATCAAAAGAAAACTCTTGTAGAAGTAAAAATATTTACAAAATTTCCTTAATATTGACAAAGGTAGTGTCAACCCCAATGAACGAGTTTAAAATAATCCAGTTGAAGAAAATACTTTTCTTCAACTCGAGCCCCTGCACTCATACCTTATTCATATACATAACTGAATTATATTCAGTATTGAATTCAATAAAGATGCACAGATTAATTTGAAAAACGAAACTAATATACTGAAGGTGTTTTGAGGTTTTGTTAAATTTAACTATCGAAAAATCATGTACAGTAATAGAAAATTGTCCGTTCTAGCTTATGTATTATTAGCGGTTTCTATAAAATTATTTACTTTACTGGCAGCTTATTTTTTCGACACAAGAAATTTACGTAAGTTGCAATATAATTGACAATATTTTGCATTCTTAATTTATCGCCTACGTTATAAATGTGGCCGCCTTTTTAATGTACAAGATTATAAAATAGGACAAAAAATTATCTGAAACTAGGATGTATGCAAATGTAATATTGCTTTGTTATTTTTAGAGAAAAAATATTGGTAGTACTGCATACATGTGAGACTTAATCTTAATCTTAAAAATTTGTTATCTTAACCTTTTTTTTAATTCGTAATAGTTTAAATCGAATTTTCGGTAATTATTTTCTTAGTTTATTAAAATCATTTTAGAATTGTTCTGCTATTTACAAAGTTACTTCTTAATATCTGTCTTTACCTATCATAAGAAAACTATTGCAGACGTAAAATATTTACAAAATTTCAATATTGTTGGCAAAGGTTATGTCAACCCTAATGAACGAAAATTATATTATGTTCTGCTATTCCATCGTTAATTAATACACAGAAATTAATTAAAAATTTCTGCGCTGGAGAAGGACTCTAACCTCTTTCTGCCGTTTTCTAGACAACTGCTTTACCAATTAAGCCACCAGGCAGTGTAACTTCGAGTCCTTTAACACGCCATAATTCGCATTATGGAACAGATCTAATATTTATTTAAAATCCGCAATTCGGTTATTATAATGTCAATAATTATATATAAACATATGATTAAGTTTAGAAAGAGGTTCGAGTCCTTCTCCAGCGCAGAAATTTTAAATTAATTTCTGTGTATTAATTAATGATGGAAAAGCAGAAAATAATATAATTTCCATTAAATTTCCCATCGTGAAAACTTAATTATATGTTTATATATAATTATTGACATCCTAATGAACGAGCTTATATCGATACTACTTTTCTTCAACTGAAACCCCTGCACTCATAAGTACCCTTACTTATATACATACATAATTGAATTATATTCAGTGTTGAATTCAATAAAGATACACAGATTAATTTGAAAAACGAAATTAATATAACGGGTGTTTTTTAGGAGCATGAGAAATTTAAATGATAATACAAGACAGAAATATTTTTGGAATGAAATCTTTTTATTACAATCTGGTAGATAATTTCATGGCATTTATATTTTAAATATGATTTCCGGCATGTGTCCGCCGCGGCTACGAGTTACATGGTCCATTCGATCAGTCCAATTTTCGATTACATTTCCCAATAAATCTGGCCATATGCCGTCAATGGTGGCTTGAATATTGGCTTCCAATGCTTCAAAGTTGCTGGTTTGTCGGCATAAACCAATGACATAACATAGCCCCATAAAAAGTAATCTAGAGGCGTTAAATCGCACGAACGAGGGAGCCAGTGAACAGAACCACTTCTGGAAATAAAGTTGTCACCAAATTGATTTTGCAATAAATCGATGGTTAAGCGGGCTGTATGGCAAATTGCGCCATTTCGTTGCAACCAAATGTTGTCGATGTTTAGCTGATTAACTTTTGGGAACAAAAATTCTGTCAGCATGGCTCGATAGTGCTCGCCATTTACCGTAACGGCAGCTCCTTCCTCATTTCGAAAGAAATAAGGACCGCTGATGCCGCCAGCGTGTAAACCGGACCAAAGAGTCAATTTTAATGGATATAATGGTGATTCGTTAACAACTTGAGGATTGTCTTCGCTCAAAATACGGCAATTTTGCTTATTGACCTAGCCGTTTAACCAGAAATGAGCTTCATCACTAAACACAATTCTTTGATAAAAATGCTCATCTTCGGCCAGTTTTAAATGAGCTTAACTTGGCTCCAATTCTTGCACGAGCTGTATTTTATAGGCACGTCAAGATCCTTACGTAAAATTTTCCGCGTACTCGAAACACAAAGACCAACAAGTTGAGAACGACGACGAATCGACATTTCGGCGTCTTCTTCAATACTTCGCGCTACAGCAGCAATATTGTCTTCGGTATGCACATTTCCTTGTCTTGTTGATGATTTTGAATCAAGAAGAGTAAAATTAGTGCTAAAATGATCAATAACTGTACGAATTGCTTGCTCACTAGGCCGATTATGTTGACCGTAAAATGGACGAAGTGATGTATTTTTTTAAAAGTAAATTTCCACCATTTGGAAGCGTTGTTCTGGCGTTAAATGATTCATGATGACTTGCCAAACCTTACTGAACAGAAATGTCAACACAGTTTGACATTATCAGCTGTCAAACCATAGTTATCGATATCGATAGTTCTCATGCAGCTTAAAAGACACCCATTATTAAAGGTGTTTTGAAGTTTTGTTAAATTTAACTACGGGAAAATTATGTACAGTAATAGAAAATTGATCGTTCCGCATCATTTTTAAGGCATAACTACAACTCCGTCGATCTACAAAGATTTTCTGTTAATTTTGTAGATGATTTTGTCCTATTATTTATTAGCCACTAAAACCGGTTACTTCGTGCTTTTTGATCGTTTTAAAAATCTTAAGACTTAGAACAATGCGTTCTTTCTGCAATTTGTTGCTAATTTAAGCCTTGTTGATGGACAAACAGTAAGCAAGTCGTTTATTACTGAAAACTCAACCAATAAGAAGCATTTCTTTCATTTCGTAACACACGTTTTTCAAAAGTGTGTATCATGAAATATGAATCGACACAAATATCTTGCGAAAAGAGAGATCTTTATATAAACAGAGAAAACAAAATCGTTAGTGGATATAAATAAGAAACTAAAGAAAAAAAATTCAAACCAGTATTACGAATCACCTTGAAATAATACTTCAAAATGTTTCAAAGTGACTAAAATCTTTTCTTTCAAATTTATACTTGTACGTGTAAAGGATATCTTAACAAAAATATGTATAAACTGACGCAATTATTTAACTGCGTGCGATTTAAATATTCAAAGATACATTTACGAAATTTTGGAACCATTCGTTTAACCGTACACCCAAGAGCTAAATAATGCCAAATTCCAGCAAGACAATATCATCTTCATATTGCAGCTGTTACAGCAAGAGGCCAACATCAATATCTCTAATGACAATTATTATATTCTGCTACTCCATCGTTAATTAAAATCTTGGAAATTAATTAAAAATTTCTTGGAGAAGGATTCGAACTTCTATCTGCCGTGCTATCTGCTTCTGGGTTTCCGGGCTGGAACCGCGTCACTAGTATATCTGCCGACGTTTCGTACCCATTTGTATGGGACATCTTCAGGGCTGAACTACTGCACTGAAACTTCTATCTGCCGTTTTCTAAGCTCCCTTACTTTGATTAATTTCTGTAATTTTAATTAACGATGCCGTAGCAGAAAATAATAATTTTCATTAATTTCCCATCGTAAAGAACTTAGTTATATATTTATATATAATTATTAACGTCATCAATGTCTTTAATTGGACGGCGTGGTCTCCAGACTTATCATCTATAGAAAATGTCGAAGGGTTGATATAACCCTCCAATGAACTTACAACAGATACATTGTGCCTTACAAATCATTTGGAATGAGCTTCAATAGGAGTCCATAGAACATATTAGAAACATGCCCGGAGGAATAACAGAATGTTCGTTTACGTGGAGTAGCAAATCATTATTAAATTTTTTATATAAAAGATATTAATTTTCAATGAAAGTTTAATCATTTATTATAAATTAAAGACAATAAAAAATATATACTTTTACTACGTAATACGTTTTCTTGTCACATAGTACATTAGATAAAATTGATAATGTTATTTTTATGTATTTATCACTTTCTTAAATTAAATATTTGGGTGGTATGATTACAACTGACTCACTATACTATTTTGATAATAAAACACAAGTTTAAGTATATTTACATATTGATATGTCTGTTGACACATGATGAAATCTTTTAATAATTTCCCTATTTCCATTGAAACTCAATAACTTTGACGTACAGTCTGTTAGTAAATTAATGTATTGCCCTGGTCATGGTAAAGTGCCAATATAAGTTTTTAATCTTCAGTCTCATAGGCGGAGCGGGCACCGATGCAAATTTGCCGTTTATCAGGTGTCCATGCAGGGATATGACGACGAAATATACAAAAGGCCCACACGTCGTCTTTGTTATTGATGACGCAAAATAAGTAAAGGAATTTTTATTTACATAGCTCACATTAAAATTGTATACGTAATCATAGCTTTTGCCAATTGATTAAAACTTAATGTTAATATTAACTACGTCGATTCGGTCTAACTTTAGCCATTTTAAATATGTGTAAAAAAGTTTACACATTTATTATAGAAACACTTACTCGTTTATTGTAAAAAAATGCATAATTACACAGATACATGTGTACGGCAAAAAATAAGGAAACGAAACATTTTTTACATACGTGTGTTTTCTTTTCAGTTTTGCATATAAAACTGAAATGAAACAGTAGATAAGTTTTAAAGACTTCATTGTTTTTCAAAGTATTCTCCACGAATATTAATGTACTTTTGCATGCGCTCAAACTATCTCTGGAAGCAGTTATTCCACTCGTTTGTTGGTACAGTTAAAATTGCGTTTTTAAAAGCATCGACTACTCCTTCTAACGACTGGAACCTTTGACCACGCAGTCCGTTCTTGATCTTCGGAACGGTAAAGAAATCATCGGGACTTAATTCTGAACTATACAGAGGATGGTTTAAAAATTCGACCTTTTGTCGCGTTAAAAATTCAATTGTCTTGCGTGCTGTGTACGAACTTGCATTGTCTTGTTGGAGGATGATTTGTCGTTCAGAGTTGGTTATTCGAAGCTCGGCGATGACCTGCGGCAAACTGGAAACGAAATGGTTGTATACCAATAGGCAGTAACAGTTCTCTGATCTTATAGAGAAATTATTGTTACATGACCTACTTTCGAGACAAATGTTACGATCATCTTTTTGGAGACACTTTGAGAACGGATGACTTTTGTCCTGTTTTTCTTCACCTTGTAACTCCCAAACAGATGCCTGGCGTTTATTTTCAGGCTCGCATGAGTAAATTCAACATTAATCACCACTGATAATGGTGACGGGTTTTTTGACATCAATTCACTCTAGCTGCTTTTTGTTCTTCGGTCAATAGATGCGGTAACCACACAATTGTTTATGCAAAATTTTTTGAATTGAGGTCTTCGAAATTCCCATTAATATTTCGATCTGGAGATATGTCTCATGTCAATCTTCGGTGATGATCTTGAGTACGGCATCGACGTTTTCCTGAGTGATTGCCGTTTTTAGTAAACCTGCTCTTGGATTCTCGCTACCACTAATCCGTCCACGTTCGAATTCTCCATACCAACAAGAAATTGTTGACCGATGTGGTGCTTTATTGCCGAAAAGAGAAACCAACTCAGCGAGATATTCTTGCTGAGATAATTGTTATTATAAAAAATTATTCCGCGAAAATGTTCTCGGTTTAATTTCATTTTCCAACTAACTTGTCAACTTTGGCAGGTCGTTGTAGCTATAACACTACCCTTATCGCAGTGAAACTTTGGATTTGTTAACTAAAGTTGGGGGTTAATTTGTAGTACCGACATTGATTAATGGCGCCCTCTATGTCTCACTTTGGAAAACTTAAAAGACATCCCTCGTATATAATAAAATAGAAAAATTAGGGAGCATTGCTATTCGTTGAATAGTATGAAACACACTTAACAAAACGCAATCTTGTAATTTTTCCGAATTCAGTTATGAACGTAAGTTTGTTGAAGTGTCCAGTTCGACTTTGGTCTTCTTGTCATTGATTTTTACCTGAATATGAGAACTTTGAAACATACGTATCAATTTAAAACTCCTTAAGTTTTTCAATACCTATGTAAGTCGATGAGTGCGTTGCATAAACTGATCCATTCAAATGTGAACAGAATAATTCACGAGCATTTGTTGTGTGAATTAATGATGCATTTGCATTAACGCACGTTTTTGCAGAAAATTTTGGGTCTGTTTCTAACAAATAATTCGCGTATTTGTCAATATTTGCATGACAACAAATCGAATGCAAAATAATCACCAACTTCGTGAGAGCTCAAATATGTTAATCTGAAAGTATATTTCAACCATCTTTCTATTTCATAATTTTTATTTTTGGATTCACTACTTCCTAAATTTTGAGTTTTGCTGTACAACACTTGATGTAAATGAAAGCGGTATCCATTTACTTTTGTTCTTGGTGATATATAATATAATTAGCACAGCATATGAATAACAGTTTTAAAAACTATGGATATTTCAGTAGGTTGAAATCCAGGAATACCGTTTAAAAGTCAGCATTGCAAATAATTTGCTGCACATTGCACTGCATTTATCCCGTATGATATAAAACAACAACTGAATATAATGACCGTTCTTAAGTCCTTGGATGGTAAATAATGAAGAAACTATTTTGTAAAACATAAAAACCTGCCATATATATGTAGTCCATCCTACACAAATTGTAATAAATATTTATTTCACACGAAAAGACTATAATGTTGTCATCTGGGCTGCTGATATAAACGAAACTTTTATTCTTTTTTGTTTTTGCACTGCTACTCTTGACAATTTCATGAACGTGACTTACATTTTTACTTAATGGTACTGGCAGAAGTTTTCTTCTCGAATAGTATATATTTTTTCTGATGTTATTCACGTCCATAGAAATAATTGTCAAAGGTATGTTTTTTTGGAGTTCGCATGGAAAGACTTTTAAAGATTTTCGAGAATGTCTTTTTATGCCTTACGTTTACCTGCACTGGATATAATTTTCCTGCTTAATTTATTGTCCTTCGGTTCATGATTATGTATGTACAAAATGTCTTCTGGTTACAAGGTTTTCAACACCAAGTGTAAAGATTTTAGTCCTACAATTGGTAAGTTTTTGTACAACGTTAAAAAACTTCCCAACTTTTTAAAATATTCTGCCGAGGAAACATAAATTTATCTGCTAGTAACAAATTTTTGTTTTGCACTAAATGGGTTTCCATAATTTCATAAAGTCAATAACACTCCGGTAGGGGGAAGATTGAAATTGTTGTTTTAGATTTTCAGAAATACTGGCTCATTATACTGTTGTTATTATAATCCTTATATGATCGGATAATGTATTGCCCACTTTGCCTATGGGCTTATCGATATGTCCTTGGATATCAGGTAAAATATTATTACCTACTTGGTACACGCCGCAGAGCGAATCTGCAGTTCCCTACCCTCAAATATTGTAAACACAACCAATGTCTAGAGCGGCGTATGTAAATTGGGGCGATGATCAACAATATTTTAATTTCTATATGTAAATTCTGGTTCATGGTCAAAGAGGCTCAAAATCTTATATGTAAACTGCGGTGACTGGAGTACTTACCTGCAAATAATCTAGTCCTTTAGGTTATATAAATAGTAATTACAAAGCTAAAGGAAGGTAAATAAAACAAATTTAGGCTATAAGACGTTTAATTAACTATATGTCAGCATGTGTTAAGACAATTATTATTATACACTTATTAATGTAATAGAAGAAATTAATATAATTACATTAAAAAATAAATAATTTTTATACAAATTTAGTCTTTTTGTTGTTTGTGGTTTAGTTACTCTAAAGCTATTGATTTTAATATATATCTTAACTTGAAATTCAAGTAATATGTCTCCAAATATAAACAACAATGGATGACTAATATAAAAATGAGTATTGAAACCCGAATGGAATGACTCGCACGCATTTGTTGTGCGACACATGCTAAAAGAAGCTGAAGCCTAAATTTGCGGAGGAAAACGAGGTTCTGAAATATAATTCTCCACTACGTAATCAGAGTATTCTGCCACACTAGCATCTCTTTATTTAGAAAAAACTTGAATAATTAACAATAATTATCATAGAATCTGGTGCTCTGGCACTATACCGGATGTAACCTAACCTTAATCCATGATTTCACAAATACATAAACTTATTCAAATTCAACAGCTTCCAAAACAACACTAATATCGAGTAGCGTTTGCTTTGAGAGGTGTTGGGAGTCTCTCAAAAATTTTGACAGTCGCCAACTAAAGAATAGCACTCACAGCCGGTAATGCAGGCGTTGACAGGAAGTGCCATCTATCTCCGAACACAGGTACTTCCCATACCATCCTCCTGAACTCTATACAACATACGGGACAAAAAATTTTAACATAATATAAGAAATATTTACATCAATAGCAATGTTTCAAATTTTACATCAATTACAAGCTTTAGTAGACACTGATTTCTTGCCACAGGTAAAATGGTGATAACCACAGGTAAAGACAGACCACTGAAGATATTAACAAATATTTAAATTTGCGTTAAACAATAGAACGTGATGACTAACATAAAGGACTTAGTGGAAATGATTTAAAATCAACAGAGTAGCTGATCGATAGTATTGACAATTCATAAAATGATAATCATGTAATGTGTATCAGAAATCAAATTGCGCATATTGTATCTAGCCCAAATTATACATAACTCAAAGCAAACAATTGTAATTTTATGAGAAAAAATAATTTGATATAGGCAAAATATAATTAAATATGAAATAAAGATCACAACTGTAGTTTTCGTCAACAATACATACTTACGTGTTACTAACATTCTCTAAAATAAACCAAAAATATTGAAAACTATACGGTAAACAAATAAAATGCTTCTTGTGACAGTAGTGAAGTTTATAGGGTTTGTATATGAACTAAAAATTTCCTACTTTTTGAATTCGTAAATGCTTTATCTCATTGTTAGAATACACATTCATTACTAAAACAAATATTTGGTCAAATTTAAACAACGGTTCATATTTCCCTTTATGCAATTTTTATCTATAGCTTTCTCCACTAAATGAGAAAAATATACATGTATTATGTCAATTGTACACACAAATTCTTCAATCATTAATTAAATATATTTAATATTTTGTTTTTCAGATTATGAAGAAACTAAAAAGAAATACGCAGTCTACTATATCGGCCAGGTAATGAAATATGTTAGGAGTTATCTACATAACTAAAATATATTTTATGAGTTACCTAGAAAAACTAATTAGAATATTAATCCATTCAGAAGTGATCAAAGTCAAGTTTTAGAGGTTGACAACCAACAAGAAAAGGTATTTTACGGAAAACTTGTAATTGAATACCTGGTAGGTTTCCAGGTCTACATGAACATATACTAGGAGCGCTTTTTAAGTATGTACCGGTTTGATATAAAAAGAACAAGTGCAATTTTATTTTGATAAGAAAGCCTTAATTTACTTTTCATAATTACTACCAATATTAAGGCATTTAACATATTGTCTAACCAGCTTCTAAATTCCGTCCTCACAGAAATCTATCGTCTGATATGCCAAACATTACTACACGGCCACTTTCACGACATCGTTATCGTTGTCTTTCTCAAGCGAACGGGCAGATGATAGCTATTGGGTGTCAGATCAGAGTTATATGGAGGGTGATCAAGTTGTTTCCAGCCATATCAGGTGATGAGATCTTGAGCTCAACGAGCCACGTGTGAACGGGCATTGTCATGCAACAAAACAATTCTTTTACTGGACATGTCATGCTTCTCGTTTCAAATTGCGCGACGCAGTTTAATTAAGGGGCCACAATACGTCTCGGAATTTATTGCGTCACCCCGTGTCAAAGAATCCACAAGTAACACCCCCGCCTATCCCAAAACACAGTGTATATGATTTTGCATGCTGAAAATGCTTATTTGAACGTCACTTTCTTGGGTGATGTTGAATGCCTTCATTCCATGGATTACTGTTTTGATTCCGATGTCACATGATCCAACAATATTTCGTCTCCAGTGAACATTTGACTTAATAACTCTTCCTTTCGTTTATCACGGAACCGCTCAGGGAATATCAAAGCATTGGCGACATGATTGGTTTTGTGAACCTCAGTCAGCATTATGGCTATCGAGCGTGAGCACAACTTCCACCAATTTAAGCGTTCTGCTATAATTTCATAACTACTTGAAACTTGCGGAAACTTATATCAAGCAATGACGAAATCGCAGAGCGCCTGCTTTCTCGATCGTTTGAATCATCCTTCCGCACCAAGTCTTCAGGAATGACCGACGATAGACCACTACGCTCCTCATCATGAACATTAGTACGGCTATCCTTGAATATTTTTTCATATTATTTCTTCGCATATTATTTTTTTCATACAATTTCGCCGATGAATTTCAATAACTTTCATGTCTTTTGCATGCAGAAAACGAGTCACAGCGCGTATTTCGCAATCGGAGAATTTTTAATTGTCTGCCAAATGTAAACACGAACGAATACTTCCGTACTGGCGTCAGTGACTGACCAACAGATGCAAGTACTCAGTGCGTATGCAGGGAACGACGATCGCAGGGCTGCGATATTTAAAAAGATATTTGCTTAAAAAACACGCCTTGTAACATTTTAAAAGATTCAAATATATCAAAATCATTAAATTACCCCTTGAAAAGCTCTATCCTCAGTTCATTCCTTACGTAATAAAATTTATGAAATACTCTAGAGTAAAATTGATTGTATTGATGGATTAGTTCAGAATTATTCTGTTACATTTATAATTGAGGGTGACTATTGAGATATTTTTTAAAGTAAACTAAATCGAGCCAGAGTACATTTTATTACAATTACTTTTTAAGTGAAATGAAAAAAATCATTAAACAAAATTTATGTATGAACTCAGCCTTCAAGTAGCTCAGACCATTTCTTAAGACATATCTCTTCATTGCCTCTTATAATTAATCACACAAAGCACTTATGAGAAAGTGGTTTTGAAGTACAACTTCGCTTCTCAATTATCGAATTTCATTATCATCTATCGACTATAGAGTTTTATTTTCAAGTTAAATAATGTGAATGTTATAAGCTTCGTTCTTCTTTATATTTAAATACCTTTGATACTTAAGAAATTCCTCTGTAGTTTTAGTAAAATTAAGATTTCTTAAAGAGCTTTATAATTTTTTTCCAAAAGTAACCTGCGATTAACCTGGATAGCAAGATCTATAAAAACGTCTTGTTCTGTTCAAAACCATGTATCTAATTGAAATATTTGAAGACAGATACCAATATACAGAACATTTTAAGACAACATTTAAAGACTTTAAAAGCATGTAGTACTATCGAAAATAAGGTAAACAGTCCTAATAAACATGTCAATCGTTTACAAGTGGTTTTATTACAATATCAGATTAAATTTGCTTTTGTGATTTTTATTAAGATATCGTATTTTTACATAAAAAAATTCTAACTAAAGAAAAGGTTTAAATCGCCGTTTTTCCATCACGATACAGGATCTTCTTTCAAAGAAAATGGACACTCTTAAGAAAACCCGGCTCTTTCTCGAATTATCTGGCAACAGCCGTTTTATTTGTTGGCACAACGGTGGAAGATCGTTTACCGGTGTTTCGTGCACCAAACTTTTGAATAATCGCAGATACTGAAGCCCAACAAATTCAAATCGGGAAACCTTAGAGACCATGTAATGAGGCTCTCTCGCCTTATCCATCTCCCAGAAAATTCATTTACCAGATGTTGTCTAACGGCACGCGTTAAGTGCGGTGGTAAAAACGAGAGAGTTTGGTTTAGACGTAAATTAAAGGCAAATCTTCCGAAAGCTCAGGTAAAGTATTTTTCAAGAACTGGATGCATGTAGAAATAAAATTCGGCTGGTTACAGAATAAGAAAATGTATCATTACAGGAAATTTAATTAAATGGAAAGAGGCATTTATAATTCGGAGAATCGTTATTTAGTTTGGCTATGATGATTAAGCGTTTTCCTTTCGTACCCTAGTTATTTTACAACTTTTCAGAAGGAAAAATCCTCTTGAAAAGCGCTCCCAACAAATGCGTGCTTTTCTTGTTAGATTGTTCCGTTGTCTTTGCCTTAACAACAATAATTGAAATATGTTAGTTTTTCCAATGTATTGAAATGTAAGTACAATTACAAGTTTTAAAAATTAGTAATAGATCACTTAATACCAAAAAAAGAAAATAAATCGAGCTTTGTCAACACCTCACGATTGATTTTGTTCACCTAGCATTTACGAGGAAATGCGATTTGTAGAATATTTACATACTAACATACTAACATACTACATGATAAAGGGTATAGGTCTAAAAGGAGAAAAGTCCAAATGTTAAGCAAATTGAATTACTAGTGCCATCTACTAGCATTTTTTATGTAGAATCTGCCAATATACTCCCGTATGTCAAAAAGTGTACTGCGTAAATATAAATTTTTGTTAATACATACAGCAACAATAGAGAGCAAGTTCATGTTATTTATGTTCAAAAAAAGTCAAGTTCGTATGAACATGATATAGTGTAGTCTAGCGTTCCGCGTAAAATGACATTACATATATCAGCTCTACAGGCCTAGTGACACTTGCCTTCGAAATTTTTCATTATTTTCCATTTTTTGCAGTCTAGCACCGCCTTCTTCCAACCCCTGATTCCTAGTACCGTCAGATCGTTTATTAGTTCTTCCAATCATTTTTTTCGGTCACCCCTCCCATCAGTAATCTTTTAATTCTTTAATTCTTTTGTCGAATACCCGCTTTATGTGCATCAGCCGTGTAGCTCTTTGCATTTTTACCACCTAAACAATGTTTAGTCTTATGTATAATTCCTCTATTAATTTTTTTGTTCTTCTCTTGAATTTGAAATTCTGGACTTTACTTCCTCTAAAAATCCTTTTTAATATTTTACGTGACCAGACTTCTAGTTTACTTTTCTCTTTCATTGATCACGTTTTGCACGTGTAGTTCTTGGTATTGTTTGATAAAATTTTGCTTTTGTCGCTCTTGCTATCTTTCTTGCTCTTAGATAATTTGCAAACATTTCTACGTTTCTTCGTTAGACGTTTCTCAATTTCCTTCTCTTCATCTCGTTTACTTGTGAGCTCCTAGATATTATCAATTTCATTGTGAATTTAAATTTAAAACTTTGTTCGCCTATAGGTTTACAATAAAAACGTTATATATGAGGCTTGTTTCCTTTCCGCTCTGAGCATAGCCGATCATGATATTTTATTATAAAATTGGTTAGGTATTTTAAAATAGTTAGTTATTAACAATTTTAACGACAATAACAGCTGAAATATATACTTGAGGTATTGTTTGAGAAAAAATCAAAATGAAAGGATGGTTGCCATATTATTTTTGGATTAATAGACATATTTTCGCTGCAGCTCTGAAAGATCGGCATGTCGTCAATGCAGAATGGTACAATACAGTTCACTCAAATAAGTAACATAAACACCTCAGTAGTATTTGTAGTCGAGATGCGTATTTCGACAATTAAGTAATCATCTACAGCAATAAGTAAACACTGTGTTGAATATAAGCTTACATAAAAATCGTTAAACACTTTACTGGAATTCCAACACTGTTAATTTCCTACTCGAGATGTCAACCTAATTGTCAAAATATATATACCTAGGTTGTAGTAAGGATGTTCTTACCTACTTGAATATTTATTTAAGCACAATCTTCAATGTAATTTCACAATATATTATTTGCTACATGTTCTTAAAGTGTCCGCAGGAATCCTTTAAGGGCAAGGATCATTTAGCATCATCATAATGTTTGGGTTCACACTGCCATTTAAATAAAAAATATTAAAGTAATGAGTATTTCACCGTAGTTCGGACTTGGCACCTAATGATGTCTTACAGCATTTACATTTTGGTGTATTCAAAAATGATATAAGAAATGTTTCGAAAACTAGTTTTTCGGATGCAAGATTGTATTGACTAAGGAATATAATATAAAATAAGGTGTTTTGTTAAAAATCATGTATTGCTAATCTTAACAGAAAGAGAACAGTCCTCGTATACAGTATCTAACAGTTTAATTAGTGCCATTTCTAATTTACGGAAAAATGTAATGTATTCGATTTTGAGCAAATCTGGACTTGAAGACTAAAAAGGGTGTAAATCATATGATATCATGTGAACGAAGTCGTAAGACCATCAACAGGGGCATCAGAGAATTTATTTGCAAAATAGGGAAAACTACGGAGTAAACTAAAATCACGGTAAATAGATGAGTTCATATCGTCTATCTCATAAATTTAAGATAACTCATAAATTGTAAAAGGTAAATGTATATATGTTTTGACTAATTTAATCAAATTTATTGAGCATAATAAAATTACGAATACTTCTATTTTATATTCTTTCGCATCCCTTCCTATTACTTCACTATATAAAAGAGACGACGGCGGGCATTTCTTGAAAACTTGACGCTTGATATTATTTGTGTGCACCTCCTTTTTCTACAACGATTACATTATTATTAAAAAGGAAATATTTAGACACTATGCATGAGCGACGAGAGAAGGTTGTACGGATGTCTACGGCTAGTCAAGGCTATCGCGGATTGGGCATGTTATAGGGTGTAGTAAATCTTTATTACGTCAGTAGACACCAAAATGATCATTCTCTCCATACAAGAACATTTTTACAACCCGATGAACATTATCTAACAAAACTCTGGAAGCTTCCGCTATATTTCAGATGTTCAGTCGAGCAAATTGTTATCGAAATTGTTAATACTTCTCTCGTTGGTAAGTGAGGTAAATGTTTAACACCAACAATAACATAAAATATATTGCTGTATGAATAAATAGCAATAAATCATACTGTATTGCGGTATCTATTGTCCGCCTTTCGTATGCCTGATGTACATATTTTTGATATCGCGATGCCAGACATACGTTGGTGACAGCTTAGAGCGCTAGAAACATCCGTACCAGCTTCGCCCAGCATCCATGGTGTCTAAATATCCACTCTAATTATAATCGTGTTAAACACGTACGTATATTTATTCCTCATTCGATAATGTGTAGTTGAGTTTGAAGATAGTTTTGGTGTTATGCTTTAAAAAGACTCTGATAGGCTTGATACTGCCTTAGATATCAGATAAATGGTCAATCAACTTCTACTTCCAATATCCATTTATCCGATATTTAAGACGGCGCCAAACTTATTAGAATCTTTCTAAAGTGCAACACCAAAATCATCTTCAAATCCTACCCCATACTAACGACTCGATCTCTCTGTAACTATTCCTGCTCTTTATAGCGTTCCGTGCTCGTGTGACAATTTGTATAAGATAAAACGTTCGGTTGATACTCGGTAAACACAAGCGTTATACGTGCGACCAGATCTGCACTTAGTGAACATAGGTTGGAGACCGGATACCAAATTCAATTTGATCTTGTCCAGGTTCTATTCCGTAAACCATAGTATTATAGCTACGAAATTCGAGAATCCACTGAAATAAAAGGACTTTCTAACAATCTTAATGTGTAATAATGCAATTATGTTTAGTCTTCACACAACACCTGACACCCCTCTCCTCAAAACCACTCAGCTGTAAACACCATACTCAAGGAAAAAAATGCAGGAAAGTGAAGAGGACGCCTAGAAGAAACTTTCAAAAACTCTAATGCAGAAAATTGGCGTATTCAAAAACTCATAACTGTACTTTACGTTAGTTTAATTGGTAGAGTAACTGTCTAGACAACGATAGAGACAGTTTCCGAGTCCTAGTCCAATGCAAAAAATTTTTCATTAATTTTCCGTAACGATCGAATAGCAAAAAATGTTAATTTTCTTTAATTTAAAAAAACTTCTTTCATTGAACCTAGTTTATTTTTCCATAAACAGCATATTACAAAGTATTGTATATACTTTCGTTGCTTCATAGAAACGAAAGGAATAAAATTAATTCCATACGGTTTCTTGATTTTTATGGATTCCCCTATTATGATATGGTTTGCAGGATAGAATCCGGAGAAAATCGGATTGAATTTGATGTCCTATTTCCAACATGTACTCAATAAGTGCAGATCTGGAAAGTGTGCATTGAAAATAATGAATAGATCTCTGGTACGTAGACTTCCGCGGTCGTGGTCCATGCTATCTGCTTCTGGGCTTCCGGGCTGGAACCGCGAGGTTTCGTACCCATTTGTATGGGACATCTTCAGGGCTCAACTACTGCACCGAAACTGGTGTAAGTCGATGGTGGACGGGTTTATATATGGGTAATGGGTCATGGGTCGATGGAGCGTAACAGTAGCGGTTGGGTAGTTTGGAGACGCAGGATTGCCAGGCGTTGTGTAGGGGGTAACCATCATCGCGGTTAAGGTTATTGGGGTACTTAGAGATCTCTATACTTTCACGGATTTTGCGACCATAGAAATGATTAGTGTGGGATAGGATCTTGGTGGAATTGAATTGGATATGGTGCCCGGTTTCCAGCCTATGCTCGGCAAGTGCAGAACCGGCTATGCGCAGAAACCTAGTGAACACGAGCGTTGTAGTAGGTTGCTGCACATAGCTGGTTCTGCACTTGCCGAGCATAAGCTGGTAACCGGGCACCATATCCAATTCAATTCGAGCAAGTTTAGGAACTTGGTTAGTGCGGGATAGGTCCCGCACTAACCATTCATCTAGTTTAGATACTACTAAAAATATCTTGATCATATATGATAGCAATTAAAAAAAATATGAACACTTGTGAAGTCAAGAAAGCTTATATTAAAGGTAATATTCGATTGAATCGATAAAATAGTAAGCAACATATACTTTATAAGCAACAATAATATGGAATTTATTTTAAAAAAATTAAAGTTAAAATCAAAAACTCTGGATGGCACTAGTTCAATTGTAATTAAAATTTTGGTGTACAATACTTTGTATATCACATAATAAATTATAGAATTTAATTTGTTTTATTGTTTTAGATCAATTTGTTTGTGATCATAACCGGACTCCTCACAATATCGAATATCTGTAAATATACATGGAAAAGCATTGCTAATTTGTTGAATATAATTATTTATCCGTTTCGACTAATATCAGTATTTCTTTCATTAGGTAAGTATCTTTATTTGTGTGGTGCTTATAGTTTTAATATTTTTATGCACATAACTTTTTACCATTCGTTGGTATGAATATTAATTTGAAACGGTTAGTCACTTAAACCTACAACGTTAATGAAGACTTTAACTGTACGAAAAGTACGAAATCTATAGTGAAAGTATCCGACCGCTGTAGCAAGAAAAGAAGTTAAATTTGGTCAATGGCGATGGTGTCCCCTTCAAGAGACTACCCGTGGGAAACAACAAGCAAGCAGCCGCTTCGTCAAATTTCTTTTCATCTTTTCTACGACATCGGATCTACTACCTTTAAGACGATATCTTAATTTGGGGAACAGCCAGAAGTAGCAGAGACCTAAATTACCGCTGTAAGGTGGCTGGTGTAGCTGAACAATACCGTGTGTGAAGTTTGAAATCACACAGCTTATCCCTAAATCTCGAATGAAAATTCTTACGTCTTCTGCTGTCTCCTGAACAGACAAACGATGAATTTGTTTATTAAAACCCGAACTCCTAGTGCATTTTCAGAATTTCTGCCGTTGCGGGCCTGCCAGAACGAAAGTCACTTTCTACTGATGTACAACCGCTTTCACCTAAACCACTCTTTAATTTGTGTATCATTCTAAGATTTATTGCCATATAATTGGCGAATCTTACAAATGGTTTCCCAACACGAATGACTAAGTTTTTGGTAAAATTTAATGCATACTCTTTGTTCTTTCCATTCTGATATTGTGCTACGCGCACGATGTTTGACGTTCGCTCAAGGATGTATCCTTGCCACTTAAACACCGACACGACCATGTCTAGAGTACTTGGAAAAGCCCTCCACTACATGTTAAATATCTGTTTCAGACAATAGCATGCCTAGGCACTAAGTTACAGCACAATGTCAGATACTTTCCGGACAGACGTCGTACTAAAATTTAATTCAGAATTCGCCAGCATTTACATAATAATAAACCCTCCTAAAAGCTCTTTATTTCTCTTATTCTGTATGTCAAAAGTATATAGATCTCTCTAAAACTCGGTCGAAAATTAAAGTATTTTACAACATTCGAAAAATATTGTATCCTTGCAAATGATTAATTTGCTTGTTACAGCTATTTTATAATCTGCCCACCATCAATTTCATAAATAATGCAATGATATACAGCAACAAAAGTTGAATGTTAATTGTGCAATTTACTTAGTATTAATAAAATAACTAATATCGTTTACAAACTAATTGGAAAATGACAGGAATGTTTTGCACACTATAATGCTACAAACTATACTATATACGTATATATACATATATATATATATATATATATATATGTTTTTCGTTGTTATAATATATTTCCTCGAACTTCTAACAATGGCACAGCAAGCGTTTGATCAGTGGTGTGTGTTTCAGTGAAGTACAAGGGTTTAACAGATAAGAAATGTAAATACACATTAAGTCTTTTAAACAGCGCTTTCAGTATATGAATGCGCAAAGTGGATAAGATCGGTTATATATTTACAGTATCAGGCATGTTTAAACAGTTTCTTATATAAATAAACGTACTTACAAATATATGCAGAGAATAACCGTTCGACATATAATGATCAAATACTTGCATAATAAAAATATCCATGTTAATATTTAACAGATCTGTAGGTCCACTATCATGAAAAATTTATTTTTATCTAGTAAAAATCTTTCGTTAACTCACTATCCTCTAGCAGTAAAGCTAATGTTTCGAGCGACTCTAGAAACAAGACGCCGCCTTCAATCGAATCCTTCCATGGTGTAATAATCGACTGGGCTGGTAGCTTCCAGTTGGGATTGTATTTATTCCAGAAGACATCAAACGGTTGCGTATCGAATAGATGAAGTCTCATATCACAGGCGATTGTCATGAGCAGTAAATCAAATATAAATTGCGCTTTTGGTAGCACGTCGTTTTCTTATTATGATGCTGCATACTCTATATGATTTTTACAGTCACGTATGTCCTAGCACATCAACGATTTATCGCATATTTTACAGTATATCTCAGCACCATTATAATATAAATCGGGACATTCATCAATAAACTTTCGCACTGCGTCATCCAATGGTCTCGTGTTTCACATATGTCATACTTAATAATTAGCTTTACATAAAGATCTCCTCAGTACTAACTATAATTCTACACTTCATCTGTTTTATTACATTACACTAGTGAGGTTGCTGCAAATTCAGTGCAAATCTGGCCCGCGGGAAGACATCCCAACTCTGCTCATAACTGCGACTTGAGCTAATCGAATTACCAGAAACGCAGAAATATTTATATTTTCGAAATAATAGAGTTATTATAATCACATTTGCAGTAATAAGCCAAATTTGTTAGGACAAACGCCATCGTAAACAAATTTTAAAAAAATGTTTCTTTATTAATAATAAATTAATGCCAATCATTTATCAAAAGATCATAATGAATTGATTATGAGCTACTATTTATTTATAGTGATGATACAAAAATATACGCGTTAAGTACAATAATCTGTGTCCGAAATTCTGTTGCTTAGTAACATTATAGGCATGTTATTTTTATATTAATAAATTATATATAATTAGATTATTACGTGCTTATGGATTAAAAATAAATCTTTTTAGGTTGCATGGCAGTTGTTAAAAATTGCTATAAATTTATTTTAACTAAAATAAATATAGTTTGTGCTGAGTTTGTCAATTAAAGTATAATACATACATTTATTTAACTAATTACCATTGTTATATAGTTCGAAATTTGAATTGGGTAGGATTTTTTTGTAAAATTCGAACCTCTAGTAAATATATACATACACTACCGTCCATAAGTTTGTGTGATTAAACTTATGGCCGGTAGTGTATGTATATATTTACTAGAGCTTCGAAGATAATTGTAATTGCGCAATGATATTAAAGAGACTGTTTATTTTCATGTCAAATTTATTTATAAAATACTAAATTAACATATAATTCAAGCAATTGACATTATTAACCTAAGTAATATTATAATAAGTTAGCTTAAATTTTATTTCGTCAAAGTAACCACCCCTAGCTGCATTCACGGCTTCACAAACACGTGGCATTCGTTCAACTAGTCGGTCGAGATATTCCTCATATTTACAGTTCCATGCATTCTGTAACTTACCTCAAGACTGTTTGGATCGTGAACTGCGTAAAATACCTCCTACTAGCAAGACAGATCTTGCTAGTAGGAGGTATTTTACTCAGTTCACGATTCAAACAGACCCATAACAGCTCTATCGGATTGCAGTCCGGGCTTTGCAACCCCAAACCATCACATTTCCATCACCGTGTTTCACTGTTTTAACAACACATTCATCTAACATTCTCTCCCCGACACGACGACGAACAAAAATACGGCATTTATTTCCAAAAATTTCAAACTTGAATTCATCTGTCCATAAGACTTGATTCCATTTTTCGACAGTCCAGTACCTGTGTGTTCCCGCCCAGGCCAGTCTTTTTGTTTATGTTGCGCAGACAGACGTGGTTTTTTTACTGCTACTCGACCTCTAAGTCCAACTTCAGCTAAACGGTGTTTGGTTGTTGTTACGCTAACCGTGGCTTCGTGGTGTACGTTATATTGTGCTGCTATTTCCGGGGCTGTAAGGTGACGATTGCGCAAGGACATTAATTTCAGATATTCATCTTCTCTTTTAGTAGTTATCATCGGCCGTCCACTGCGTTTTCGGTCCCCGAGTTGGTTAGTTTCTGCCATTCTCTTTGTAGTTTGACGATCACAATACTCGGAAACTTTTTTCTTGCCCTTTGTTCAAGAGCTAGTTGCTTTCTCCTTGCCATGTTTTAAATACAATTAAAAAAAATACACTCACTCGACAGCACTTGCTGACACATCATTAACAACGTGAATACTGGGTATTCACTGTGTAATAGACATAAAATATACCCTTACAAGCGCACAAATATCAGGTAAAGACTGGCTATTACGTCCACGTAATAAACCATACAGTAAACAATTCCGAGTAAGGGTTAATCTCCTTGACACCCTCATTATATTTTTACCTGAATATTATTGCTTGAAATAGAAAATAAGGCGTGCACTCGTTTATACAAAATACTTCGGTCAAATAACGTGCAAATATGTAAAATGATTTGAGTTTGGATAAAATTTCAATATATTAATTTAAATATTTTATTTCCTTCTGCAATTAAAATTATCTGCAGTACGATTAAACTTATGGACGGTAGTGTATATCTCATTATACTAATTACCAGTACGCATTGCCCAACCTTTCCCCTAAATTGGATCAATAGGCGACTGATTTATCCTCTACAACTTTTTAAACACAGATTTTGTGTTAGGCGTTTTTTCAGTTCCCTACCCCAATATAAGCTGCTTGTAAAAGACTGATTTTATAGACTTAGGAGCTAAATTGTATGTTAACAATATTTTGTTTATCAAGGTTAACTAAGAAAGAAAAAATAAATGTAAACTTACTGATTTTGATAAGAGAAATGTTCAATTCTAGAATTAACAACATGCCGAAGAATATGTGTATACGTATATATTTATAATTATTAAACTAAAATCTACGATATTATAAGAAACACACATTTAGTATGCATTGGTATATTAAAGAAATTTCTATTTTCTAGTTTCATCATTATGTTTGGCATGGCTAACGTATCAATTATTAATTAAAAGCCCTATGGAAACACCCGACAAATCAAGAATTTCTTTGTATATATTGGTAGTTGCGGCCAATGTTGTCCTAATGTTCTTTCTTTTGCTCGTATGTATGTTCAAGTATTGGACAAAGTTTTGGACAGTATGCATACAAAAGTACCAAAGGAATGAAGATAACGCTGACGACCAAGCAAGTGAGACATTTAGTACAAATATCGATTTAGCAGTATAAGAAAAACCACATTATTTTCGCACGTTTATTTTTATAATTGATAAATATATAAATCGACCTTTTTATTCCATAAATCAAAAAAGTTTGAAAAATTCTAATTGTAACCGCGATCTCACGTTAACGTCTTTGGTATACGGAGAATAATGATATTCGAATCTTCTAACGTGCCGAAAATTGCATTATTGAAGCAGATATTAAATTAAACCAACATCGGTTTCAATTAATATTATTATACGCTTGTATAATAAACGATTAAAACCTATTGGTCTAAGACACATACCTGGTTAGCGCGAGATCACGAGTTCGAGACTCGTCATGCACCAGAATTTTTTTCAAAAAGTTTCTGGATTATATATGTGATGTAAAAAGAGTTTAAAATTAGAATTTTTCAGTTTCGCATCGCAATAGCACATAATATTATATGAAGCCAAAAGGAGTATATTTATTACTGTGCAATTATATATAAGTATTTTATTTATGTATGACGTACTTAGTAAAATAGTTAAATTTTTCAATTTTCTACTTAAATGAAAGCCAAACTTTTGGTATAGAAAATAGATTCGTTAAAGCCAATAGTAATATAAATTTGAATTATTTTCTTCTATATATTTTCTTCTTATTCTATTTTCTACACCTAAAGTTTCCCTTTCATTTAAGTAGAATATTGGATAAATATACTTACTTGGATAAATATCACACTTTTTTAGGGTTGTTTATTATATGTGCTTGTGCAGTAAGTGATTTTAAATTTATTTTAAATATGGTTTTGAAAATTAAAAAGAAAAAGAAAAATTAATCGAAATAACTTGACGAATTGATTTGTATTTTTTTTTTACTATCATCTAAGCGACATATGAGCGATATAAAAATATAATAAGTATAGATACTGTTAATGAACTAGAAAATTCGATTTTGTATTAATATTTTGATGGATCTTTGCTTATCACTGTCAAACGCTTTAGGTTTGTTGGTCAATTATCTTTTAAAGAAGTTCAGTAACACTTTCTTAAGTATTTCTCTCTTTTAATGGTATTGATTATGGTTTTTCTTTATAAAGATATATTAATGTTTCCGTCGCTTTTCACTTTTTTCTCTCTTAATCTACGCGTTCCTATTTCTTCTCTTTCTTTTTTCAGCAAGCTTTAGGACCATTATTTACACACTCTTAACGACAATAAATAGAAGGTATTTTTTTATGTACGTACATACGTGACTTTTAGCAAATTTTTGATTGATATCGAATTCTAATTGTTTCGCGTTTTGCCTTCCTATCATATGTTCTTGAATATGTTCCTTGCTTAGACTGATATAAAATAGTCAAGTCATTTCGAAACCATAGTTTCAACGCAGATTATTAATTATTCCTCTGGATATGTTGAAACAAAATGGATATTGCCATTTGGCTGGTACAGAAAAAATATTTATTATTTTATAATAATTTAAAAAAGGCATATTACTAAATACTTTTACATACATGAAATTTTATAAATTCATTGAATATTAAGTATTTGTATGCCTAAGACGAATAGGTATTTCCTTGATCCGTAACGAATGAAGAAGTATTCAGTTTCTGTAATACTTTCGTTACTATTTTCAAAGGTTTAAGAAATGTCATCCAATTTTTAATTGTTATGTACGTATCTGTTTTAAGTCAAAAGTGTAGATGTGTCCCAGCTTACTCTTCCTCCTTCCGCTTCTTCATATTACATATATAATATACAATATATGTATATTGAATCCTTATATAACTGTAAATCGTCAATAAAGTTTTCGTTGTCTGTTACTGTTGCATAATTGCCTTGTTCTTTGTTTTTCATTTGTCTATATAACATTTTGTTTGTTGCTTGTTATCGTTGATATGTATGTTTATCCTTTAATCTACATGACATTTCTATTTTAAAGCCAGAAATGGGCTTATTTCATAATATACCTATTAATTGTTAATAAGTAAAAGGATTATTTCTTATGCTTTATGGACTAAACATTTGCATACATATTAGCCTTTTACTTTTATTCGTGCTCGTTTCATAATTAAGAAACGGAATGCATTTCAAATTGTATACGCGAAAAACTATTATTTATATTATCTATACAATTAGTTAAAATTAGTTAAAACTGTAGTTTAATTTGTAAGTATTAATATTTAATGCAATGATACACTACCAATCATAAGTGTTTGCCCACCTAGAAGGTAATAAAAAGCAAATGTACTTCTTAAGAAAGTATTATTTCAAAGAATTTTGACAAATATTCTTTTAAATTTGATTAAATTTTTGGTGAGTCGATGTGACCACCTCTAGATTTTATTACTGCCTGTCGCAATCTCGACATTCTCTCTCTAGTAATTTTGCCAGTTTCCCTTTCTATTTTTGATGTGAATGTGGAGCTAATTTTCTTACTTGTCGGTCCAGTTCATCCTATAACAGCTCTATATTTTTCATAAAAACAATTATTCCTTGTCGTTCTAATACTTTTAAATACCCCCGATAAAATTTGGATGTGTGTTTGGGATTGTTGTCTTGCTTGAATACAAAGCCTTCTCTAATTAGTAGTGTTCCAGAGGAAATGGCATTCAGTTCAAAAATTTCTCTGTACCGTTCTTTTCTTAGAATACCTTCTATTTTAATAAGATCGCTTACAGATGTTCCAGCAAAACAACCCCAAGTCATTACTGATCCTCCCCCATGCGTAGTGGTGGATGCAATGCATGATTTGAGAACTCATTCTCCCGCCGAATTTCAGATAAGTGTTCTTTTTGAACTGAAAATCTCGATTTGGATTCGTCGAACCAAAGCACTTTTTTTCCGCTGTTCCAGCATCCAATCCTTGCGTTGTCTTCCCCAGGTTAATTCTATTTTGCTTGTGTAATAGCGGCTTCCGCACAGCATCTTTCCTGAACAGTTTTCCTCTGCATAATCTCTTTTCACCATTGTGACTCTGACTAGTTTACTTCGATTAATGTTTGTCTCTGCTGCATTTTCCAATATTTCCAGTTTTTCGTCAATTTCTTTTACTTAACAAAACCATTGTTCGATCATGTATTGGTGTTGTTATTTCTGGTTAGCCTAGCCGCTTTTTATTCAATAAACTGCTAGTTTCTTCATATTTTTTTAGTATTATAGTTCACAGTTCCTCGGCTTAAGTTCAGTAATTTTACGATTTGTCTATTACCTTTGCCAATATTATGATGACATTATATGCTACGTGTTTGAACATAGTTCTTCTCTACAAAACATTATTCAAAATATCGATTTTATTTAAAAATTATGCAGAAACACTACGACACGAACTCTTTATACTTCGAAAGTAAAATGAAAACTAAAACCTTGACACAAATACGACACCTCTCCTTACTTGATTTATGGCCAAATGTAAACGCATTTAAAATTTTCGAGAAAATGCCTTTATTTAATCGCCTTACCTGAGTTGTAAAATGGTCATTGTCGATAATATAATTTTAATGTACATAAATACACGAATACCAAAGAATATGCTGCATTATAATATCTTTTAATTAAATATTGGTTTTATTTTAATAATATGAAAATATACTTATGATCGGTACTGTATATACATATATGTGTTATGATGTTAATAAATGTGTTTGTATGATTGTCATAAAAAAATTCTTGTACTAAGTTATTAAATCCTTTTTTTATTTCTCTTCTCTCAGGGTTCGTGATGGATTCGGGTGCCTTTGTGAAACAAATACTTTCCCGAATTTAGTATTTTTATTAATAGCATATCATAAAACTCTTCTACGTTTGTCATTATATATCACATCATAAGCAAATTAAACCTCAAACCAAACAGTGTCTCGTTTTCCTTCTCTCTCGTAATTTATAAAAAAAAGCTCGTCTACTTATTTCTTAAAAATTTTCTTCTTCTACTGAACTTGCTCTAGCATTTTCGTGCGTTATTTAAAATATAGTGAAACTTATTTGAAAATCTATTTAAAAATACCTATAAAATGAAATTATTTCTGCACTTAATATTTCTTCGTCTGATTCACTCACATGACATGCTCCACTGACTAATTTTTCGTCGATTTATTTACTGACGATCTGATGATCTGATAGTGACGAATTCAGTCAGTCGTATTGGATCGGAAGATCTGTGTATTTCTCATTTTGTAATATACCCATTATATAAGTATTTATTGATAAAATATCCTGCAGAGAGTTAAAGTAAAAAAAAGATATTTTAGAATGTGGAAGCTTTTTTATGGACCAAAAGTATTATAGATTAAAATGTTAATCGTATTATTATTATATGTTAAATTTTAATTATGCTTTTGCTTTTAAGCCTATATATAATATTTAAAATCCTTTCAATAAATTTTGTAAAATTATCATATTACATTATATTAAATTGCATATGCAGTACTTATTTGTTTTATTTACTAGAATTTACCTTAAAATATAAAAGAAATTGGCTTATTAATATAAATACCCAGGCTTATGAAAACCATGCATCATCAGTGAAGATGACTTTGTGGAAGTTTTCTATTTCCGTTTATGTTAACAAGTCAATTACCAACTTGTAGTTGTAAATCTTATCTAACGATGTGTAAATTGTACCAACAGAAAGGTTAACTTGTTGTCTAATTTTCTTAAAAAGTCATGAGTTTCAAGAAACAACTGTACTACCCTTTCAAGAGTTTTTCTTTAATTTTATACAATCCAGTATAAAATTTGGACACTCAATTTGAAAAATCATTGCAAAATTTCTGCATTATATATGTATTATGCAAAAGACGGTTAAAATTTCTCAGTTTCGTATCACAAAATAAAAATAATAATCTTAATTAGTCTAACAGCAATTACCACTTACAGGACAGTAATAAGATATAATTTTAGTGTAGATCTTACACATAAAAATATACTATATAGTGCCACATACAGGAAGATAGAAAATAAATATAATTGAAAGATTAATGAGAATCAGCTGGAATACTGTATAAAATTACTATTACATTACACAATAACAAAACCTACACATTATTTATAAAAACATTCGTTAATGCAATTGTTATGTGTGTATAACGCAAAGATTAATTTGAAATATATAATTTTGAAACTTGTTAAAATTCGTTCATTGTTGACTTTATCAAAGCATTTGTTTCCGTCCTATAAGTAGCAAGGATCGTGTATTAGAAACAGGTACATTAAAGCCAATAAAAACCAGTATCACTGGACAGTTTATTTCATTCAACAACAGTTTTGAAAAAAGTCTACCACGGTGAGTTTCATGGCCACAAGATAAAGACTGTATTTTGTGGAGATTCAAAAAATTATTGTAGTCTGTTTCTTGCTCAGGACAAGTGCCAGTCACTCTGTCGGAGAAGTATTTCAAGATCTTCTTCTGGATTCTCTCGGCGAATATTTAAGTTATCATATGTTGTTATAAGTTAACATATGTAATAAGGAAACCACACCAAGGACACATACACTTGCATCGTACCAGAGCATAGTATAAAGTCTTGATTGCAGCAAAGTGCAAATTGCTTTAAAGTGTTTATATGATCTAATTAGAAAAGGAAGAAATTTTGAAGATTTTCGACGAAACATGCTGGTAGAAATTGAGTTGAGAAATAAAAATTATACCCAAATTATCGACACCGGATCTTTTAGTTACTAACTCGGATTTGGCAGAATAATCAAACATTATAGGAGAAGGACATTGTGTTTATAAAACAATACAGTATTTATAGACATTCGTAAAAGTTTTATTATGGATACACCATTCTTCAATTATATAAAGCTTTAATCACTGAAGGTTGATATGTAACCTCTTTCCACATTAATTTTCGTATTCTGTATACGTATTTCGCACACGGAGTGTGCGTTTTGGCTTTCAACGGTACAGGTGTGCGGAATTTGTTTTCGTATGCGTATTTTGCCGTTGTTTTACAGGTGCGACGCTGTTTAGTAATCTGCTGATGATGACTTAGTGGTCGAAATATGTACACAGACTAAAATTAGTGTGGAAAGGGGTTATATATTAACCTTGAGTGATTCATCAAAGTAGTACGGAGTACGGACTATATTATGTATTTTACAATCATCAACATATCTCAGGAATTCACAGTTAAACTTATCTAAGAGATCATTGATAATGATGTTAAAAACTAAATGTCCGAAATTTGAATCCTGACATTCACCAAAAGATAATGGAAAAATGTTAGACAAAAATCCATTGAAAAACACATAGCCAGAACAATAGGCGAGGTACGGTGACGTCAACAGAACCAGTGCAGGACAAAAATCAAATCAATACAGCTTTGGAAAGACGTGCATGTGGTGTATGGAATCATATGCTTTAGAAAAATCCGACGTCAACTTGTCGATTATAAATCGCCGAAACAAGAAATTGAGTAATGGTCACTGACTACAAGTTGATCGCCCAGATATGAATCCATGTTGCTGACAAGATAAGAATGGTGTAACCTGTCTGTAAATTTTGTAATATAAGATTTGTTCAAGAACTATATCAAAATTTGATAATATACTTATTGGTTTATAATTACCAATGTCGGTTCTGCCATTTTTTTATTTTTTAGATACTTAGAAACAGTGGCGGCTCGTGAGTATTTGACATGGTGAGGCAGATAGAATAATAAATATTCAAAATTGTTTACAATTGATTAATAAACTCTATATACCTACTACATATAAAAACAGTTTATATATATTTATATATATATATATAGGGCTTCCAGTACAAACAGGGCTGCCAGACGTGAACTGAGCCCTATATCGCGCCCCATTCGATTTTTAAGGGAAAACGAAGTTTCAAAGCAAACCCTTGTGAAACGAAAATAAATATTCTAAAAAATCAAACAAATTCTAAAAACATTAATCGAAAATAAGAACTCAATCTTCTAGGATTTAAAAATAAAAAATAAATACATTCCTATTATAATATAAAATTTAATAGTATAACAAATATATACATATATATGTATATATATATAAATCAACAACAATCCAATAACAAAATTTCAAAATTACATGCAAAATGAAAATATTTTAAAATACAGAGAATTTCCTTTATTGGCATTGCACGTAGAATTACGTTTAATAGATTTTACTTCTTGTATAGCAAAGGTATCCTCCGGTTTTTTGTGTTAGCAAAATAATCAATTACATCATTATAAAATCGTTCATCCCTCGTCATCGTTTTAACCAATTCCTTTTCGATTGCAATTAGTGCACAGTTACTAAGTCTTTGTTGTCCAATTGTATTTCTAACATACGATTTTATACGTTTCAATGTGGAAAAACTTCGCTCAACGGACGCGGAAGTTACCGGTATGGTAACTACTATACTTAGCAATTTAAAAAGTTCTGGCATACAGATGGCTAACTTTTGTTCGTGCATAAATCTTAACATTTCACATGGTGTTTTAGAATTACCAAGGAGTTGCATGTCACTATAAATAACAGCTAATTCATTCTTTAATTGAATTTGATCAAAAAATTTATATTGTTCAAACAAATTATTTAAGAGCCTCTGAGGAAATGCCTTCGAATATTCTTCAAATTTACTTTCTGTTAATAAATCAAAAAAAGCAAGTTTTTCTAAATCAATAAATCTAATTTCAATTTGACTAATAAACGTATCTAGAATTTCGAAAAATAATTTTCTATAATTTTGTTTAGTATCTGGAACGTCATCAATTCTACGCCTTTTATGTGCAACAGATTCGCCAGACATCGAATTTTCGTATACAGTACTGAAATATGTATCACACTCCCGAAATTCTCTAAACTTATCAAGCAAAAAACGTAATTATTATTATTATTATTGAAATTTCTGTTAGACTTACCGTGTATTGTAAGAGATTTTGATAAACCAGGGTTTGGTCTTGGAAGGTTTTTGACATATAATTGATCTTCTACCGATAGAACAACGAACGTATTTCTTATTAAAAAATCTACAATGTCTTGTGTATTTCTTACATTTTCTAAATCCATATTCACAATTTTTAAATCACTGAAAATATCACTAAACAAATATTAAAATATTTAACCTAACTTTGTTATTCCCCCAAGTTTTAACTGCTGTAATTTGCGATTCGGGCCGAGAATGTCAGCCTCGAGTATATTCGGTAGTTCGGCGATTGTGATTCGATGAGAGGCTCAGTTTAAATTGGCTTCAGACTAAATAATACATACATACATTCATTGATATCTAAATAATATCTACTTGAAACAATAAAAATACTCCTGTTAAAACTTAAAACATATTATTTGCGTGGAGGAAATATTGAGAAACTGTACAAGAAGAATGTAAACCTTTAGACATCTTTATATCATTAAATAAATACTTAATTTATCCTATTAATAATGCTTTCTATATTATTAAAAAATTCAAAAATCTCACAATAAAGTTAGAAAAATCTATTAACTTTTTGAATATTTTTTCTTCTTTGTTATCTTAAATATGTAGCTAATACTTTACTGTAATTTCCATAGAAATTGAGAATTTTTTTGACTGCTGTAGTGTGTTATAAATTTTCAATGAGAGGCAATGAGTGGCCGGGCCTCAAATATTCGTGTTTAGTAGGGATATACATAGATCAAGCATGAAGTTGGTCGGGGCAAATATATGCGCTCGTACATTCGCACGGAATTAAAATGAAATGATAAATTTGTACTTTGCTTGTAATGCCGGTTTATTTAAAACTATTTTCTTATTGTTTATAAGATAAATTCTGAATAAAAGATGATAATTAATTTATAAAGAATTTTAAAAGTATACATATTATTCTTGTTATAATTCCAAGATTTAGATGGTGAGGCACTGCCTCACCTGCCTCACCTGACCAGCCGCCACTGCTTAGAAATAAGGACATATTTATAATTAAATTAAAATTGGGTATATGATCGTCTCCAGTAGAGATTATGTTTAGCTGCACGAAAAATCACATCATCAACTGTAATGTGTCCAAGAGAAAAAGATAGATATTGCTGGACATCACTGACGACACGCTATCACTTTTATCGAAGGACTTGGAAAATTTTTCAGAAATCTTATTGACACTTATCCCTGGCTGCGTAAGTTTCTCCTCTTATCAATTATATATTCCAAAATTCTAAATGTCAAACGTTTCTTGTTGACAAACTTCCATAATATTTTCAGGTTACCTGTAATGTTAGTTTCAATCTGAGATCACTAAGGATTATAAGCATATTTAGTTTCATGCTTAAGCAGCTGCCTTAATCTACTAAACTCTTTATAATAGTGAAGGAATTTGGTAGATTTCCATTTTTGAAAGTAGAATTCCTTCATGCGTGTTAACGCGTTCACATAACTAATAAACCAAACAGGATATTTCCTATTCAAAGCTCTCATTTCAGAAATGGAGCGATCCAGGATAGAATAAAGAGTTTCATGGAAAGCACCCATAGCCAAATCGATATCATTGAACTTCTAGAGGAAAGACAAGTTGTACATTGTTAATTGAGAACATAGTGTAATAGAGTCAGCGGCACGAAGGTTATCATTCGACGAAAAATTGTCTGTCTTCAGCGTACTCCTTAATTGAAATATCACACACAGAGCAGGGTGTAGTACATCTTCCAAAACCAATAGCAATGCACCCCTATCAATCTCTACCAGGTAGTCCAAATTAGTGAATGCTAAAGTCAAGCAACCTTTTCATAAATTAGTTATCCAATTAATCTGGCACAGATTTAAAGTTTCGTTGAAACGTTTGAAAGTTATAGTCTTTCTTTTTCTGAGTCAGAACTATTAAATTTGGGAGCTTTATTATCGCCAATAATAACTAACCGCTTATCCGCTGTCGCCACCGTATATCGGGCATTACGATACAGTATGAATAAAGAGTAATAAGCAATATATTATATCTTCTTCTGGGCTTCCGGGCTGGAACCGCGTCACTGGTATAACTGCCGATGTTTGGTATCCACCCGTATGTGACATCTTTAGGGCTCAACTACTGCTACTGTCTGTCGCACTGAAACTGATTGTCATTTTACAATATTAAACAAAAAACCAAACGTCGAGACGCCGATTCTTTCGAGGATTTCTGTCCAACATCGTGGGGACCCCAAGAATCTCATATTACCCATATATACGAGGGAGCGTTTTTATATTCGCGGAATGGGGGACAAGGGGTGGAAATAAGAAAACCAAATTATTTTTCTTTTTCAATATATTCACCTGCAAGACGGATACATTTTTCACATCTTTCAATTAATTTATTTATACCCTCATAAAAAAATGGTTTCTCTTTATCTGCAAAATACGCAGAAACTGCCTCCTTGACTTCATCATCGGCAGTAAATTTTTTACCCCGCAGCTCTTTTTTCATTTTCGGAAACAGGTAATAATCACTCGGGGCCAGGTCTGGGCTGTAGGGTGGGTCATTCACAATTTCGAAGCCCACCTTATGCAAGGCAGCTAACGCAACGCGGCTATTGTGGACGGGCGCGTTGTCGTGCAAAAGAAGAACACCTTTTGTCAATTTTCCCCGTCTTTTCTCTTTAATGGTTTCTTTTAGTCGCTCGAATATTGAAGCGTAATATTCTCCGGTTATAGAAACACCTTTATCTTTATAATCAATCAACAATATTCCTTCCGAGTCCCAAAATACCGTTGCCATGAGTTTCCCAGCTGATTGTGAGACTTTAAATTTCTTGGGAGGTGCTGTGCCCTTTTTATGCCACTGTATGGAATCTTGTTTGGACTCAGGTTCATAATGATGAACCCAAGTTTCGTCTCCAGTAACAATTCCACTCAATACACCATCCTTGTCTTCATTACAGAGGTCCAAAAATACACGCGAACACTCTACGCGCTGTTGTTTTTGCGGCGGCGTGAGCATTCTCGGCACCCATCTTGCGCTGACCTTAGACATGCCGAGATGATCGTGTAGGATTTTAAAAATTGTTGTATCGGATACTCCAACCGTTTCTGCGAGTTGTTTCTTCTTTAGTCGAGCATCTTCGAGTACAATTTGTTCAACTTTTTGGATAAGTGCTGGCGTGGTCACCTCAATGCTCCTGCCCGGCCTCGGGTCGTCTTCAAGGGATTCCCTTCCTTGTTTAAATAAACTATGCCACTTGTACACCATGGTTTTTCCTGGACAAGAGTCGCCGTAAACCAATGACATCTCATTCATTATGGTCGCGACTGATTTTCCTTGCCTGGTAAGGAACTTTATAACGGCACGATATTCGATTTTTTCCATATTTCACTTTTCACTCCTGATTATGTTACTTGGTTGACGATAACTCAAAGACTAACTGTCTAATAACAATGAAACTTCGTATTTATACTAATCATGAGTCGCTGCACAGGCCACGCCCCCAATGCGCCTACTCACCCCTCTACACCCGCTCATTCCACGAATATAAGAACGCTCCCTCGTATATATAAACTATGTTCACAGTTGTAAATATACAACTGTATAAGTTATTGCATCTAATTTCATTATTTTTCTAAAATACATTTTATATTCAAATGAGATATATTACATATTTTATTTATTTTACACAAAAAGTTTGAATTTAAAACCATGTAGTTCTATATGCATACTTTTGTCTAAAATTTTAATATTTTTGAATGCTGGTTATGTTTTAAATTTAAATATGCGAAAGTGAACATCAGTTTTATTTTTGATGAATATTTATGCTTAGTTTATGATCAATCGTTTTATATGTTTTAAACGTATTGTAAATTTGAATTTGATTTTCAATAAATCTTAATATTTTGTTATGCAATTAATTGTATTATTTATGCGAATGTTATGTACAGCTGGAAATTAGTCTTAGTTGATTAGAAAGAACGCACGCACAACCTGCAATTTTATACAAGCAAAGTTTTTAGATAAGAGTCTGAAATTAAAAATATTGCGCCTCTGAGAGTATATCACTTATTTGACGTACGAGTGTCACAGCAACACGTATAATAATGACAACCCTTATCCTAATTTCTTTCGTAAATAGGGCGTATTGTATGTTATTGTATGTATGGGTGATGAACAATAGAGATATGAACGAAAGCAAGGGATAAGAATGAGAGGAAGGCCAATGGATAGGTGATCGCTAGCGAAGTAAATAATATAATGGAGAGGTTGCCGACAGAACAACGTTACGATCTTCTGGAACACATAAGATAGACGAAATTGTTTAAAATTTTGTAGACACTCCAATGCCATCAATAAGATACCATGATTTACAGAATTAAAGTATTTATATTATTGTCAATAACTACTTTCCTAGAATCCATAACAAACAATTAAATACTTTTGTTATTGAAATTTAAATTGAAAAACATATTCCTACTTGCACACATTGGATTCTATTGTGTGATTATGGTGATTAATATTACATTTAAATAATAAATTTATATCTCTTGTGAGAATATTAAAATTTATATGTGTAATCCTGATTTGCATATGTAACTCAAACAGGTTCAAATCTAGAAGCGTTCTCAATATGGACCTGGTACCTGCTAATTTATAGTTAGCTTAATTATTAATTACACAGGCCAACCATTAAAAAACTTTTTTTATAAATTTGGCTCTCCCTTATGTTTTATATGCTGAATCCAAAAATGAATTTTAAAATACCACAGGACGTAAAGTTTCCTCGCACGTTTACTTGAAACAAAAAGCGGCGTGAGGTTCATTTAAACAAGTTGTTTTGAAGTTTTCAGGCAATCAGAAAGACCCTAATTACGAAAATATAGTTGAAAACATTTAGAGAACTTGGATGTAACATGACTGTGAAGGTGCATTTTTTACACTCACATTACATTTTTTCCCTGACAATCTTGGAGCTGTAAGTGAGGAACATGGGGAGCGTTTCCACCAAGATATAAAGGAGATGGAAAAACGGTATCAGGGTCGTTGGAATGTCAACATGATGGGAGATTACTGTTGGACCGTTCTATGAGCAACTCCAGAAGCATAATATAAAAGGAAAAGCTACATTCGAACTTTTACCATAAAGAGGTTGAAGAAATACAAAACTTTAGATTAATAAGTAAAAAACTGTTCATATTCAAACTCACACTACCATTGTAATAATAAAATGTTAAATTTATCAATTATACTATGATAATAAATTACGTACATTTAAATCTGAAAAGCTAAAACGTACGTTTGGCTTTCAGCGGTACGGATCGCGTTCGGAATTTGTTTTCGTACGGGTATTTTACCGTAGTTTTCCAGGTGCGACGCTGTTTAATTATCTGCTGATAATAAACTAAGGGGTTATATATCAACCTTCAGTGATTAACTTACAGTATTGTACAAATTAATGGAATCAAACACAATATAACTAAGAAAACCGTTTATTTGTCATATAATCACGATGAGATGGTATAAAATTATAAATTACTAGTAATTTAATAAGAGATATGCCCTCCTTTGGCTACGATGATAGCCTGAACTCTTTTCGACATGGAATCTATTAATTTTTGACAGTTTTGCTTTATTTTCTCGTCCCGAAGCCACACCTGAATTACTGCTTCTATCAATTTTGTCTTCGTTGTACAGTCCATTTTATGTAACCTAGCCTTACAAATGGCCCTCAGATTTTCAATTGGGTTTAAGTCTGGAGAATTGCCAGGCCAGTTGAGGAGAGTTATTCCTTTTTCCTTGAAATATTTGACCATAACCTTCGATTTGTGGCATTGAGCTGAGTCCTGTTGGAAAATTGCACCTCCGTTTAGCTCACATTTCTTTAGATCTTTTCCCAAATACTTAATCAGTAGCTCTTTATATTTCTGGCTGTTCATCAAGCCTTGTATAGGTACCAGCGATCCAGTCCCCATGTACGAAAAACATCCCCAAAACATCTTCTTTACAGGATGTTTGACAATCTGATCGATATGAGCTGCAGTGGGTTTTTCATCTCCACTTTTTCTCACGAATTTTTATCGCTGCCCCTGCACCAAAGAATGGGACTCGTCTGAGAACAACATCTTTCTCCAGTCTTCCTCATTTCATTCGGCATATTTCTTGGCCCAAATAAGCCTCTGCTTCATCATTCGTTGAGTGAAGAGTTGCTTCTTCCGTGGTCGAATGGCTTTTCTTCCAGACTCTAAAAGTCTCCTACGAACTGTCGTGTCATACACTTTCACTCCAGCGTCGGCTAAGTCTTTTTGTAGTTCAAAACTACTTTTTCTTGGGTTCAGCTTGCTATTTCTGACCAAAAAAGCGACCTCCCGGGGTATCATCTTCCTTTTTCTCCCACCTTTTCCGGCTCGTTTCACTTCAGCTATTCCGATATTCTTTTTTTGCTTTAGGATCTTACCACATTCCTGAGCAATATCTCTCTGTGTCATTGAAGTGCGCTCACTTAATCTCACAATCTTCTAACGTTTTGTCGGCGTGATATCCATATCACGAACAACCTGTAAAAACACAATATAAATCAAATTTTGAACTTTGAAAGAGTATATGTGAACAAACTCTCTAAAACGCACTGAATAACTGTGTAATGTGTTCCTAGTGATATAGGTTATGTTTTTTGACATAAAACTACTGTCAGAACTGACCTAACGATGTTGCCACATGCAGAAAACTAAAAAAATAGTCATGATTCCATTAATTTGCACAATACTGTAACTCTATATTTTAATATTATACTATCATACCCAAGATGAAGATTGCGAAACATTGGTTCGCGGTAGAAAAAAACTGATTAAAAATTTGGATGCAGCACACCAAAATACAAAAGAAACAGATTGAACTTGGGGACTTTCTTTGTCAATATTACGCTGTTGTAATCTTGTTTTAGAACATCTGTAGACAAGTTTTAATAATTGGTCAAGAGTTTACTAATTATTCGCTATCTATTCGCAATATTTCTGCGAATTAATAAAACTTTTATAGTTTCATTTCGAAAGAATATTTGTAGAAATTCCTCTTTATGGCGTAGAAATGTTAAGTTTGCACAACCTTCATGATCTTGAATTTGTAAACAAATTAAATACAATCAACTGTTTAACATAATTTAAAAATAAAATAAATTGAAACTAATCATGTTTTGTCTCTAAGAAACTAGTAATATTAGGAAATATGAGTTGGTATACGAACGTTATCTCTCAAAAGCATTTATAATCGATGTCGGATGTATGCGGGATAACATTGTTTGTCAACACTTTGTGAAGTGATTATAACGTGTTTTTTATAGAAGGTGAAACTTTTTTCTTCTTTTATCTCGTTTAAAATATTTGTAAATCTTGCTTTTTATAATATTTTTCTTTCGGAATATTATAAATGGTTTATTAATAATTATTTTTAATTAAATTACTAAATTAGTTCCTTTAGAACTTATATGAGTCATATTACAGCACTCACAAATAATTTTTACAAATAAATTTGAAAATTATTAAATTTCAAATATATATATATATATATCAATTGGATAATATTTTGCGAAATGTGTAGGCCATAATCAACCCATTATTTTATTGTGTATATATAGTGGTGCTATATTTTTTCGAGAAATATTGTAATATTTATTACGTAAAACCATGCAAACTGAAACAGTTGTGTTATCTATCTGAACCGAATATTTTGTTTTATGTTGTATGCATTCAATTACTTCGAAAAATTGTCCAAACTGATAAAAGTAAATTAAATGAATTGATTGTTACCAAGTGGTGATACTTAAATTTTTATCATTTTTTACAATTGAATTAAGATAAAATTGCAAAAGTATTAGATGATAGCGTAGAAATTAATTTGATAAAAATAACCTCTTCAAATCATAGCTTACATTTACTTTCGACAAATTTTAATTGAGTAATATTTTGAAAATTATAGTACATAATATAAACAATGTTATAATACACTTATGACCTACAACGTCTGGTAATTAAATTAGCTTACCCTACATTTAAAGTTTTAACGAAATAAAATTCTGAAAATTATAGTACATAATGTTCATATATACACATGCTACTGTAACTTTTCTTTGGATTATCGGCCCCTTAATTTAACTATATTCTTGCGGCACCTCTTTCTCATACTTGTAAATGTCAACTGTATGTTAAGTACATGAAATATGTACGAAGGGTACTAGGAAAGTTTTGCAATACAGCTTTGTTTATTTAATTTTTTCAAAGTAATTTCCTCTACACTCAATACACCTCTCCATCCTCCGAAACCAATTTTTAGACTAGTTCTGCCAAGTGTCACTAGGGAGTAAAGCACACTCGTTGTCCCAAGTCCGCAGAAGGTCCTCATTACTGGAAAACCGCCTCCCCTTTAGCTTCATTTTCACATGCGGGAACAGTGAAAAATCGCAGAGAGTAAGATCTGGACTGTAGGTAGGGTGCTCGAGAAGTTTCAATCCTGTCGTGGTCAAATATTCGGTGCAGGCTTTGACGCGGTGAGCTGGAGCATTATCGTGATGGAGGAACCAGGTGTCCATTCTTGACTCTGGCCGCAGTTTGTTCATAGTTCTAATGACTTTAGACAGGCACTGTTCAGTATACTACTTAGTTGTGATTGTCTTCTATGTGTCCAAAATGACGCGTTCCACAATTCCACTCGATTTGAAAAATACATTTTCATCATCAAAGACCCAAACTTTGTTTTGAGCTTTGGTCGGCACATCGTAATAGTACAGTCAAGACTTGTCACCCTTCACGATGTTGTTCGCATACGGAGATTGTCCCTTATTAAACTCTTTTAGCATCTCCCGGCACCAAGTCACACGTCCTGTCATCTGCTCTTCAGTCAGTCGATGGCACCCAGAGAGAACAAAGTTTTGCTGGTACATTTAGGCCTAAAGTACCCTCTATCTGTTGGTAGGTCACTCGCCTGTCCTCGCCGAGCAATTTCCTCACAGTACTAACGTTTTCTTCCGTAACTGACGTTCCTTTCCGGCCTCTCAGCATCCTCCAAAGTTAAATTTCCCCTTTGGAATTCTCTATACCACCTGAATCTCGTTGCGAGATGTAGACAAACATCAGCTAGAGCCAAGAGTCATTTCTTCGAAGCACTGGTCTATGTTTAGCCACGCACGAAATTATAACGCAAAACTGCTCTTATCTCATTTCGTGACCACGATGCCATCGCAAGCACTTTACACTCTCACTGCTAATGAATAACTGAGCCCATCGACATGACGCGGCGGCCACTATGCACGTATGAACATGTCTCAACATGCGGCAACAAGCAGCTTCCTACGATTCATTGTTCATATTCCAAAACTTTCCTAGTACCTTTTGTATTATACAGAACGTTTCGAAATTGAAAATCAATTATAATGTCTTTAAAAGGGTCTGTATATTTTTATGAGATTCGTCCTTTTTAAAGATCAATCCTAGTGATTTTACATTATTATATTCGATTTATTGCACATTGTCGGCAGACTAAGATTGGGATTTTTTACTACTGTTTGCAAAATTCTTATTTCATTTTCATCATTAGTGATGCACATAAAAGTAGTTTGTACTTGACAGATCCATTACTTATAAACCTGGCTTTCGAAAACTCAAACACTCTCTCTTGAGGATGTCTGCGGCTTGGATATTTTTGTGTGTAAATTCTACTTGCCAGTAAACAATTTCGGTTGCTCTGACCAAGTGCTAACGCATATCTACAAGGTTTACTTTGAAATAATTCATATATAATAGTAAATTAAAGCAATAACAAAAACGGCTAACAAGCAACCAGTGACGAGAAACAAAAAAAATAACAATAAAAACGACAAAATTAGTAGAATTTTAAAATAAAAATGCCGAAAAGCTATGATACGAACGTGAAGATGTTGAATTTGATATTTAATTATATGTTTTTGTTTTATTTGTTATCAAAAGCGCCGCTATCATTTTCTGTAAACATTCTATGGCACTTCTTATGATCACGTATTAAATATTTTATATTTCAGTGTAAATTACTGGTAAAAATAATTTATTGATCAGGCTATTTGCTAAATACATTTACTTCAGATTTTACGATAGCTCTTATTTTACCTAATACGAGGGTAGCCGTTTATATTTCGGGAATGGCAAACAAAAAAAAAATTTTTATTATCGAAAATAGTTTTATTGCTTTTGAAAATATTCTCCTTAAAAATGAATGAACTTTTCCTTCGTTTAAACCAATCCGAAAAGCATTGCTGCCACTGTGAAGGCGGTATCTCAAATATGAGTTTTGAATGTCTCAACTGTCCCTTTCGGCGTGGAAAACTGTTGACCACGAAGTTTCTTCTTCACTTGTGGGAACAAAAAGAAATCCCAGGATGCTAGATCAGGGCTGTACGACGAATGGCTCAATGTTTTACCCGGTCAAATATTCAATTGTTTGAATAGGCCTGTGAGAGCTCGCATTGTCAAGGTGGAGAATGATCTGTCGTTTTCGGTTTGTTTTCCTTATTTCTTCAAAAACTTTTTGCAAACAAATAGTTGTGTATCATTCGGAATTGACCGTTCTACAACTCTCTAAAGGCACGGTTGCAACATGACCGGCTTTTCCGAAAAAACAGGCGACCATTTGTTTTAATGTGCTTCGAGCGTGAACAAATTTTGTTGGTTGTGGCTAATCTTGGAATACCCACACAGTCGACTGCTGTTTGCTATCGGGCTCATACGTATAGATCCACGATTCATCACCTGAAGACTTTATAATTGTCCTTTGAAACACCGCTATTGTATTTTTTGTGCATTTCTTGGCACCCATCGAGTCCATTTCTGAGTGATTGTCAAATTATATGGTACCCAATGTGAATTTAGCTTCGGCTAGATGCTCATGCAGGTTCTTATGCACGCTGGTGTTACTAATACCTAGAGATGCCTCGATCTCACGGTGTGTCACATGACGGTCTTGCAATATCAATTCAGACACTGCATTAATGTTTTTCGACACAACATTTGTGGGACGACCTTCACGAAATTCATCGTCCACAGAACGCTGTACAAGTTTGAATTCACTATATCAACGATATACTGTAGTTTTCGATAGTGCTTCACCATATAAAGAATTCAGCTTCACCATATAAAGAATTCAGCTTGTCGATGCATTCTTGTTGAGATAATCCACGCCGAAAGTTATGAAAAATAATTGCACGAAAATGTTCGCGAGTTAATTCCATTTTTGCGCTGACATAAAATTTTCAAGTTACTGTCAACAATATAAATAACGACCGGATATTAAACTGTGAAGGTAAATATATTATCAAAAATGACAAACTTCACGATGTAATCATCAGATCGGAGGCAACACTAACAGTGTTGCCAGTTCCCGAAATATAAACGGTTACACTCGTATTGCTCTCTTTTTTATATTTATCCGTAGCTCAAAAAATCTAACTTTGTTTATGAGAAATATTATACGCGATTGAAAGAGAACTACATACTATATGTCAAACGGCATAAATCTCTACAGGTCCTCCATTTGAGAAAAACGAATTTCATTTTTTTAAAGATTTTATGATTCATTTTTAATTTTTAAATAGCCTGTATAATATAACCAAGATGTTTAGTATGCAATGGTTATTAGATCCAATAAATTTACTTTACCGAAGAATTTCTAAGTTAGTCTTTATGTAAATATCTTCATTTTACTTTAACAAATGTATTAAAGGTTTACAAGGCCTTTATTTGAAAGTACAAGCACGCATTTAAAAAGCGAACTCTTTAGGAATAAGAGATTTGTGCTAATGAAATTGATATTCTGGCTACAATCAGCGTTCAGATTAATCAAACTAGGTTATAGTAACAGTTCATATTTCTTCGTTTTTACGCAATTTCTAGGTTTTTAACAGCAATAAGTGTTCATGTGTCATTATTAATTATTATAGATATTCTAAAAATAACTTGAGGATTAAATTTTCCTGTTTTTTGTCTATAATATACGTACATAGGAGCGATATAATAAAATGTGGTACGTGACTGAGTGCTCGGTTATCTCTATCTCTCATTAAATACTGATAAATATTCACCATAAGTATGTGGACTTATTCAATATCTTTCCCCGAGCACAAAAACACTTAAAACAACCTCTAATACTTTTTCACGTGATAAAATTCCAAATCTTATGAATACACACGTCGATTTTTTGCTTGATAATTTACAGATATCCAAATTAACACATTCATCGGATCGGTAATATCTTTACCAAACGTATATATTTGATGCATTAAGTAAAGATTTCAAACTTAGTTATATTATATGATATCAAAATATAAAACTAACTATAACATCTTGATATTTATTGTACATCCATATGTCTACTTCAATTACCTAAATAAAGTACATACATACAACATGTGCATATGTAGCCAATTCACCCTAGCTGCCTTCTGTTCTTTGGCCAACAGATGCGTTATCCAATGGGAAACTAATTTTTTTACACACAATTCTTCATGCAAAATTTTTTGAATCGAGGTTTTTGAAATCCCCAATAACGCTTCAATCTGGCGATATGTCACATATCGATCTTCGTTGATGGTCTTGCGCACAGCATCGACATTTTCCTAAGTAACTACCATTTTTATCGAACCTGTTCTTGGATTGTCGCTAACTAATCCGTTCTTATTTGAATTCTCCATACCAACGTGAAATTGTTGACTGATGTAGTGCCTCATTGCTGAAAACAGAAACCAACTCGGTGAGGCAATCTTGTTGAGATAATTGTCTTCGAATATTATACAAACTTATTCCGCGAAAATGTTCTCGGTTTAATTCCGTTTCTCAACTAACTTGTCAGCTTTGACAGTTCCTTGTAGTTACAACACTACACGTATCGCGCTGAAACTTTGGACTTAGGTTAACTAGGTCAGTTTTTTAGGTTAACTTTAATACTGACATTTGATAATGGCGTCCTCTAATGTCCACATATGTAAAGCATAAATGACATCCCACGTATACAGAGACGGCAAAATGGTCAGCGTACCTAAGGCGTGCCCATAATACTAAATGAAACAAAATAAACCATAAATTATGATTTACAAAACTTTCTGCCCTTTTAAGAAGCGTTTTCAGTGTTCCAATCATAAAGTGGATAATATTGGTTAAATATTTGTAGTATCAGGTGTTTCCGTAGTTTTTTCAGCAAATCGTACGCATGCTTATGAATAGCTGGGCACTTTTGGTTTATCTACTAATACATACAGAAAGGAGTACATTAATAATGACTTAGTATATTTAAGTTATTAAAGGAGTATACTTACAATTAATAGATTAAAATTCGGTGACATTAAAAACATGTGTTTTATAATCTTATGTAAACAACAATACAGAACTAAATTAAAAATTACTAAGGCTATATATTAATTATTCAGAAAAAACTTAGATCTATTTACTATGAATTTCTTTGAACTAATCTTAAACATTAACGTATTCAAAACACAGAGAATTTTATTAAAATGTTAAGTAATAAAGTACGTATAATAATTTTATTTTGGTAAATATATTTCATTATTTAAAGCTATTATGTAACATTTTATTGAGTACATTTTAAAAATCTGTTCAATCTATTTCATAATATTTTTGTCACTTTTTTCGTATTTCGCTAATAGATATTGCATGTCTGCGGAATCTACCACTACCTTTTTTGTTTTCACCATAGTTTTCTAGATATTTCTAGTCATTCAATTATCTTCCATTCTAATTAAATGCCCAAACCATCTCTAATTCTTCCACACTGGTAGAAATATAATGTCATTGCAAGTTGTAGTCATTCAACTACTTTTTATTCACCTGTTAGTAATCTATCAGTATGTTTACCAAACATTTAAAAAATGTCAAAGTGAAAGATTACTTCAAGAACTAATATTTTGAATCAAATAGACAAGTATTTTGCGTAAATGTAACATTTGTTCTATCAACCTATTTATGTTTTAAATAAAAGCACTTTGGCGTTTAAAATAAAAAATATTTCGTACAAGAAAGAAAGTGGACTTATTAAAACAACAATGTAATAATTGAGTCTATAAAGTTGTGAGAAAATTCTACAATCATTTATCAGGTAGAAGTGAAAGCACTTACATCGTTTTAAGAAACATTCAACGATACACCCGTTGACTAAGTAAGCAGCAATGTGTTCATACAAACAAGGCTGATTACCAAGTCAAGTTAAATATTTCATTCCAACTGCCCATTCTTTCCTCTTTATTCATACTATACTAAAAAACACATGAAGTTTTGAAAGGTAAAAACATGAAAAGCTTTTTTATGTTCATTTCGATTCCTTGAATATTGCGATGTTGAAACAATATTTTTATTACTGAGAAGATTACAATCATCCCATAGAATTAATTATTCTGAAGAAAATTTGTTTCACTTATTAACACATTAACACATTATAAATTTCCTCGTCCTTGCGAGACGTCTAGTCGTTATACGAGGGTAGTTTGACAAGTAGTGAGAATGGAAAAGAAAAACAAATTTTTTAAATAGGAAATAATTTTTATTTTTCAATATATTCTCCTAAAAGAGCAATACATTTATTCCAACGGTGCTCCAATGCCCTTATGCCATCTCCAAAATGCGATTCCGGAAGGCTTGCAAAATACTCAATTACGAAGATGATAAGCTCTTCGTTAGATGAAAATTTCTTTCCATCTAGCGCCGTTTTCAATTTTGGAAAAAGGTGGAACTCGGAAGGGGGTAGATCCGGCGAATAAGGCGCATGCGGTACTAATTGTAAATGCAACTCGTGGATTTTGAACATCGCAACTGTGCTGGTATGCGAGGGAGCGTTGTCTTGGTGAAACAGAATCTTTTTCTTTGCCATTCCTGGCTGCTGAAGTTCTGCATAATATCGTCCGTTTATTGTGGCACCTTTCTAAAGGTAATCAATGAGCAAAATGCCCTTTGAATCCCAAAAAATTGATGCCATCATCTTGTTTGCCGATAAAGTGGTTTTCGCTTTCTTTGGAGGTGCAGAACCACGTTCTAACCATTGTTTCGACTGTTGTTTAGTTTCGGGTGTACAGTAGTGTATCCAAGTTTCATCGCAAGTAACAAATCGCCTACAAAAATCAACCGGATTCAGCTTATAAAGGTCCAAACACTCATTGGAAATGCGCAAACGAGTGAACTTTTGATCAGTCGTAAGCAATCGCGGCACCCATCTTGCCGAAAGCTTGGAAAGGCCCAATGCTTTTGTTAAAATGTGGTGTACGCGTTCTGTTGAAATGTTTACCAAGTCTACTCTCTCTCTCACTTTGAGTTGTCGATCTTGCGTAATAATATTATGGATTTTTATAATCATTTCCTTAAAAGTCACGATTTTGAGTGCTCCAGAGCGCTCTTTATAAACACAAGTTCTACCACGTTTAAATTCATTTATCCTTCTACTTATTGTGGTAGATGATGGAGCAGGTTCACCTAATGTTTCTCGTAACTCATCTTTTATTTCGGTAGCTTTCATACCCTTAATTACGAAGTATTTAATCACCGCACGATACTCTGCTTTTTCCATTTTAACAAAACGACGTGTTGCTTCTTTTTCAATCAGCTGTCAAAAATAAACTAATCGACCGATTTATCTAAATATTGGAATGTAAACATATAAATAGGCAACCTAAATTACAGTGCATTTGTTTTACCAATTAGAGTGCCACCTATGTATCATTCTCACTACTTGTCAAACTATCCTCGTATAATCCATTTAAACTGCATAATGTTAATATAAATTAATGAAAAAGTTCCCATGTATCGAGATAATAATAGGTACGCTTAAAGAACATATTTTAATAATGAATGATTATCATCAATTTCATTTCATAATCGTTTATATATTGCATTTGCATTTTGTTTATTTTGTATTCGTAGTGTTTAGACCTTTTATAATTTGCCAACGGCAAAACTAAACGTAGGAGTATATGCACAAACTATCAAAACTACTATTTGCTACTGCTGCTGTGAAATGTAAAACACGGTACTATATATTTGAAATTCTGAAACTATAATGATTCTATAAAAAAATTGCTACTTTTTTTTTGAGCTGAGTTACTTCTTAACATTAACCATAAATAATTAAAAAAATTATAATACCTTCTCTTAACTATTTTTTTATTATTCACTTCTAATATATTTTCTTGTTTTCAGTTTATGCAATATTCTATTTATTATAGAAGCGCCATGCCAGAAAGGAGAGAACCTAGTAGTAATTATAACGACATGCGAATTTGTAGAATTATTAACGCTGTACATCTGGGGGCGATTATATTCCTACATTGCTTGCCTTCAATAAAGTCAGACAACGAACATCTATGTAAGTTTCTTTTCAACTTTTAAACATATTAATCACAATGTGATCAAATTTTGAAAAATAAATAATAAAAAATTATGATGTCTATAAAAGCCATAATTCTATACAGCTTCTGTACAAAATATAAATTCTTAATTCTTGTTTTATCCAGGCTATGAAAATATATTAAAATCTATTCTGACATTTTCCTTCAACTATACACTACTATTCATTTAAATTCACGTATACATATACTTATATACACTAGCCAACAAGAAATTGAGCGATCAAATAAAAAATTATAACACTGTGAAAAGTTCTCGGCCTGACAATGAAAGACTGCGATTTAAATTTCTAAAATGATTTTATTTTTCTACATAATCTCCCTTGAGTTCAACACACTTGATCCAGCGTTTTTCTATCATCAATATTGCTTCCCGGAAGTAAGAGTCTGGAATGCTGTCAAAATATTCTTCTACGGTCCTTTCAACTTCTTCGTTGGATGTGAATCGCTTTCCAGAAACAAATTTTTTCAAATTTGGGAATAGATGGAAGTCTGAGGGTGCCAAATCAGGAGAATAGGAAGGATAGCCGAGCAAATCGTACCCCATATCCCGCAATTTTCCCATCGCCAACGCACGCTTGTATGCGGGTGCGTTGTCCTGATGAAAAATGATTTTTTCTTCTTCAAACCAGGCCGCTTCTCGCTAATTTTGGCATACAGCTGGTCAAGAAGGTTAGAGTAATATGGGCCTGTAATTGTTCTGCTTTTTTCAAGGAAATCAATTAACAAGATTCTTTTTGCATCCCAAAACACGCTAGAAATGACTTTTCCGGCAGATGCGATCGACTTCGCTTTCTTTGGCGCTGAACCACCGGCTTCCACCCACTGCCTCGACTGCTGTTTCGTTTCTGGCAAAATGTTTCGCACCCTTTCTTCCGATATCCCCACAGCCTCAGCTATCTCACTTACTTTCACTCGCTTATCGTCCAACACAATATCATGTACTTTTTCGATGATTTCTGGTGTGGTTGCGGTTTTTGGCCGTCCTTCACGTGGGTCATCTTCGACGGACGTACGACCACGTTTAAATTCAGCTGCCCACTTTTCAACGGTTGACATCGAAGGAGGAGAGTCCCCGTACACATTTCTCAACTTCGGATGAATTTCTATAGGGGTTAAACCATCCAAAACAAAGAATTTTATAACAGCACGATATTCAAGTTTATCCATTTAAAAAAATAACACGCACGACGTCTACTACAAAAATTCATGCAAACAAACTACTTGAGAGAACAAGTTGAAAGTTTTTCATATGAACTAAAGACACATGCAGTCACGCAGGAAATTTCTGTTAATTGTAACGCCATCTCTGTGTTAGGCCGAGAACTTTTCACCTTGCCCACGTATAATAAATATTTTGAAAAAGTTTGACTGCTAAACTTTTTGAAAATATAGGAAACTGCATACAAGCCCATGTTAGTTCATTTCTTCTGAATAAGGCTTCATTCTTGTTAAATTTAAATTTTATCAGTCAGTCAAAAACCATCACATTGCTGACCAAAACTTTTTTGTTAGTTTATTTCATTGTGATACGAGAATACGGAACTGATAACCCTTGCGTGATAAGGCAATAATTTACCACTACCAACTCTCAGCTGAAAAATTATATGGTACTTACGAAAAGTACGTTCGTACAAGAAGGAGACTCTAATATTGTCTAGATTATAAAATATAAATGAAACTATATCTATTTATGTGCAAAGATTAAATGTAAAATGTGCATACACGTATCTAGAGGAGAACATTGCTTTTTAATAACTTTATATGTTTATATCTGTATATGTGTAATAAGGAATATATATGCAAATAAAAAAGTGGACGAAGTAATTCGGCAATTTTGTTTATCAAGAACACCCAAACAGCTATGGAAATGAACACTTAAAATAGATCTCGGGAAAGGTCAAATACAAATCAATTCGATGGCTTGGATGTATGGCAAGGTCCCTAAAAGGTAGAGTAATGATAAAGATTTAAAGAAATGGAATAGTAAGTACAACAAAAAGGAGATAGTTGAAAAGTCAAACTGATGGGAGAAGTAGGATATGGTCTTGAAAGACTGAATGTGAGAAGAGAACCAACCAAGCCTAAGATCTTGATAGCTTATATATACTTATATATATATATATATATATATATATGTTATATATATATTTGAAACGATTCCTATGCTTTTGCGGTTGTCTAATCTGTGTATCGAACCAATATGATAGATTTTTATGGGCGACAGTTTCTTTTATCGCTGATATATTACTTTGTCTATAATAATATATCTTTTTAAAGTACAAGAAAAACTAAGTTGTTACTACAATGCAGTTATGAAATTTGGCATATTATAAATAGCTCTTGAAATTTGTATTGACTTGTAAAATGTTGATCGAAGATAAGGTATAAGAGTTAGCATTAGACAATTAATAAGCAGCTCTCGTACATAAAAACTTGTATTATGAACTTACACTTTCTTTTATTTTAGGTTTCGAAGTCACATACACTAATGTCTCAACCAGAAATTTACTGCAGGTAAATTTAAATATTCCTTTCTCCAACAAAAAATATCCAATATTAACTTTTAAGTCAGTTTCTTAAAAATAAATATTTCAAAATCTTTGCAAAAACTATTAATTTCTATTTAAATAATTTTGCTATATATGTTTGCTGTTAACCTTTCAAAATTAACCAACTTAAATTTACACAGAAATATAAAACATATTTACAATCATTTAAAAAGTATTCATACGCTTCATAAATTCATAATTTTCACAAGTAATTGTTTTTATACTAAAATATAAATCTATTCAAATGCATGTACCATATGTACGTTCCTAGTAAATAAAATACATTTATATCCTGAAAGAAAATTAGCGTCGTATTTGAACACAAGGTTATCTTGGTGTGATAATTTGTAATTTATCACTAAGCTATCATCTCAATATGATTTTACAATATTACTTAGATGTGATTCAAAGCATTGTGGTATCAAATGCAGCGCAGGGGTCTTTGCGTGTTGAAAGTTTTGTTAATTTCTCTAGTAAGACATTTCGTAGGGTTTTTGTAAATAATCTATTGAATTTAGATTGTACAATTGAAAGGAATATTATAGGACAGATATTCCTTTGTGTGTACACATACGTTTAAATGTGTGTATGTGTAGCGCGGGTGTGCACGGGGACGTATGCAAATGTTTGAGCGTATGCATGTGTGTCATTTCGGATTATACTATTCAATAAATTCTTAAAACATAATTTTTCTTCATTTTTTCTAAATAAACTTAGAGATCCATAGCTTCGTGAACAGAACTGAATTATTAATTTCAGTTGTTGCTATACATTCTTGAACAAGAACGAAGAAATTCCCATGTTTTACAATGACAATCTTCATTTGTATTTTCCCTCACTCATATGAACCAAATATATTTCATTTCCTTGTATCACTGGCTACATGTTTTTATGTTCATTTGCCAGTGACTTCTTCCATATGTCTCTGCTCACTAATAATTGGTATTTATTTTCCAATTTTATCCATTACATTTTACCTTTTGAAATATTTTATAAGCATTCTTGAGATCAACAACTTGTTTCACTTTGTTTTACTATTTCGTTGGTTAATTTAGAAGCGTTTAATGGAAAAAGGTGATCTAGTTGTCTTGACATATTCGGAACAATTAAGGTATATAAATTAAACTTATATACTTAATTTTTCATGATTATCTGCGTCACTTATATTTTTATATTTTCATATATGCAATACAAATAACAAATAATAGCTACCTTGAATTTATTTTTATAATTAAAAACTACAATAAACGTTAAAAATGTTTTCTGTCCTTTGTCAATACATCTTAATATTCTCCGTCCAAAATATCTGATCCAACGAAATTATATGACTTGTTAAATTGCATGCATAAGGTCACAAGAAATCACATGTTGTTAAATTACAAGCATATAAGAAGAGCAAGGAATATCTGTATTGTACATGACTTGTTAAATTCCATGCATAAGGTTACAAGAAATCACATGTTGTTAAATTACAAGCATATAAGTAGAGCAAGGAATATCTGTATTGTAATTATTTACATCAAAATATTCCCTTGTTGAATTGTGAGGTTTAGTGTCGAACACCATACAAATTATCAATAGATAGTTGGAAAATTTTTGTGCGAAATCTTTAAGGAGTTAATGTTCCTATTAAAAAATAAAATAAAGAATATAATGCAAATGCTTACTCTTGCAAGATCGTTATTTTGTTTTTAGCTAAATGCTACCAAAATATCGTTTTTTTCCAGCATATAAAGCTATCTCAATAACTATGAAGGGAACTAGAAAAAATTTATCCAGTTATGATAGAAACAACTAACTGTGCGTTGCCTAGTAATGTTCAATAGTGACAACATTTTTCTATTTGCATATCAAATTCGACATTATTTTGTACTTTATAAGCTCTCCCACAGCCAAAAATGAATTTCGCAATATTAAAATATCGCCGTGTTATTAAATTTTTGCCAAAGAAGTAGAATTATCCTACAATTATTCTTAAGGAACTCCTTCTTCATTACAGTGTGTCAGTCCACAAATCAGCCAATATCCAATCCATCCTCCGCGAGTAAAATCTCTTTAAGTTAGAAATCCTTCATATAATCTGCATTTGCATCCGCCTGGCTTCCTTTTATTTAGAAATTTGATAAAATACCTCAGAGGAGGTCATTTTTCAGACAATAACTAAGTGAGAGCGCATTGATACCCATTTTAAAGACCAAGAGAAATATTTTTTTCTGATGGAATAGTCGTATAGAACAGACGGCGCAAATGCGTTTAAATTAGGGGTGAATTAGGGGTTAAAAAATAAAATTATCGAAATAAAAATCGTGAGTTTTTTGTTTCATTGTTACAAGTAGAAAATTTTCTAGTTTCCCTCATGTATAATGAAATTTGTAATGTCTGGAGGATACAATTATTTTTAAAAATATATATTAACAAGATTTAGTGAATTGTTTTGGAATTGATATTACTGCTACTAATGTTTCAGAGCGTAGTTTTCGTAATTCTTATACTGATGAAGTTGAGCGAAGACAATTGGATAATGAAATATTATGACGAAATAAGTTGTGTGTTAACTCTAAGTAAGTATAAAACGTGACATACATACATATAATAACCATGCCATTTTATCTTTATGGAATTTATATGTCCTGTAAAAGAAATTTAGATCACACACATGTATATATATATATATATATATATATATATATATATATATATATATATATCACGAATTTTATTTAATCAAATCAAATCCGTGATCTCATGATGATGAATATAGTACATATACAAAAGGTATTAGGAAAGTTTTGCAATATGACGCAACAATGAATCGTAGGAAGCATGTTGAAACATGTTTATAGGTGCATAGCAGCCACTGCGCCATGTCGATGAGCTCATTTATTCATTAGCTGTGAGAGTATAAAGTGCTTGGATGGCATCGTGGTCACGAAATGAGATAAGGGCAGTTTTGCGTTATAATTTTGTGCGTGGTTTAAACATAGGCCAGTGCTCTGGAGAAATGACTCTTGCACTAGGTGATGTTTGTCCACATCGCACAACGATATTCAGGTAGTATAGAGAATTCCAAAAGGGAAATTTGACTGTGGAGGATGCTGAGAGGCCGGGAAGGCCACGAACGTCGGTTACGGAGCAAAACATTACTACTGCGAGGAAAATGCTTCGCGAGGACAGGCGAGTGACCGACCAACAGATAGAGGGTACTTCAGGCCTAAATGCACTAGCAATTCGTTCGATTCTACATGATCATTTGCACGTGAAGAAACTTTGTTCTCTCTGGGTGCCGCATCGATTGACTGAAGAGCAGATGACACGACGTGTAACTTAGTGCCGGGAGATGCTAAAAAAGCTTAATCAGGGACAATATCGGTATGTGAACAACATCGTGACAGGTGACGAGACTTGACTGTACTATTACGATATGCCGACCAAAGCTCAAAACAAAGTTGGGGCCTTTGATAATGAGGACACACCCGTAGTTGTCAGAAAATCCCGATCTGTAAAGAAGAAAATGATAGCTGCATTTTTTAAATCGAGTTGAATTCTGGTACGCGTCGTTATGGACACACAGAAGACAGTCACGGCTAAGTGATATACTGAACAGTGTCTGATTAAAGTCATTGGATCTATAAACAACCTGCGGCCTAAGTCAAGAATGGACACCTGTTTCCTCCATCACGACAACGCTCCAGCTCACCTCGCCAAAGCCTGCACTGATTATTTTACCACGACCGGTTTGAAACTTCTCGAGCACCCTTCCTACAGTCCAGATCTTGCTTCCTGCGATTTTGAACTGTTCCCGCATGTGAAAAGGAAGCTAAAAGGCAGGCGGTTTTCCAGTGATGTGGACCTTCTGCGGGCTTGGGACAACGAGTGTGCTTTACTCCCTAGTGAAACTTGGCAGAACTGGTTTAAAGATTGGTTTCGAAGGCTAGAGAGGCGTATTGAGTGTAGAGGAAATTACTTTGACAAAATTAAATAAACAAAGCTGTATTGCAAAGTTTCCTAGTATATATATATATATATATATATATATATATATATATATATATATATATATATATATATATATGTGTGTAAACTATAGTTACATATATATTAGATAATTACTAATTTGTTTATGACTACATTTCAAAATACATATCTGTGTTTTTGCTTATTTGTTGAGGAGAGAATTGATCAAAAAATTATTAGAAAAGTAACATTGTCTCTCATCTCTCTAACGCAGTTATAATGGGATATAAATATTCTCCAATCTTCAACAGTAATGCTTTCAATCTTTATTGTAGGTTTGAGTTCTTTACAAAACAATTTGCACTGATGTTTTTTTATTTGGTGTTATATAATCTGTAACACAATGTTTTCTCCGATATTTGAGTATCGCATGGCTATATTAAAGTCTTAATTATTAATCGGTCGAGTCCTTCAGTAGTATTTCTAATACATCCATAATATTGATTAACAGTTGACGTTGATGGTTATTAATTCTGGAATTGTGCTGATTGTTTTTAGGGAAACTAACTATATTGGCGCTGGGGTGTTCAGAATATTGTTCTGTTTTCAATAAAATATCTGCTCTCATTTTTGTATCTCTCGGTAATCTTTTTATTTTCTAATTTTGCGAAATTTAATTTATAATATGAAGGCATCAAAAAATTCATATAATAATAATGTTGAACAATCCTTCTAGTACCCAGCAACAGGAATCGATGGCAACAAGGGCGATCGCGTGCAGGCATTGCCAGTAGCTTACATCATGTCAATGGCGCGAAGATGCCTTGCAAAGACAGATTATTAATTACGACGAGTGTAAATAAATATTTAAATGGGTTTCTTATGCTGGAACTAGATACATTTTTTATTCTATTTCTAATTGCACCTATCCGGCGTTCCCGGTGAGGTTGTACACTCCTACGAAGAGTTTATTCAACATTAATAATAATATACAAGAATTCACTTATACGTCTTGGTGTTTTATAATCCTAATATATATATATATATATATATATATATATATATATATATATATATCCTAATAGAGGTAATTATTCCTTTTCCTTGTAACACTGAAAGTGGACAACGACAATTCATATAAACTCTTTCGATTTCCATGAGACAATAAATCTAGAATTATTTGTCATACTATAGTTTTATTCACATCAATAGTAGAAGCATTATATACAGGCTCAAAAGCAATAGTATTATATATAAATACATGAGAAATTCTCAAACAAATAGAATAATATATTTTGAATATGGATAAAATATATAATGAGTCTAATTTAGTATATGGTAATTTAATATAAAAATTTCTTATTTACAGTGTCCAGCTTAACACTACTTCTGCCGGTGAAGTATATTTACGTCTCTTGTAAAGCAGAAATAGTGGATTTAATGAACTACAATCCCACGTTGATATGCTGTATGTACGTAATTTCTATCGCTATAGTATACGGCATCTTCTTGTCTAACCGTGATCCTAACCGACAAAAAAGCCAACAGACCGAAGAATTTAATGTTTAGAATATACTACCTATAAGTTTTTTTTGGATTAATTATTAATGAACAGGTCGAAGAAAATCACAAAATGCTAAAAAAAATATAAATATATGAATTAAAAGGTAAAAAAATTACTTTAGGGCATATATGTAGACCTAAGAGGCTCTAAAACAATCTAAAAGAATGCTGGATATCGTTGAAAAGATCGACTTGTAGACTTCGTCTTGAACTGCTCTGTGGAGCTAGGAGAAGCCTAACATTGAAGATCGGACATATAAAGAGAATATAATTACGCTGCATTGTAAAACAAAGAACAAGAAAGACAAAAAAGATAAAAACCACATAAAGCACAAAAAATATCATGTTATATAAAGATCCACTAATCGACCAAGAAAACCTAGAAAACAATTGATCAAATTCTAAACAACCTAGAAAACCTAGAAAACAATTGATCGAAATAAAGAGTGGACATCTTTCACCGTCATGAGAGTCATGGCAAATATGAAAACATGTAAGATGATATTAAAAAAAAAATTGAAAAAAGTTTTCGAATTGTGCGGCGCTTGCATTTAGAATAATGGTAATCTGACCAAACAGAACATACATCGTCAAAATAGTAATAATGATCCAAATAAATCTTAGAGTTAATTACTTATAGTTGGTATCTCTGAGAAAATGGAAGGCGTAAGAATCTTATACAACTCAAATAGTACGAATATTAATATTATAAAATATATTTAATTACTCTACAAAATAATTACTTTATCGAATTTAAGATCTTTGATCAGTATTTCTTTTCTAATTATAATCTCATCACAGATCTGTTGACGACAATTTTGTACATACAAAATATTATAACGATTGCTATTAATTAGTAATTTACAAAAAATCGGAATAATTAAAATTTAATATATTTCTTGCAAAAACTATTTTACAAAATTTAAACATATTTGGGAATAAAATAATAATGAAAATTCATAAATTTCTTGCTTAAATTACTGTCTCTGTTTTTGTTAAAAATACTAAAAAATATTTCAAATTATCCAAAATTTTTTTAAAATTAAGGACGTCTAGTTATTACAAGCAATCACGATATTTTGTTTGTACCTATGTTCTTTATAAGAATATTTATTTTAAAGAAAAACATGTAATATTATAAACACTTGAATGTTAAGGACTGATAGATATATTGATGAACTTTAAAGAAAAAATAACTAGTCATTTGAGTTTGTTGTATTAAATTTTATTGTAACTACCTAAAAATAAACATGTAAATTAAAATTTATTAATCGGTCGCTCAATATTTTAAAAATTAGTTGATTTCAATTTCTTCCAATTATATTTTTCAGTATTCTTTTCTACCGAATAATGGAACTAAAATATAAAATAGATCTTGGTAATAATATCTGTATTACGCGTACTATTATGCAATGAATGTAATCTCGTACTTTATTCAAATTTGTATTTGAAAACCACTTCTAAATTCTGTTAGTTGTTTATTTTTAGGTTGTTAAATTAAAATTAAATTTAAATTACAACAATTATAATTCTGTGATATCAAACATGTAAATACAATACCGAAAGAACTGACAGTTAGAACTGCTTCCTAGCGATTTAAAGAATAATTGCTAAGTAAGTTATAATGCGTCAAATTATTTCGATTAATTTTTGTTTTTCTTTTTAATTTTCAAAAGCATATTTTGACAGGATTACAAAAAATTACATAACTTTTTCTTTTTTGATACCTATTGACAATGATATAGCAACTATTTTTTTGTTCGTTAAATTATTTAAACAAATTTTGTGTATCGAAATAAGTTGATGCTTGTAGCATCTATATATTTGTATTTATTTTGTCATATAACTGACTGAAACTTATAATATTATATGTTATTTATATATACAAGAATCAATCATAAGAATATACATTTCTAAAATATTTATAAGATAATAGTGTAATTTTGCTTACAATCAATCCCTTCAATTAGTCAATATTATTATATTACTACTATATTAATCAAATAAGAATATATAACCAGAATATTTTGCTAACAATTGATAAAACAATATATTTTAATATGTAAATTCTTATGATAAGATGCATCTAAGCACTGTAGTAACGCGATATTAGAACGGATGCATTTTTATTTACAAAGATATAAAAGATACAGTGCAAAGTATATACTTTATCCAATAGATAACTAATTCAGAATAGAAATAAATTAGAAAATATTTTAAAATACGAAAAGATTACATTTATTTAATTTTTTTTCCACTTATAAAAAATAGAAACCCTACACACTCGTATACATGTATTAGCAAAAATTATATAATTCAGAAAGCAAGTTAGAACATAATAATCCACTGGATAAAGTATATACGTTCCATGATATTTCAGACTGACCATTTGTTTAATGAAAATTAAAAATTTTTAAAACCCTTTGACCTTTATTTAAAGTTACTAATCAAAATTCTATATCTGTACCATACTCAAATCAGTAAGCATTTTGTAGTTATATAATCACTCCGAAATATCATGGAACAATCTCAAGGGAGGTATCTGTTCTCCTACTGAGCGCGTCCCTCGGGTGGCGGATGAGGGAAGTCCGTTATATTTTAGCGGATTGACCTGAATATGTTGAATAAAGGTCCGTGGACCAACAGATTAATTCATTGTCGAAATATGAAGTCGCTTTTATAAACTATCAACGGAAGATTCTTAACCAGAAAATTTCAAAAAATGTAAAACTCTGTATATGTTTCCTAGAACATGCTCGAAAATTTTATAAAAGGACAAAAACACTCGCCATAGTCAGAACGATTTTCAATTTTTAGGATGTAAAAATAAGATTAAGATGATAATCATAAAACGTATTCTATTCGACCTTTTCTGATCTAATGTAGCCCTCATGTGTCTCTCTGGAGTGTCTTGGCCTCTTTCCATATTCTCGTGGAAGTTGTTCAGGATTACAGATCGCTTGGCATGTACGTAATCTTTACTCTACCCAGCTTCACTAGGCTTTACACTTCAGCGTCAGAAATGCTAGGTCCCCTACATGATGAGAATTACCCGTCGAACATTAGAATCACCTCCTATAGGGTGTTAACCCACATAACTTTATGCATTTTCATCTGTGGGGATGATCCTGATTCATCCTTGCATTCCTAGCTTGTTTTTCCGATGGAAGGTTCTTACTTTGCAATTTTAGATCCTTTCACATGTTATTTTCTACTTTCCTTGTCTTTGGGTTTTGCTTATTTATACCTTTTCCTTACTATTTTAAAGGAACTAGCCCATTTGATAAAAACAATGGCAAATTATCAAACCTAAATGCAAGGAAGCTGCGCCTGTCGCCTCAGTGGGAGCGTTAACAAATGCACTTCAACACTATTTTTTTTGATTAGTCAGAATTTTTTTACTGCCGATGTTTTGTACCCACTCATATGGGACATCTTCAGATGCAGATAGTATGGACCACGACCGCGGAAGTCTACGTACTAGATGCAATAAAGATTCTTGAATACGTGACCCCAATCTTAAAAGAATATGAAAAGGAAATATAGATTTACCTGCAGAAAAAATTATTAGTTTAATTGTGTAACTGTGATTGGTTGACGAAATAGACTTTATTACTGAATAGACTTTAGTACCTTGGAAAATAGGCGCGTGTCGAACGTTGTTTTAGCACTTTCGTTCGAATTACATATATTTCCCTTGCCATAACGTTCTGCATGTGATGGGCTATTCTGTAATTCTTCGGTATAAGTCCAATACGAATTGCTTATAAATACATTCATTTTCCTTGAAACTATTCAGTAAGCCGTCTTGAAGTGCAGTATCCATTTTTTTGTTACCTTAAAATCCGAAATTAAGTTTTTGGATATTTCTTTTGCTCGCTAGATAAAGACAACTTTCTTTCTACTTTGCCAGTAATTGATAACATTTTGTTTGCAAAAATAATACTTACTAAACACAACGTTACTTTCTTCTTCAATAAACTCTTTATAGTCAGTTGATTCTCATCAATGCATGTGCTGTATTATGTTGTCAGATTGCTTTTCGAATTTTTATCTTCCATGCCTTTGGTTACCAATTTATTCTCAAGAACTCTTATTCTTGATTATTTGGAATCAACATTCATGAATGAATAATGTTTACTAGATTTTTAAACTTTTGATTTGCAAAATTGCAATGTATAATAAATTTCCCATATATGTACATGTCAAAGAGCTTCAAACACCAAATACTGTAAGTTATAACACTAATATTTTATCTGTTTCTATTACCAAGATGCATGCTTTAAAATCGAAAATCAATTTAAAGCTAGGTTTTCCAAGAGATGTATAGTTCCCCATTTTTTACACTATAAAAGCTGCCTTGTCATTATACCATCGTCTTCCATTGAGTTCGGAATGTAATTATCGGAAATTAGAACTAAATTTATTTCCAAATTTGTTTCCGATATATCTGTTGTCAATCATTAATAATATAAACGTTCGTCAATCTATTTAATTCGACTGACAGACAAATTGGTTAGTTTTGTCTTTATATAAACCTAGCCTAACTTTGGAGCACTTTCTTAAAACGTTTTTCAATACAGAAAAATGGTTTAGAGCATATTATAGGATAAACTATTGCTCATCCACGGAGTCTAATTTTTTTTTTTAATTTAAGGATTGACAACTTTTCTTTTTGAAATATGGATTATATAACTGTAAAGAAATGTTTTTAATAAAGCCATTTTAATTTACACTGTTTATTATTTTCTATGTCCATCCCATAATGTAAAATCAAAATAAAAAATCAATTGCAACTTCATATTCATAATGTGTAGAGGAACATGCTTTAGATATACAATTTTGAGAAAAGTCAATACATATATATTAACAGAAGTTCCCTGAAAACGAATGAAATTCATCTTAATATTTGGAAGAATAGGAATGTATAATATAAGAATTTATCATTTTTATTTGTTTTATTTTAGAATTAATTCCAAGAAAAATAATCTGTATATAAATTTACTTTTAAAAGTAATATAAACATTCTAACAACTGTTCATAATATTTAGCATAACCACCTTAATTGAGCTTTAAATACACTTGAGTATGCTTTGCATCAATTTATTGAGAAAAAGTTGTTTTGGTAGAGTTATTTTTTACATACGTATCCTAATAATTTAATGGACGTAAATGCAGTCGAAATATGATTGATATATAACCCCTTTCCACATTAACTTTCGTAATTCTGTATACGCATTTCGACAACTAGGTTGTCATCATCAGCAGATAATTGCAAAGTGTCGCACCTGGTAAACCACGGCGAAAAATACCCGTACGAAAACAAACTCCGTACGCCATCTGTACCGTTGAGAACCAAAATATACACTGACGGTACAGATCGCGTACGATTATACGGAGTTGGTACGGAGTTGGTTTTCGTACAGGTATTTTACTCCGTCGTCGCAAGTATCTGCTGATGATGACAACTTAGTTGTCGAAGCGCGTATACAGAATTACGAAAGTTAATGTGGAAAGGGGTTATATATCAACCTTAGTGATTAAGTTAATCAACCACAGGCTCCATCAAATTCAACTTCAACGAAATATGATAATTTAAAATAAACGAACAAATGGAACCAAAAAACCCATCTAAGACATTTGTACGTCTTTTAAAATCAGCCATCAAACCGACTATTTTTGTTTCTTCTGAAAGCTAGACGTACTTGTCGTTCCACGCACTAAGAAAACCTCTGTTTTTGGAACACTTCCCAACTTTTTGTCTGTTCTTTACATTAGAACAGCGTAAAATCACATAGGACGGGATCTGTATCGTTAGCTAGATGTTCGAGCACCATCAAGCCTCTTCTTGTTTTTGAGTGTTTTAACAGCACTAAACAGGTACTCTTCGGTGTTTCACTTTAGGGTGACTGTTTTTTTTGTATTTCCAACACCACAGGCTTCTCTTTTCAGGGTAAAGAAGACAATTAACATCTTTTTAACGGCTCGAAATTTTTGACACAAGAATATAGTTCTGTGCTTCAGTAGGTATGTCATAGTAGTAAAACCAGATCTCATTTGTTAAGATCATTATGAAACGTGATATGTTGTCTGCTCGTTGATTAAGACATGGGGTACCCAAAGGAAAAAAATCTCTTCTCTAGAATATATTTGTGTAGAAAGGTGCGAATTGTTGGACAACCAAACGTTCCTCAGGATAACTTATATTCTTATTGGGCTCAAGAATTTTCATGACAGGATCAATGTTCTCCTTAGTAATGAACGGGGTGGAACCTCTTGGCCTCGGAGTATCTTACAAGCCGAAATTTCTTTTCTGGAGCTCTTTATATCACTTAAATGCGATGTACGATGTAAACAACCATCTCACAGTATAAAAGTAATTTCCTCCAAACACTAATGAATATTCAGCCCAGAATTGCAGTTTTAGCGTAAAAATGCCAGTCTTTGACTAAGATGACCTAACGTGAACACACAGCGTACAACAATGTAATTTAATCTATTAAAACAATTTCAAATGTGTTCTTCTATATTAAATTACAGACTTGGTTAAATCATAACTACGCAAATACCATACTTTCCTGAGTTTGTAAAATACCGAATTCGAGTATGTAGCAGTAACGTGGCAAAGTTTCAGATCATTTTCTTGCTGAAATATAAAATTATTATCATTAAATTGAAGACCAAGACTAAACGATCTTCAAGAACTTAACCAGACACCTTACTCCAGCAGCTATATGAACCTCGGACTTGCACTAGATTTTCCAGACATTATAAATTTTTATTTGTTCATCTATAGTACTCAATTCAATTCGATTCTTCAGTAATTTACTTGAAATATTCTTTTACGAATTATAACCTTTTTAGCTAACTTTCTTTTAAGAAATAATACAATGAACAGTAAGTAATCCTCATATTCTTTGGCGATGTTGTCGGTAGCTATTATTTGAGTTCGTTTCCTATTGTGCCTGTTTAAATGTTTTTATTTACATATTTTCCGAACACTTCCTTCAAAGCACCCACTTTCTTTAGAATTTTGCAATAACCTTTGCACGGTCATAAGAAAAACGTAATTTTACGAGGATAGTTTGACAAGTAGTGAGAATGACACATAGGCGGCGCTCTAATTGGTAAAACAAATGCACTGTAATTTAGGTTGCCTATTTATGTGTTTACATTCCGATATTTAGATAAATCGGTTGATTAGTTTATTTTTGACAGTTGATTGAAAAAGAAGCAACACGTCGTTTTGTTAAAATGGAAAAAACAGAGTATCGTGCGGTGATTAAATACTTCGTAATTAAGAGCATGAAAGCTACCGAAATAAAAGATGAGTTACGGGAAACATTAGGTGAATCTGTTCCATCATCTGGCACAATAAGTAGATGGGTAAATGAATTTAAACGTGGTAGAATAAGCTGTGTTGATGAAGCGCGCTCTGGAGCACCCAAAATCGTGACTTCTAAGGAAATGATTATAAAAATCCATACTATTATTACGCAAAATCGACGACTCAAAGTGAGAGAGATCGCAGACATGGTAAATATTTCAACAGAACGCTTACACCAAATTTTAACGAAAGAATTGGGCCTTTCCAAGCTTTCGGCAAGATGGGTGCCGCAATTGCTTATGCCTGATCAAAAGTTCAGTCGTTTGCGCATTTCCAATGAGTGTTTGGACCTTTACAAGCGGAATCCGGTTGATTTTTGTAGGCGATTTGTTACTTGCGATGAAATTTGGATACACTACAGTACACCCGAAAATAAACAACAGTCGAAACAATGGTTAGAACGGGGTTCTGCACCTCCAAAGAAAGCGAAAACCACTTTATCGGCAAACAAAGTGATGGCATCAATTTTTTGGGATTCAAAGGGCATTTTGCTCACTGATTACCTTCAGAAAGGTGCCACAATAAACGGACAATGTTATGCAGAACTTCTATAAAAATTAAATGTTGAGATTCGTGTTAAACGGCCAGGAATGGCAAAGAAAAAGATTCTGTTTCAGCAAGACAACGCTCCATCACATACCAGCACAGTTGCGATGTCCAAAATCCACGAGTTGAATTTCCAATTAGTACCGCATGCGCCTTATTCGCCGGATCTAGCCCCTTCCGACTTTCACCTTTTTCCAAAATTGAAAACGGCACTATGTGGAAAGAAATTTTCGTCTAACGACGAGCTTATCATCTTCGTAAATGAGTATTTTGCAGGCCTTCCGGAATCGCATTTTAGAGATGGCATAAGGGCATTGGAGCACCGTTGGAATAAATGTATTGCTCTTTTAGGAGAATATATTGAAAAATAAAAATTATTTTGTATTTAAAAAATTCGTTTTTCTTTTCCATTCTCACTACTTGTCAAACTACCCTCGTATATAATATCTTCCGTCAATATTATGGGTACTCTTAATACTATTTAGATCGATTAAAGCATTCAATAGTGACATTTACTATAATTTTACGAAATGTCACAAAGTTAAAATAAAATGTAAAAAAGCATGTATTGTTTCTATTTTAAGTCTTTTTTACTCGATAAGCTTACCTTAATAGAATATAAATTATTTGTTGATCTAAATAAATTATTTTTCTGGAATGTTTAGTACATTTTCAGAAAATTATTAAAAAATGTTTATTAATAACAAATACATAATAAAAATAGTTTACAAAATATATGCGCGATGGCACGTATTGTTTAAGTACTAGATATAAAAATTTCTTAAAATTGCATTACATATTCATCTTCAAAAATACATCGATGTTGTACCCAAAAAAAATTATAAAATTACAGTTACTTCAACGGAACTTACAGCAGCAACCTAACTATAAATAATAGTTTAAAATTACTTTGATGTAAAAAGTATCTTATGTTTATTTTTACAGAAGAAACATATTACATTTTTTTCCAGTTCCACTTAGGATATTTTCTAAAAACCAAACATAAATAATTTTACAACATATCTGCTTTTTATGAATTTCATATCCTTTATTAATTGTAAATAGTTCAAAGTCAAGACGGCTGATGTGGAAGTGGTAAGTCATTAGCTTATCATACCAGGGGTCTCGGATTCGAGTTCGATGGCCTACTATTCGGGGAGGTTTTTGGTAGTTTTCCAAGTCCTCTATAATTGGCGCTAAGCTATTCGGGGATATCATGAAGGAATGAATTATTTGTTTTATTATTATTAAATTCACCGTATCTGCAAATACATGTAAATGTATTAAGATTTTACGTATTATAAGTGCACTTTTACAACTTCTTTCCTGGCGTAAAGTAACTAGTAATACAACTTATTTTTTCTATGTGGAGGACTTGGAGCATCCATAAGGTGTTTTGCATTTAGTTTTGACAAATTCATCACAGAATAATTTCAAAGTATTTCTTGTATTATGTATAATTGAATTCGGAACAGTTAGAAAGAATAAACAGTAATACTTTTTTTTCACTCATAATTTGGTTTCTGAAGAAAATAATATTCACTGCCATCCTTAAGTTTAATTGGATTACTGATGAATTTACTATGTAAAGAAATAGATACAAAGGTTATACACACTGAGGGACTTTTGAAAGTATGAGGTGAAAACAATAATGGTTTATGTAAGTATATATTATTATGTGATGATTTCCAAATAATGAAATTAAATCTAAAACGAATACAATAATGAAATTATTAAGCCTGCTACCAACAAAACACTGTTACTTGAAATTATTGTAAACGTAAATACATAAACTTAGATAAATGCGAATAACATTTGCAGATTATTTTAGAAGAAATTACAATTTCTTGAAAATAAGGCGATTCCAATCATGTCATTAGCAACAGTCCATAAACTCCAGTGCGAGTAAATTCACGAACGGTACTGTAGATTTTTGACTTTAGTTTCGAACGTTACATTCCCAATAATGGTATTGGTCCATATTTAAATGCTATATACAAAGGGTACTAGGAAAGTTTTGCAATACAGCTTTGTTTATTTAATTTTTTCAAAGTAATTTCCTCTACACTCAATACACCTCTCCATCGTCCGAAACCAATCTTTAAACCAGTTCTGCCAAGTTTCACTAGGTAAAGCACACTCGTTATCCCAAGCCCGCAGAAGATCCCCATCACTGGAAAACCGCCTCGCTTATAGCTTCATTTTCACATGCGGGCACAGTGCAAAGTCGCAGGGAGCAAGATCTGGACTGTAGGGAGGGTGCTCGAGAAGTTTCATTCCTGTCGTGGTCAAATGTACGGTGCAGGCTTTGGCGCGGTGAGCTAGAACATTATCGTGATGGAGAAACCAGGTTTCCATTCTTGACTTTGCCCGCAGGTTTTTCATAGATCCAATGACTTTAGGCAGGCACTGTTCACATAGCTGTGACTGTCTTCTGTGTGTTCAAAACGACACGTTCCACAATTCCACTCAATTTAAAAAATACAGCTATCATTTTCTTATTTGCAGATCGGGATTTTCTGACAACTACGGGAATGTGCTCTTCATCAAAGACCCAAACTTTGTTTTGAGCTTTGGTCGGCGCATCGTAATAGTATAGCCAAGTTTCGTCACCTGTCACGATGTTGTTCACAGAGCGAGATTGTCCCTTATTAAACTTTTCTAGCATCTCCCGGCACCAAGTCACACGTCATGTCATCTGCTCTTCAGTCAGTCGATGCGGCACCCAGAGAGAACAAAGCTTCTTCACGTGCAAATGATCATGCAGATCGAACGAATTGCTGATGCATTTAGGCCTGAAGTACCCTCTGTCTTTTGGTAGGTCACTTGCCTGTCCTCGCCAAGCATTTTCCTCACAGTAGTAACGTTTTCCTCCGTAACTGACGTTCGTGGCCTTCCCGGCCTCTCAGCATCCTCCACAGTTAAATTTCCCCTTTGGAATTCTCTATACCACCTGAATATCGTTGCGCGATGTGGACAAACATCACCTAGTGCAAGAGTCATTTCTTCAAAGCACTGGTCTATGTTTAAACTACGCACGAAATTATAACACAAAACTGCCCTTATCTCATTTCTTGACCACGTTGCCATAGCAAGCGCTTTACACTCTCACTGCTAATGAATAGCTGAGCCCATCGACATGGCGCAGCGTCTACTATGCACGTACAAATCCTTTATATGTATGCGTCGCTGTCACGACAGACGTTGCAGAATATTTGAGACAAATCGGAATTTCTTGGGAAGCCCCGAGAATTTTAGACATGGTGGACATAACACAGATAGAGATAGACACTGATTCTGATTTTAACAATGCAGCGGATCGGTGTTGCCAAATATCAATATACTTACCCTTTTATGGTAATGTAGTGAAGAAAATGTCGTGGTGTGACCTTAGGGTCAAACACACATTCAAATACTAACTAATATTACAATTACACTGCGATTTCAATAAAAAATAATTTTATGAGTTGGGACAGGGCGCACAATGAGAATTGTAATTGAAAATTGAATCGCAAATGTTAAAAGGTTGAAAAACTCTGTCCTAAATGGAACATTAGGCAACCTGTAAAATAAGTTTTATAAGACAGCAATTTCAAATTGGTACGAGGGATAGCTATGTGTTCATAAATCATAGTTTCTGTTATATTGACAATATCACTAAATGTGTTAACGACATCAAATTTTCTTAATGTGTCCACAAATCAATCAATCAGTGTTATTTACTGAAAAATGATGTCAAATACGCGTAGTTGCTATAGTGTGAAATTAGTAAGTAATTAATAAGAGAAATTAGTATAAAAAATATATATTGAAATGAAACGCTGTTTCATAATCCTTACACATTTTCTACTTGTCCTGGCGGTAAAATATTAAACGTGGAATAAATGATTTTTACACTTTCAAAATTATGGATTTAAAATAACCAAATATGAACATTGAAGGGAAAATTTCTTTTATTTTTATACACGACATTGCAAACATGTAAGATTAAACTATGTACTATTCATCGTATCTGTTAGATTATTGTCATACTTGTATATTTGGTTGTATTTAATTTATAAAAATCTAATTTTTATTTTAATTTATTATTTTATTATAAAATAATAATAATAATAAAATTGTTACCAATTTGAAAGATACGCTTTGGTGCAAAATACGTTAAATCAATAAAGTATTGTTATTATATACATACGTACATATTAATTAAAATTTAAGAATAGCTTGTAACTTTTTATTATTTTTTTTGCAATAGCCATTATTCATTCCAATAAGTAAGTTGTAGAGGGCTCTCGTTCGATTTTATCATATCTGTTTAGATATGTCGTTAGCTGTTAGTTATTAAAAGATTGATCATGGGATCGTTAAATGTAAGTTATTCAATTTACCTTTTTTGCTTCGCTAAATAATTCGAAAAGCTTTTTCAATGTAATAACATCCTTTCACTTTGAATATATATTTACTAAATTCTCCTTTACATCACATCATTAGATTACATATGAAATTTATTTATTAGGGTGGCTAGTGGGTGTGTTATACTCAAATGTTCTTATTTTGAATGATTTTTTTAAATGATTTTAAAACAAATCAATTATTCTTGCAGAATTTTCATTTTTTAAAGTTATAATTCTCAATATCTTTTATTGATTATAAATAATAATCGTATGGTTTTAATTTGACTATAATGAATGGATAGAGTCGAAACATAAATTCGTATTATGTGCAGTAAATGTGATTAATTGAATTTTTCATTGAAAATAAATATTTATTGCATTCTTAACCTATTTTTGCAATATTGATGAATTTTCATATACTATGACGTTAAAATACAGAAAAATGTGTGCCTCTATCGGTTAAAAGGTATCCCATATTGTTACACGTTAAATTAAAGAGGAATTATAATTAAAAAATACTTGTCAGTAGCACTTTAACTTTTCATTGTTATGTTACTTGTAATGCTATTTCTAAATATGTGCAAATTTTGTCTATTATTTCTAAATATTTTAATTTGAAAAGATGACTGATCGAAATCGTTCGTTAGACGTAGTGCTATATTTTCTATCTGAAAATTTTAGAATAAGCGTAAGGGCTGACATTATTTCTTAAAGTTACAGTTCTCAATATTTTCTATTGATTATAACTAATCGTATGGTTTTAATTTGATTGTAATGAATGGATAGAATTGAAACGAAAATTCGTATTATGCGCAGTAAATGTGATTATTTGAATTTTTCATTGACTAAAATAAATATTTATTGCATTCTCAACCTATTTTTACAATATTGATGAATTTTCATATACTATGATGTTAAAATACAGAAAAATCAGTGCTTCTATCAGTTAAAAGATCCCATATTGTTACACGTTAAACTAAAGAGGAATTATAATTAAGAAATACTTGTCAGTAGCACTTTAACTTTTCATTTTTATGTTACTTGTAATGCTATTTCTAAATATGTGCAAATTTTGTCTATTATTTCTAAATATTTTAATTTGAAAAGATGACTGATCGAAATCGTTCGTTAGACGTAGTGCTATATTTTCTATCTGAAAATTTTAGAATAAGCGTAAGGGCTGACATTATTTCTTAAAGTTATAGTTCTCAATATTTTCTATTGATTATATAATAATCGTACGGTTTTAATTTGACTATAATCAATGGATAGAGTCGAAACATAAAATTCGTATTATGTGCAGTAAATGTGATGATTTGAATTTTTCATTGGCTAAAATAAATATTTATTGCATTCTTAACCTATTTTTGCAATATTGATAAATTTTCATACACTATGACGTTAAAATACAGAAAAATCTGTGCCTCTATCAGTTAAAAGATACCCCATATTGTTACACGTTAAACTAAAGAGGAATTATAATTAAAAAATACTTGTCAGTAGCACTTCAACTTTTCATTGCTATATTACTTGTAGTGCTATTTCTAAACATGTACAATTTTTGTCTATTATTTCTAAACATTTCAATTCGAAAAGATGATTGATCGAAACCGTTCGCTAGACATACTGCTTTATTTCCTTTTCCTGAAAATGCTAGAGCAAACATAAAAACTCACATTCTATTCAAATAAAATTATTTCGTGATGGCTGCATTTCTGGTTAAATCGGACGTCGCTACCAACTCATTTATTTTAAACGAATGGAAGTACTTTTTATTGCATATTTGATTTCTAAAATATATTCTTATATATTTTTCAGTTCTCCCTATTCTTAAATTCACCAATTTTGAAGATACTTGAATTTTTTTTTAAATAATTGGTTTTATATTATTATTATAATTATGTGCTGTAGTTATTTTAACACCAGAAATGATGACATTGGAAACTTAAGTAGAAGACTCCTCAAGCTTTACTGTGATGCTTTTATTTTTCGCAAAATTTAATAAAGGCTGTTCATAAAATAGTTCTGAATAGATGCAACTTTAAACCGTCAAATTCAGTATCACGTATTGTTTAAATGCTAGAAGGTTCGAGAAAATAATTCGGGTTAGTCTGATCCTCACGTAGACAGAGAGATGCAGCGAGAGTGAGACAAATATCGAATATGACTCACCGCGCTGTACATACAGATATAATAAAACCTCCTAACATGATAAACATGACTTGCTTTTTGCGACTTACATAAAAGACTATTGAGTCGAATGAGAAGTTAATATAAAATATGCATTAATTAATACTAAAATATGAGAATACACTAACGCGGCATTTAATGAAAGAAATGAAATCGAAATAAAACGTTAAACAAACGATATATGAACAAACATAAATAACTAAACATACAGAGTATACAGGGTTCTTTAAAATGAAATAAAATAAATACACATGGCATAATCTTTAAGGCACTCATGGAGTTGTTTAAGAATTATCCCAGTCATGGAAATTATAATCGGAATAATTTTAACATGCTTCTGATGCCATAGTTGCTGTATGTCTTCTGCTAGAGTGATATATTTATTGTATTTCCTTGTATGTTTTGCTGAAGGTTATGGGTGTTATTATTATATAGAAACATCTATTAGGTTTGTCCCTTTAGTTAACATAATGTCTAATCTATTGTGCGTTACTGTGTGACATGTGAAAATATTTCTGTTTCAGTATAAGTTAACTTTCAAATTTTAGTTGTGATGGCGATTCGTATTTGTACAACGAGTCAATTTTATCTACCAATTTGTATTATTTACAAGATCTCTATGTATTATTTTACAGATATTTTTTAGTCGGGTTATATAGTGTTCCAATACGACATTTCATTTTCAATAGTCCGCCAGTAGTCATGACTCAACCTATAATTACTTGACAGATGACAAGTAAAAGCTACGCCATTAATAAAAATGAAACGATATACGCCTCAACAAAGTATTGAAATGATTAAAATTCACCACAAATATGGTGAAAATTTCGCGGTCACAATTTGCAAAACTAAAGCATTTTTGGGTCGTCGTGAAGCACCTTCTCGGCCAGCAATTATGAAACTGGGTGAAAAATTTGAGCTGTTGGGACAACTTAGTGATGTGAAAAATCGAACTCGTGCACGTCGCTCAAGAACAACTGAGAATATTTCTGTTGTAGCCCCCAGTGTTGAGGAAAACCCAGGTTTGTCCATTTCTCGTCGATCTTTGGAATTGGGCATTCCACAAACGACATTACACCCTATTTCGCATAAAGACTTAGGTTTTAAGGCTCTTAAAGTTCAGTTAATACAAAAACTCACGCCTACCAATCATCAACAACGTCGTGTCTTTGCTGATTGGGTCCTAGAAATGCATAAAACTAATCCGGAATTTCATCTAAAGATCATCTTGAGTGATGAGGCCATTTTCACCTTGGAAGCTACTTTAACAAGCATTTGGGGCTCGGAAAACCCAAGAATTATTGTTGAAAAGCCTCCCCAGCTTCAACGTGTGACTGTTTGGTGTGGTTTTTGGTCTGGTGGGGTCATTAGACCTTGCTTTTTCGAAAATGAGGCTGGAGCAACTGCTACAGTGAATGGATTGCGCTATCGAATGATGATTAATGATTTTGTATGGCCGGAATTGAAAGATATTAATGTGAACGACGTTTATTTTCAACAAACAAATAACGATACCATCACTCTTTTGCGTGAAAAATTTCCTGATCATATGATTTCTCGAAGAGGCGATAACAATAGGACACGGAGATTTTGTGGTTTAACACCTTTAGGCTTTTTTCTTTGGGGCTACGTGAATTATAATGTCTGTCACAATGGCTCACAATCTATTCAAGACCTCAAAGATGGAATTCGTGAAGTTATCGAAGATATACAGCCGCAAATGTGCGAATTGGTGATGGAAAATTTCATGAAAAGAATATGGTTCTGTAAGCGTAGCGGCAGCGGTCATTTGGCTGATATTGTTTTCCATTATTAATGGCATACCCTCCTCTTTACAATTGAATAAACATCCGATGCTCCGATTGCTTAAAAATAGTCGTTTTTTTTTTACATATCAAAATGAAACCTCCTATTGGAAGACACATTATATTAAATGCTAAGCTGTGATATGTTCAATTGTTTTCGATGTTTGTATATATATCCACCATGTCTTTTTGTTTTATGATATATCTACAATATTATAGTTTTTGGTTGTCACAACTCGATCTTGTATTGTAATCGTGAAACCTTCAGTTTTTGCGTAAATATTTCCAATTTCATGTAAAAGGCTTTGTGGCTATTATTCTGGCAAGTCTGTTGAGGGAGTCTAATTATGTGTCTGACTATTAGTATGTTAAAACTTAAATTAATTTAGACTAGTAATTTTCGAATAATTAAAATAAATCATTACTTTTTGTATTATATTGTTTTATTCTGACGTGAATTTACAATTTTCAAATTCAAAGTAGATGTTTTTCTCACGTGAAGCAAGTATAGACTAATTTAATGATAATCTAAAATTATTGAAAAAGATAAAACATCTTAATTCATATAAACTGTCGGTATTTATGATTGCTATAAACCTATGGATAAATATAATGTGAACATTTTTCAAAGCGGGCAACAAAATAAATTATATGGCGTAAGTTAAAAGGAAAGTCAGATATTTCGTGATCAATAAACTACCTTTTTTATAAAAATTACTAATTTTAATTTATCTGTACCTAAATTTAAGAGATAGAATAGAACAAAGTACAATTAGATAATACGTTCTTATCAGGCATGTAAGTCGATCGATAATAAAATTTTTAAATAAATTCAAAAATAATTACTTAAAACTATTATAACAATATTCTATATAATTGCAGAGAAATTTTCTCTCGACTTTGAGCCTACGACATTTTATCTTTTTCGACTTTAACGATCGAAATATATTGTCGTGTTTTGAAATTATGATCACTTGAAACTACTCGTTTTTAAAATTTCTAGTCCAGGTTAAGCCAACATTAATTTTAATATAAATTATAGACAGTTAAGTATCAATTATTTCCATTATGTATCGTATAACATTGCTATAATGTCTCTGTTGGTCGTGAACCTTTATACAAAGGGTACTAGGAAAGTTTTGCAATACAGCTTTGTTTATTTAATTTTTTCAAAGTGATTTCCTCTACACTCAATACACCTCTCCATCCTCCGAAACCAATCCTTAAACCAGTTCTGCCAAGTTTCACTAGGGAGTAAAGCACACTCGTTCTATCAAGCCTGTAGAAGGTCCTCATCATTGGAAAACCGCCTCCCTTTTAGCTTCATTTTCACATGCGGGAACAGCGCAAAGTCGCAGGAAGCAAGATCTGGACTGTAGGGAGAGTGCTAGAGAAGTTTCAATCCTGTCGCGGTCAAATGTTCGGTGCAGGCTTTGCCGAGGTGAGCTGGAACATTATCGTAGTGGAGGAACCAGGTGTCCATTCTTGACTTTGGGAGCAGGTTCTTCATAGTTCTAATGACTTTAGGCAGGCACTGTTCAGTATACCACTTAGCTGTGACTATCTTCTGTGCGTCCAAAATGACGCGTACCACAATTTCACTCAATTTAAAAGATACAGCTATCATTTTCTTCTTTACAGATCGAGATTTTCTGACAACTACGGGTGTGTCCTCATCATCAAAGACCCAAACTTTGCTTTGAGCTTTGGTCGGCACATCGTAATAGTACAGCCAAGTCTCGTCACCTATCACGATGTTGTTCACATACCGAGATTGTCCCTTATTAAACTTTTTTAGCTCTCCCAGCACCAAGTTACGGGTCGTGTCATCTGCTCTTCAATCAGTCGATGCAGCACCTAGAGAGAACAAAGTTTCTTCACGTGCAAATGATCATGCAGAATCGAACGAATTGCTGGTGCATTTAGGAATGAACCACCCTCTGTCTGTTGGTAGGTTACTCGCCTGCCCTCGCCAAGCATTTTCCCCACAGCAGTAACGTTTTCCTCCGTAACTAACGTTGGTGGCCTTCCCGGCCTCCCAGCATCCTCCACAGTTAAATTTTCCCTTTGGAATTCTCTATACCACCTGAATATTGTTGTGCGATGTGGCCAAACATCACCTAGTGCAAGAGTCATTTCTTCGAAGCACTGGTCTATGTTTAAACCACGCACGAATGTCATCGCAAGCACTTTACACTCTCACTGCTAATGAATAAGTGTAAGTAAGCGGCGGCTACTATGAACGTATGAACATGTCTCAATATGCAGCAACAAGCAGCTTCATACGATTCATTGTTGCGTCATATTAGTACTAGTACCCTTTGTATAAGGAGACTAAAAGCAGAAATTGTTGACAAAAATATTACAGGGACGCATACGTATATAGAACATGAAAGAAGATGATTTTCATGTTAGTTTTTCTTGGATTCAAACAACTGTATGATCGTTTTGGTGAGATCTCTGAATGCCTCCAAAATACAGGCAGTCAAACATACATATACAGAACCGCTCAAATACTTCGTTGTTGAATTCTTTAGCGTAGTTCATAACAATCCAATAACCTATCAAAGTTAAATCTAATCATGTGACTATGAAAAACGGTCTTCTATTTCAATTTTCTAAAATGAATTTGTTTTGAGCAAAACTTTTATGAAAAAGTAAGACGATGTTGGTCGCTAATTCTATCGGTATCACTAAGTATCTTGCTGAAGAAGTAACCACAACACACCATGATAACGGTTACACACACCTCGTTGTACAAACTATGACTTATTTAAATAAGCTAACCATTGAAGTGATAGGTTATCCACTGTACAAGGTGGTTACTAAGCATGCGACAATAATTCAAAGCGTTATTTCTTTTGCTATCTCAAGATTTCTTTGTATAATTTTCTTTCTTCGGATTATTTTCAGAAAAACTGTTACGAAAATACAGGACGATAGAACTCCGAATCTTTTTAAAATTAATAATGCACCCTAAGTAAAACTATAATGTGCTGCACTGGAACCGCCGAATACTAGAAATTCATTTTTATGTTTTCAACAGCATTATTTGTGAGATTGGTGTAAATATCGAAAACTCCATTAGTTAGCCGCAATTTTCATACGTTTTTAATTACATTTTGGCTGTGACTGTCATTTTCTCTCTTTGAAAGTAGTCAAAATTGATTGGATCTCGTATTTTCGTCATAATTTCTCTCTATAATGTGAATCTCTTTAGTTTCATTATAAATTGTACAATGTACGATTTCCTAACTGTTGTGTTCACATAGAAAAGCTCTTCAAATTATTCATCAACGTCTTCATGAAACAGGCACATTTGCACGTAATGGAGAACGTGAAAAGCCAAGCATAGTAATAGCAGTAGAATTGGAAGAAAATGTGCTGAACATTGAACTTCTACAAGAAAAATAGCAAATATGTACTTTAAATGTAAATAATAGGACTGTTTGAATTATTCTTGAGCAGCAGTGCTTGTATCCACACCAACATTCAGTACGTTCAGGCACTAAATCCTACTGCTTTACCTCCATGCACTATTATATCAACGGCTTCTGCGTAAATTCGTTCAAATCCGCTAATCACTGGCGCTGAGTCTTTTCACCTATGGGGCATATTTTTCAAGAAATGCAATTAGGAACTCCATGATAATCACGTGTGGACTAATAAAAACTCACACGCAGTACTAGAAAATCATTTTCACCATAAATTTTCGTTAAACATTTGGATTGAAATTGTGGGTGGCCAGCTTATTAGTCCGGTATTTCTATCATAAAGATATCATTAAAGTGCATCGAAATTTTTTGGAAGAATCATTACCTGGGTTTCGAACGGATTTACTACGAACAATGGAAAATGCAGTTCGGTTAATGCACGATGGTGCGCCAGCACATTGTAGCCTAGTTGTTTGTGAGTTTTTAAACGCAGCATAAAATGAAATGAAAATAGCTGGATAGGTCGAAATGGACCTTACTTATGACCATGCGTGCTTTGAATTTTTTCCTATTTAAAGAAATAGCATACACTACTCTTGTGGAAAATGAATAAGATTTGAAAAACTGGATAATTCAGGTGTAAAGCATTAAAAAACAACCCTAGTATTTTTGAAAGAGTTCTACAGTCAGTACGAAGAAGATTGGATGCTTGAATTCTCATGGTAGTTCTTTACAACGGCTTTTTTGGACTATGAATCTTTAAATGCAAGAGTAAGTAACAAAATAATGTCTTCATTTCGTAAAACTTTATCGTCCAAGGACAAACATCTTAAAATAACCCAAGAAATAACTTGTATCGCATGGTTAATTACCACTCTGTACAGTACTGACTCAGCCCCCAACTAATATCTTTAATTGCAACATGTCCATAGAAGATAAATTGAGTATATTAAGAAAACATACAATAAAGAAAAAACTAATTAAAATTTCGGTTATATCAGGTCATACTATTGGCAGATGTATGAAAGAGGTATCGACATCTTAGCAGATCATGTGATAACCGAATTCTCTCCCATTAAAAGTGATTGTCACAGAACAACGTAGATGAAGACAGGAGGACTCCGACCTGTTCCAACGTGAGTAGACTGGTGGATCCAAGCAAATGCTTTTGGAATGGTCGTATACTACGAAAGCTTAGAAACAATTCGGAGAGTTACAATATGGAAAGACACGTCGATATTTCAGATAGAATTCTATGCAGTTCTGAAATATGAGGACAAAATTACCAAGAGAGCTGACTTCCGTAAGCGGATCCATATTTTGACCTTTAGCCAGGATACGTGATATGTATTGAGAAGTTCTAAGAACGTATCCAAGCTAGTATGAGAATATATGTTAGTGAGAAATTCGGAGAATTGGTATAATGGCTGCTATGAGTGCCGAAATACTCAGAAACCCCAGGAAACGAAAAAATTGATGAGCTTTCCAGAGAAGGATTATTCTCGTAATATATTTGAATAGATTATGTACCAGGAGTGCCTAAATTTAACAGCCGAAAATAAATAAATTGATGGACCAAAGTTCAATACAGAACGTACTAAAGGAGTTGACACAAATGTGAATATGGCAAAGACTTTATTTGGGAGCCAAACCGTACTAAGGCTGGAAATTACTTTCTTTGGAGAGAAACCAGCTTAGAATAATAAGATATATCACAGGCATGCATAAACTGTTGACTATATTCTGTAAGAATATGAGTTGTTTGATCATAAAGAGACAACACATTTATGAGCAATATAAAATAGACTCAATAATATAGAGTAGCCGTAGTTGGTACATCAGACTGAAGCAATAGATTGGGTACAAATAGTAATATTTTGGGAATACATAATAACCGAAACAAAGCTGCAGACCTTCAAAGCCTGTTACTGTTGAACAACCGTTTAAGATAAGAAAAAAAATAGAACCGACAGGGCCGAATAGACCGAGTAGCAACAAATACTTGAATTAATTGTTTCTTTCTTTGGCAGGAGCTCAAAAAGCACGGCAACTTTAAAATTCCACCGTACTGAGAGCATAACCTTCCTCTAGTGAAAGTCTGCTTTCGACAATATTTGGGACTAATTTTCAAGACGAAACCAATACCACACAATATTCCTATAAGCAATCCGTTTCTGATTACCATTTATCGCTCGCCTCAAAAAGGATCGCGCCCTCACGTTTAAGGAGCATATCGTATATGGTTATATCAAACTTGCTGACATATTCTAATTTCTTCATGTGATTATAAACGCTTTAATAATGAATGTTCAATATTTTTGTAATCTCTTGTATCATATCGTGCGCCACGGGTTTTAATCGACCTTGAGTTTGATGACTAAATTTGTCATTAATCTGGGTAGGCCTTTCTGAGTGAGAAGCGTCGCTAAGATTGAAATCAGCATTTTTGTGAATAATCGCTTCCATCAGCGTTTTTATAGAGCACAGTCGCCATAAACTTTACGCAACTTTTTACAAGCTCAGTAGTAGCCAAGTAGAGAGTAAAATATTTTACAAGCCGAGACTCAATTTTGAAATTTTTCAAATATATGTTTAATCATGGATTTCATTATTCCAAATTTATTATTCTAAAAGAGAATTATATTATATTAATGAATTTACTGTTGTTAAAGAGATATTATGATTTTATAGTTAAACAGAATATTCTTTGAATTTTGCCTCCACCCTGTTTTTTGTATCCTGTATTATTCATCCATGCTCAATATTTATTAATCAATATGTAGGAACATTGACCTGTTACCAAGTCTTGTTTAGTAGTGCTTGATTTATTATTACTGTAGAAACTGTCTAATAAGCAATCTACAGGTTTCTAGGAAATGTGTTTATATTTACATGCCTTAACAATTTCCTTAAGTATTATAAAATCTTGCCTCCAGTTAATTCTTAATATAGAAGTACAAAAAATAATTGGGCAATAAATTAAAGCTATAAAAGGATTTGAAAATATCTAATAATAAACTGTTTAAACGGTTTCACAGAAAATGGCACAGTATCAATGTGGGATAATTCACGTTACCTTGGCAATTTATCTATTTTACGAGATAATTTCTAGTAAACAAATTGATGTTTCAGTTTCAGTCATTCAGCATTTTTAGATTCTTTAAAACTAAATTGATTGTCATACAGTAGCAAAGTAAGCAGTGAATTTAATTATTTTATTATTCATAGTGATACTACACCTACGTTTAATAGCCCTCCATGAAGTTTCTTGAATTTCTTGGTACCATTCCACATGATTTTCTTAGTTAGATTATGAAAAATTATAGCCCCTATATAATATTTAGATTATGTGCATGGGAATGTCGTCTGCTTGTATTCACTGATAATAAAATTAATGAAGGAAAGAACAAAAATTCTCGACAACAAACCATGTTTCAGCTAACTCTTCGAGGCAATCATATTCGAGTCGGTAAGCTTTACTGAAAATCTAATTTTTAACAATCTTCTTTTCAAAACAAAATAGAATTCATAGCGAAATTTAGAAGTTTATTAATCAATTTATTGTGCACAATTATTTGTCGAGTACAGGAACATGAAGTGAATGACAAGAGATATTAAAGAGCACTATAACGTGAGATCAAACCAAATCTTTTATCATGTTCGTGTTAACGAAATTTACTTTGAAATGGCGATAATCTAAATATTGCTGTTTATTTTAAACTAGGCATTTCTATAAATACATCCGCGCAACATGAATAGGACCACCCGACTTGTTGCAAGCTTTCGGTGGTTTGAAAAACAATTCATTTACTAAAAATACAATGCAAGTTTGTAATGGTATGATATGGCAAATAATACGCATTTTTTAACGTTATGCATTGGGTGAAAGGACATATAAAATGCACCGCGCCGGTTGGATACGACCAGTATTTAATAGTAAGCTACCGGATGAGTGTCGAGTTACAACGTGTATCCGGATAAACAAACATCTGTAATTAAGGGTATTGTGCCACGATGGGACGACAGAAGTGCTTAAGTATGGAAGAAATTGGAAAAATTAAAGCGTTCCATCAAGAAGAGTATTCCTCAAGGGCTACTGCAAAGAAAATAAGTCGATCACACCAGGTTGTGAACAATTTTATTAGGGATCACAATTAAAACGTTTTAAAGGGCGAACAACATCCGTTACAACTAAGAGAGAACGTCGAGCCATATTACGCGAAGCATCGAATTCATTAACGGCAAGACAAATGAATGTTGGACGAAGAGATATTACTGAAGAGCATTTAAAACGTTTGAAAATTAAACGTCCTTTAAGGGAATTTCAGCGCACTGCACGTCTTCAGTTTACTCAAAAAAATCTTGTTATTTTCAGTGACGAGAAGAAGTTTAATTTAGATGGCGTTTTAATTTCCACGATTTAAAAGATTGATTCAGTCACGAAGGCGAGCCGATGTTGGTTCAGTCATGGTATGGGGAGCTGTTTCCTATAACGGACCTGTTGATTTAGTAATAGTGAAGGGCAGACAGAATTCGGAAAAGTACGTCCAGCTGCTGCAACAGGTGAAAGACAAATTTTCCAACGTTATGGCAGGTGGGCCATTTATTTTCCAACAGGATAATGCCAGTATTCACACCGCGCGCATTGTTCGACGCTGGTTTCATGGAGGTTCTCGATTGGCCATCGCTCTCCCTCGACCTGAACATCAATATGCGCGTAAATTGTTTATTCAGTTGCGCTGACGAACTAGAGCAGGCGCGAAGTTGGGCGGAACTTCCCGTTGACATAGAACCCTGTATAATTCCATTCCATCCCGATTATTTGAGGTTATAAGAAATAATGGCAAAAGTACTCAATATAAAGTATTTTGTTATTGCAAACGAATCTTTTATTTTGTAGATTGGTCGTATTCAAGTGGCGTTTAATTACTCAAATTAGTAACGTACATTTGCACTGACTTTTACAAAAATTATATTTGGTACCTACATACGTCTTTTTATCAACCCTCTTATTTTCGAAAATAACAATTCCAGCGCGCTACCATGTTTATACCAACTACAAATGTCATATATGCAGTTGGTCCTATTCATGTTGCGCGGAGTGTATAAACATACATCATGCTACGACACTCAAATATGCAATTTATGTGATGCGATATCAAAATCGCACGTAATACTCTTATATACATTAATTCATTATATAAAAGGCTTTTCTAAGAAGAAATGTTATACTCGTGTATACAGAGACGTACTTTATACCATAGAAAAGTATAATTTGGTTTTTTAAAAGAATGTGTATAATTATATATCGATTATTTTGTTTCGAATATGATTAGAAAAAACACTTCCATTCTATATACGAGGATAGTTTGACAAGTAGTGGGAATGACACATAGGTGGCGCTCTAATTGGTAAAACAAATGCACTGTAATTTATGTTGGCTATTTATATGTTTACATTCCGATATTTAGATAAATCGGTTGATAAGTTTATTTTTGACAGCTGATTGAAAAAGAAGCAACACGTCGTTTTGTTAAAATGGAAAAAGCAGAGTATCGTGCGGTGATTAAATACTTCGTAATTAAGGGTATGAAAGCTACCGAAATAAAAGATGAGTTACGGGAAACATTAGGTGAATCTGCTCCATCATTCGCCACAATAAGTACATGGGTAAATGAATTTAAACGTGGTAGAACAAGCTGTGTTGATGAAGCGCGCTCTGAAGAACCCAAAACCGTGACTTCTAAGGAAATGATTATAAAAATCCATAATATTATTACGCAAGATCGACGACTCAAAGTGAGAGAGATAGCAGACATGGTAAACATTTCAACAGAACGCGTACACCAAATTTTAACGAAAGAATTAGGCCTTTCCAAGCTTTCGGAAAGATGGGTGCCGCGATTGCTTACGACTGATCAAAAGTTCACTCGTTTGCGCATTTCCAATGAGTGTTTGGACCTTTATAAGCGGAATCTGGTTGATTTTTGTAGGCGACTTGTTACTTGCGATAAAACTTGGATACACTACAGTACACCCGAAACTAAACAACAGTCGAAACAATGGTTAGAACGTGGTTCTGCACCTCCAAAGAAAGCGAAAACCACTTTATCGGCAAACAAGGTGATGGCATCAATTTTTTGAGATTCAAAGGGCATTTTGCTCATTGATTACCTTCAGAAAGGTGCCACGATAAACGAACAATATTATGTAGAACTTCTACAAAAATTAAATGTTGAGATTCATGCTAAACGGCCAGGAATGGCAAAGAAAAAGATTCTGTTTCACGAAGACAACGCTCCCTCGCATACCAGCACAGTTGCGATGTCCAAAATCCACGAGTTGCATTTCCAATTAGTACCGCATGCGCCTTATTCGCCGGATCTAGCCCCTTCCGACTTCAACCTTTTTCCAAAATTTAAAACGGCACTAGGTGGAAAGAAATTTTCGTCTAACGACGAGCTTATCATCTTCGTAAATGAGTCTTCCGGAATCGCATTTTAGAGATGGCATAAGGGCATTGGAGCACCGTTGGGATAAATGTATTGCTCTTTTAGGAGAATATATTGAAAAATAAAAATTATTTTGTACTTAAAAAATTCGTTCTTCTTTTCCATTCTCACTACTTGTCAAACTACCCTCGTAGTTGATCGGTTCGGGAATAATTTATTGTAAAATTAAAAATACATAGAGTATAGTTTAAATTGATTTAAAATATGTTCTACCAATGTAATATAACAAGTTTTTTGAAATCTAAAACTTTTTGAAGCCAGTTTGTGTATATTTTGATGATAGATTAAAAACAGATATATACCTAACAATAACATTCAAAATCACATATAATATAGACGAAATGGTTAATTGTAAACCATATCTTAAATATTATAATCTAGTTAAATTCTAATTGGAGATAAATTCATTGATATACAATTTTTATATAATTTTGTAATCGGTTGTTCATAAAGTCAACCGAGATCGAGATTACGTAATTAATAAGAATTATATTATGAAAACCGTTAGAGGAGATTATAGAAAGGATATATTTAACAGTAGTAAGAAAATGCCCGATAGGTGACATTAGTGATTTTAGAATTTTATTTGAAAATACTAAAAAGTAAAAATTTAATGAGAAACTAAATTCTACAAGAGAGAAATTAAATCAAAAAGTAATAAGAAAATCAACTTGAGACGTTTTAAAATGAGGGGAAAGAGAACCAATGAAATGATGTGGTGGAAGAAGACGTGACCCCTAGTAACTTTGGTGTGATTTTCGTGAAGATTTCCCATCGATCGTTTCGACGCGGGATATAAAAGGCACAGTGTTAACACATTTAAATAAAATAGTCATAAGAGAATTCGTTTGCGACCAGACGTGTAAAAATTTTGTAAATGGTCGCTGTTGTACAACTTTATTCAGTCAGTTCAATAATATTTGGGTGAAATGTGAGAGACACTTATCCTTCATATGAGGTACTAATGTGATTTTAAAATATTTTAATTAATTTAATTTCATTAAAACTTTGAAATAAATTTCTTGACTGGCCAATTTAAAGTCAATTATTTTAATTTAATATATATATATATATATATATATATATATATATATATATATATATATATAGGACGGAGCATAGACGTGCCCTATTAAGCGGTAAATGTATATACCAAACAATAAATGTGTTTAGAGTTATTTCCTATTTTGATTCCAAAGACAAATAGGAAATTGTTTACTTTGGATTAGAAATGTTCTTCAATATTTTAACTTTTGTATTGTTGAATGTATGAAATCACGAGTTATATGAGTAGATCATTCATGACATTGATTATAAGGAGTGAGTACTGGTATTTTTATATTTTGGAGATTCTTTGAATTTGAAAATTATAATCAAAATTTTGGTTCAATAAATTTTTCGAATAAGGTTTTAATTTTTGGACGAAGTTGAAGTCTAAATCTTTTTAAAGCATTATTAATGACGATTTAATATTAATTTTGTACATAAACAAAACGCCTAACTTATCATGAATCGTATATTTAAAAATGATAAAGATTACTAATCTTGTATATACACCATCGCTTATAAGTATCTGCAAATTGTAACAAATATCAAAATTAAAATACTAAAATCTATTATTTAAATATATGAAAAATATATATGTATTTTTACATCTAAAATAAATTGTCATGCAATATATGTATCCAAATTTTAGACTCGTCTATATGCCCTCCTTTATTTTTAATCACTACAGCACACGATCAAGGCATTCTTTCGATTAATTTTCGTAATGTCTGAGGTTTTATTTTACCCCATGCCTTTTGCAGATTCTTCCGCATATTAACAGCAGATGTGGGGGCCGATTCTCTTAACTCTCGGTCAAGTTCTTCCCACAGCAACTCGATGGGATTTAAATCGGGACTATGAGGAGGCCGCGCCACAACTTTTATGGTTCCAAATATTCCTGGCACAGTTTAGAAATGACCCGAAATTTTAATTCCCAACATGCGCTTATACTGTGGTATTTGATTTCTGGAGCTGTTTTTCGTCTATTTCTCTTGCTTGTTACTACAATTACAAGATCTTCTGCTGAGGTTGTTGCCCTTGGTCTGCCTTTTCGAATTCTGCTTAACACACTCCACATTTACGGTGTTTTTTGATGATATAATCCACGATTTAATTTAAGTTCTGTGGCAATTTCTGGGTTGCTTTTGCCAGTTTTATGGTATGCGATTATAAACGATCGTGTTTCTACACTCAATTCTTTCCATTTAGACATTTCTAACCGATTGAACTTCTTCGAAACACACGATGTTGTCACTATGAGCACCTCACAAAAACTAACTGCAGTTTTGCCAAAATACCCAAGTATAAACACTTAAAAGTTTACAATAACATCCTACCTTAAAATAAAATCATAACAATCTAAAATTTTTCAAGAATTGAGAGATCTAATCCCTTAAGTGCAATTATTCTACTTAGAATTTTATTGGGGTATTATTATTCATCGTGAATAATAGGGTAATCGCATAATTCTTTTTGAATAAGCTTTTATAGATTTTAATGTTTGCTATGAAACTATTTCTTACTACAGAAATAAATTTTATAATCACAACTTTTCTAAAGAAACTGTAAAAAGCAAGGGTGACCAAATACTTATGAGCGATAATGTATATTTTTAAATATCGTTATCCAACCCATTTACTAAAATTTAAATGTTTTTGAATTTTTATAAATTGAATAAATCATATTTCATAAGTAATCTATCATTCTACTTATTTGAATGTTGTATTAACTAGATGTTAGGTCTGATTAATTCAAAAGAACCCAGCTCAGCCCTTTAAATTTTATAAAAGAATTTCATGTAAGAATTTCAATCTTAATTAAATATTTTACTGTGCGAGAATATTTTTCTGATCAGGTAGGTTTTATTCTCAAAGTTTATTTATATATTTTTGATAAGCACATATGATAGCAACATACAGTATAGTGCTTTATCTACTAAATTTAATACACGTCTGCTAAAAAATAGGATGTTTTGAAATAACCTTAAAATTGAGACGATTTTAAAAAAGGAATATATTGATAAACAATACTGGGCATTCTTATCATGCACGTGCACATTAGAAATATTTGGAGGAATTAATAAAAAAAGTACTCGAACACAAACTAGGTTTCAATCAATTTTATGAAACAGCCATATCCGAAACTGCATGTCCGACTTTAAACCTAATCTCGAAAAGAAAAAGGCGTGTTCGCGCGATTACTATATAAGACCCCTTCACGTAATTTTAATTGCTCAATATACAAGCTAGCGGCTATGGGTTTAGTAACTAGATCATCCCTCTTCAGTACAGATTTGGTCCCCAATAATTACATTTTCTTTAATAGGCTAAGACGGTTCAGAATGTAACGTGTTTGAGATGAGGAAATAAAGACTCAATTTTTATTAGTTATCTTCACATAATGTTTATTAGATCTAACTTTTTATGATATTTATATCTGTTTTTTGTTTCAGGAAAATTATATGCGTAATGAGGAAGAAATTCCTTTTAAAATTACAAGAATATTTAATCTTGTCCACAGCTTTGTGATACTATTTATTTACTTGGTGGCAAACTATATGTATCCGTCAGTTAAAAAAATTTCAGAAGAAGAATTATGTAAGTTACGAAATACTTTTATATCTATTACAAATATCAACTTTTGCATATTTATTTACAACAAACGAATCATTTAAAAAATCGACCATATTTATATTTGTTCCAACTTGTAAATGATTTGATTAAAAAAGGTGAAAAGGTGAAAATAGGAAAAGAAAATTAACTTCTTTTAGAATGCTCAATTTTTCGCAGTAATTAGTTGTTTCTTCAAGAAAACACACGAAACTATCTAAATCTTGTTAAATCTAACAAACATACATAAATAATCATTGACTAAACGTATTATTAACATATTCGATTTTTTATATATATTTTTAATGTCCGATTGTCTTAAAACTCTTAAAACCAGATAGAAAAGTAACGACTATACTCTTACTATACAATCAATGAGCATCAGACGAATTTATCTACTTCCAGTATACGATGGTGGACTAAAAAGTCTATCGAATAGCAGATATGCTGCACAGTTGCAAACTATTTTTGTGGTACACCGGAATGTTGTTTTCGTAACAACGTTACAACAACAAATTTTAAATCACTACGTTTACTAATTTCATTGTGATGAATTTTTTGACGAGATGAAGTACATCTTTTGAAAGGTATACCAGTAACAAATATTCATAATAAGATTAAGGATGGTCTGAAGAACTTAGCTCCTTCATTTTCTACTGTTAATGAATGGGTTTGTGAGTTTAAGTTTGGTTGTGCAACCGTTAAAGATCCACCATGCAGCGGATATCCAAAATCTACTACGAAAAATGCATGCAATGGTGTTAAAAGACCGTCTTCTAAAAACCTATGAGATAATGGAGACTATAGAGATTTCTAAAGAACGCGCAATATCCATTTTGAATAAAGAGCTGGTTATGAAGAAATTGTCCGCGACGTGGGTGTCGCGACTACCCAGTATTTATCAAAAATTAATACAAATTTCTCGCGAGTGTTTCCAACGTTTTCGAACCACAGGTAAAACTTAATTCATCATTATACACCCGAAATAAAACAACAATCTAAACAGTGGCGACACGGTGTTTTTTCTTACACAAGGAAGACGACGAGTGTTCTATCTGCAGAAAAGGTAATGACATCCATTTAGTGGGATGCAAAAAGTACTCTTGTTGTTGACTACCTTTTAAAAGGTCGAACCATTATAGTAGCATATTACGCGAGCCTCTTAAATAAATTAAAGTAAAAAATTAATGAAATGTTTCCTGATCTAACCAAAGAAGAATCGTTTTCCACCAAGCCAATATACGGTGGCATCATAAGTATTGCTATAGCCAAAAATTAATTATATATTAGGTTTTGAATTGTTGCTGCACCCACCTTATTCATCAGATATTGCGCTGTTTTACTACCATTTTTTTCCACGCCTAAAAATACCTTGCAAATCAAAACCTTTCAATAGACAACGATGTTAAAGCTGATGTTGATGCTTATTTTAAAGCCTTTGACAGTTCTGAATTTTATCAGGACAAAAAATTTAGGTCATCGCTGGTCCAAATGTACCGAAGGACAGATAATTATGTTGAAAAAAAATGACATCTACACGGTCCCGCCACAAGCACAGTATTTTAATTAAAACTACGAAAAATATGCTTTTAAACGATATGTAATTTGGGTACTATCAAATATCTAAAGATATTGAGAGAGTTCATGTCAGGGTTACCAAACAGTTAACCGAAAGCATTGAGGAACTGAATCTTATTTTTCTTCCATGTTTGGGTCATGAAGGGAGTACTGAGTATTTAAACACCAGTTTCTTCTTTCCATTAAAGAGTTTGTTAAGTGCTTTACCATAATTTCCAACAATGTTTCGTGATACACTTGGGCCGATGCTTTCTCCTCAATTGAACAACACGGAATGAGAGACGCCTCACTAAACCATTACTTAGGTCGGATGGTTACCACACTGAGTTATTTTCACGATCTTTTAGGTTTCTAGAGAACTTCGTGTACATATGCTATCATTCTGTTCGTTAATTTTTTCTTTGTAATAAAGATTTTCCCGTACGAGATTAAGATTTTGCGACATCTCTTTATGCTGACTTAACTGACTTGTTCGTTTGCTTGTGACCTTCAAGGCTGGCGTTTGCTCCTTTTATAAACTTTCATGTTTAACTTTAAAAGGTTGTTTGGTTTCACAATGGATTTTGAGTAATTCTTAGACATACAGCTGTTACAGTATTTAAATTTTGAGAAGAGGGTAAACGATCGGCGGGAAGGCGATCAACTATATCATCAATGTCCCGAAAATGTAGAAGGAATGTTATCAAGTTAATTGCTAAAAATAACATACCGAAATCCCTAGCGTTATCCAAAAAACAGCTCGTGTTATGGATCTTCTCCTACTTCTTTTGAAGACATTAAATTGAAAACACAAAACTTACTCTAAATTAAGAACAAGAAGAAAGAATTGCTCTTATAATATTAAACACAGACATTAATATGAGAAGAACAGATATCTGAACTTTCGGAACATATTGGAAATTTAAATTAATTAGTCACATTTATCTTAAATTTTCTATACTGTAAACAACTAAATCATGATGCAGAATAAGAGAAATATATTGTTTTTGATTCACTATTGACCGGAAGATTATGAATTGTTTAGTTGATAACATACATATTAGTTCCTGAAGATATTGCTTTCTATGGACAACTTAGCAAATCCATATTTGGCGTCCAGCGCCTTATCCGTGGATAATTAAGTATAAACAATTATCTTTGCCTATAACATCTGAAATCCAGAAAATGAAAAGTACTATTGACTATAAAGTGTTGTAAAGGCATATATGTTCAGAAAAGCAACGCTGAATACGCAGGAAAGATTACGAGAATTAATACAGACGAGAAATCAGTTAAACCACATTCCTTGGACATAAATAATCGTTAAAATTAGTAATGCGAAATCTTTCTTCTTATTTTAAATTTAATTTTTTTCATATAGAAAATCCACTAAATTACTGTAAATAGGACAATGCACGTTCGCTACTGCATTTTGTATCAAATAGCAAAAAGACAATATTTATTCGGTGACCAAAATGAAATTTGCCGAATTTAATACTGATGTCACTTTACTATACCAATACTCATTAAAATAATTTTAGATTCTCTAATACACGTTTGCAAAAAAAATACTATTTCGTGCCATTTTTGCGTGAAATAGTAATCAGGTAATTATTTGAGTTGATTTAAGTAAATCAAACTAATGTTCTCAAAAGGTCCCAATTTTCTCACAATAATTTTTCAGGTCATAGCCATTTTTTAGGTCATCTGAGTCGGCTTGGAAAGTCAAACTAAAACTCTCGCCAACGTACATAATAATAAATAAATATTTCTTTGTTTCAGGTTTCGAAGCCAAATACGAAGAAATGATTTACATAAATTTGCTACAGGTAAATTGAAATTTTTCTTTTATTTACTGGTGTAGAATACGAGGAGAGTTAAAAAGTCTCTTATTACTTCTGTGTTATTCTAGGTCTATTGTCTGTAATAATAGGCTCGAAATATGCTGCAATAGACAGAAATTATACCTTGTCTCAGAATAAGAAGTGATTCAAATATTGCGCCAAAATACTACATGTTTTTAAGAGATTTCGTTGGTTCTTGAACAAGCAAGTTTAATATGAATAAATAAATACCAGATATCCGTCATTTTTCGTTACCTGTAAACGTTTAATTTACATTTTTGCATTGTTTTATTTTAATAATATTTAATCTTAATTTTTGTACATATTAATCCAAAAAGTAATAGTCATTTACCAATAATAACTTACAAACGACATTGAAATTGTCCATCACTTTCCTCTAAGCATTTTACACATCTACTCTTTCTAATTTCGTAAATAGTCTTGATAATTTTATTTTATAAATCAATATACATATTGTATATACTTGATATATAATCCCTTTCGACATTAATTTTCGTATTCTGTATACGTATTTCGACAACTTATGTATTTCGACAACTACGTGAACCTAACCATCGCAGCTCGCATATTGAAACAAAAGCTCGTCTTTAATACAGTCACCACCACATGATGATTTCCATTTCTTCTTTTCTCTTCAGCCTTAACTAATGAACTTCTGTTTTATGTTAATATTTTGGAATTTCGTTTTTTATTCTTGATTGTTCTGGTGCTGCCTGTAGAAGTCGATCGTATAAAATTACGTTTCAGCAGTTACATGTTTCATATCAAATCTAGATCTTTCTGCAGAAACCACGGTTATAACTATCTGATTTAGATTTCTTCTTTCACTAATAATATTGTCTGTGATTGCAAGCATATGCTATACAGATATAACGAGTAAAATCTTCAAATTTAAATTATTCTGAATCGAATCAAATGCTGCAAATTTAGATAAAGCTTTGCTCATTGCTGCGGTTTTTATATAATATTTATTAAACATTTCCGCCAGATCTTATGCGTAATCTTTTCTACTCCTATAAGGACATAATCGCGTTCTCTATTAAATACTCCCTTAAAGGAACCGAAGAATGTCAGGAGGTTGCAGCCGATGTGTCGTATGTGATGGTAATATTAATAAAATAATACTATGTAATTTACAAAATTCATTATTTTAGCTTAAAGATAACCGTAATTATTATCCAAAATGATGAAAATCCGTTCTTTGTGTTAGTTTAATATCATGTTTGAAATGTTGCAGACGGTAATAAAATGTATTATTATTACTTCATATAGGCACGTTTTACATTATAAGCTATTATCAAGAGATTGCATCTGCATATCATAGACAATTTAATGTGCAAAAACACCTTTTAATGACATGCTTCAATATACATCTTTTAGTAGACACTTAAATTTATACTTTCTCTGTTTCAGAGTTTGGTTTTTGGAATTTGGGCAATAGTTCCATTACCTAAAAATTGCTTTTTGTCAAAATTCTACAACTTTATAAGTTTAATAATCACTATAGGTAGGTATAAAAAATCGTAAAAAGAAATATAGGCTTCATTACCTATTACAATACTAAGAAATTCTGGCTAATCTTCGGCGCTATTTAACTATTTACATATTTATATATAACTATTTATTTTATTTACCTACTATCTTTACTCTACATATGTGCATACAAAATTACAAAGTAATACTTTTCAAAACTTTCAAATATCGTTTTACTTGAATTCAAAGCAGCTATGAATATTTTGTGCGGATTGGATTATGTGTGAAAAATTGAAATAAATATATTTTCACAAACAAGAATTTTACGATTTAAACAATAGGAATGCCGGTCCTCCCTCACCAAATAAATAAAACTACAGAAATAAATAATACAGTCGCTAAATACACTCAAAATATTTGAAATTTCTTTTTAACATTATTTCGATATTTTTAGTTTTACAGCTATTAATGCAGAAAGCGAAAGCTGACGCTGTATTTAAAGGGATTAAAAAATTACTGTTATTATATTTGACCACTAATTTAATTTTCTTCTTAAATAAAAGTAGTTTTCAAGGCTGCAACATGCGCGTTTTTTTGTCCAATATAATCTCACTTAACTTCTACGCACTTCCGCGACCTGTCCTGCAACATCTTAATGCCATCAGAAAGAAATAATTTTATGACGTTTTCTGAGGTGCCTTTTTAAATTTCTAACTAAAAAGAAGTCGGAGGGGGCCCGATCCCGACCATACGATAGGTGGTGCGAGAATTTACAGTCGCGGAGGATGGATTGGACTTTAACAGCCTTGTGAGCTTGCGCAGTCATGAAAAACGAGGACTGCTTCCTGACGCAAATATGAATTTATGGCCAATAATCGTACGTAATTTTATCAACGTATTACCATAGGTAACTGCTGTTATTGCAGTCTCTTTCGCTATGCATTCAACAAAAATAACTCCTGCTTGGTAATACAAGACAGTTGTTCTTTTGTGTGCGACATTTTAATTTCACAAAATTCATTTTTCATTACGAAGTAAAGCACAAAATAGTGAACGAATTAAGGTGTAGTTTGGCACCCAAATAGAAAATGTTGTCGCTATTGAATGTTACAATTAACTATTTCTATCATCTAGGCAGATTTTTTTATAATTTCCATTATATAATAATTAATACTAAAAAAACACTATATATACATGAACTCTTAATTGTCGACTTAATTTTCATTTAATATTTACAGCTTCTTGTTGTTCACTACTCCTTCTAAGTCGAAGTACATTCAAATTTTGCGAACCAAAAATAAATGAATTCCTACTCTATGCACCCAATGCAGTGCTGTTGATGTACACTTTCTGTATTACTATAATGTATATCACATACCTGTGCAATCGTCATCGAAGAAATATTAATAGGACTGATGTTTAAAATACACATGTTAGCGATAGATATTCTTTGGATTATTATTAAATTCATTAAAAATAGTAACTGAAAATTTGGAACAAGAGAAATGCATTTTCACAAAAAAAATCATCCTTCCGAAAAATTTACAAGTCATACATTCACTTAAGAAAACGACTAAACGATTTTTAAAAATAATTGCAGTAACAAAACAACGGAATATAGTCTTGGAAAGGTAGTACATGGCTATAAGGAATAATGTAAAAATAGAGAAGTAATTCAACCGATATATCTTCATTGTATGTGTAATAACAATAAAAAATTAAAGAAAAATATATTTACTATGGAAACTAAAAAACTGACACAAAAATATTTTGAAAAAATATAAAAAAAACGTACAGGCCCATTACAAAGAAAATGGGTATGTCTAAAATTAGTTTCCGTACAATGTTCAGTACTAACCTCTATTTTGATGATGTAGGATTACCAACCTCTTCTCTGAATAGTACACAGCATTAAGTATCATTTTCGATTAAATTACATCAATATTTAATTTATACATTATTGACCTTTTCATAAATATCATTTTAATTAAGCGTTCAGTCACTTTAGTTGAATTTAAAAATTGTTAGCAATTCTTTAACTGGTCGGTAAAGTAAAGATGCGGTAGTACTCCACCCTGCATCTCGTTTTCATATCATCGTACACATTTCTCAACTGTGAAATTACGTAATCTCTGTACGTATTTGCAGCTATCCTTTGCCATTTAAAACAGTTCCACATATAGTTCTACCTTATACCAAGAATGAATCAATAATAAAATCAGCTGTGAAATCGCCACAAATGGTGCCACACAAACTTACTTGAACGGTTCTGTTTGCTTTTTTTACGCCGGGCATAATACGTCTTTCTGTTTGAGTTCAATTTTCATCTGAACCAATGTTATAGTAGACAAAAATCGTACGTTTAACCTAATGTGACTCCTTTAATATAAACATGAACTATAGTTTATATATAAACATTTTAATTATTTTGCCTAAAATATTTGAAGCCATAGTCTATAATATTAGCAATCTCACTATTTACTTCTAGCTAATTATTTCTGGCTATCTTTTGCGTTTACTAAATAAGTTCTACAATTTGAATATCACTAATTCAGCTTCTGGGCTTCCGGACTGGAACCGCGTCACTGGTATATCAACTACTGCACTATCAGTGCAGTAGTTGAGCTCTGAAGATGTCCCATACAAATGGGTACGAAACGCCGGCAGATACACAAGTGACGCGGTTCCAGCCCAGAAACCCAGAAACAGACAGCATGGACCACGACCACGGAAGTCTACGTACCAGATCACTTCTTTCAAATTTTTTAATCATATGCTTTCATTTTTTTTCGAAAATAGCAGCATAATTTCGAATCTCATTCACAACAATGTGGAACTAAACCAATTATTCTTTATTGTTTTATTGTTTACAGATTCATGTTATATAAATTTGAATTATTCGAATTTTAGGTCTATAGGAATTTTATTTCGAGATTAATTCTTTAAATAGAGACGATTCCGCTCTGACACCTGCGTCAATAGTTATCATGACAACATCTTTGTTTTCAATTCATGCAATGCAATTCTACTAATTGATCTTTGAACAATTTAATTTCAGTTACCTTCCTCTTCATTTATGTTCCCTTAAAGTGCATCATAAAGAAAGTAAATTTAGTAAATTTACATATATTGTCCTTTCATTTGGATTAATACAAATATAATGTATCAGACGATCGTACTCAAAAAAAGAATTTCAATATTTGCAGAAATATTATCTTCATACTATATGTTAAAGAAAGTTTCTAGACAAATTAGGTATTTATCGAATAACAAATGAGCATAAGTGGCATTGTTAGAAAGAGGTAGTCGAAAGTAACTAGAAGAAATGTAATGTTAAAAATTAATTTAACCAATATACCATAAATTCATTATGAACATGTCATATCATTTATTGGAATATTATATGGAAATGAAGATATAACGCTATCCATTAAAGAGAGAAACACGAATGTATAATAAAATTCATATAGAGTGTACCAAAATGATTGAAGGTGTACTTTTGATTGGGTTCACTTCTAGAGGTGATTTAAATTATTATTTACTATCAAAAATTATTGAATATTTGCCTGTAACTTAATGGCAAACATAAAATTTTATAATATAAAAAGTAACGGACATTTATTAAAAATTATATTTTATTTCGAAAACAGGCTAGTTATCATAATTTATAATAAACTCTGGAAATATCCACCACTCTATTTGCAAGCGCAAATTGGTTCTTCATTTCATATTCTCAAAAACTTTCTTAAGATTTTTTTCTGTTATTGTTGTCAAATCAACAAGATTATGAAACCAGTTTTTATAAACATTATGTTTTAATCGACCGCATATATGTATAACGGTTTAGAAGTGCTACATCTTGGTGATTGGAGAGGTCACAAACTTGGTTTCGTAATAGTATCTATCATCAAGTAATTGTACAATGAATCTTTCTACAATAATTGTTACATGGAGAAATATATTTGTGTACCTATAAATCATCCATTACGACATGCCAATCGCATTCCAATTTTAACTGGACTCAATTCCAATAAATTTGTGAGGCTTTCCAATCATCTAGCCTTCTTAGTTCTTAACGTACCCTCATAAATGAAACCAAGATTGACCAGTGAAAAAAATGTAAATTAAAATTTTGTTGTTATTGAAATGATTATTAATTCAAGTTCTTTTGAAGATACACTCTCTTTTTAAGTATCCTTCGACAATTCATCACAAATAATCGACTAGTTTTATAGTTTTGTAAAATTGCCTTTTTTTCGGAGAATTGACATGGGCTTAGACATCATCAAAATAAAATCGTCTGTTAACAAAGCAAGCTGAACTGTTAATTTAACATCTTCTGTTAACAAAGTATACTAATCTGTTGATTTTTCTTTGCAAATTGAATGCTCGTGTTCTCAATTGATCAAATACATCATAATCATTATTTACATTAGGAAACTGTTAAGCAATTTCATCATGAGAGAAATGTTCCATTAATTTTCCTTCATATTAAAATGCCATCTTGCCTAAAACGATTTATGTAATAAATGAAAAAATGTAAAGTAACTGTTATTAATAATATTAATAATAATTAATGAAGTCTTAAAAAAATTGCTTGAAAATATACAGTGAAATATAAGTCATGGCTACAAAACCAGTACAAAAAACATGAAAAATCTATGTAGAATGGAATTCTTTTACTCTTCAGTGAAAAACGACAAATAATACGGGGCAGCAAGTAGAAGAAACTAAAATTCTCCGAACCATAGCTTGTCACGTTTGATAGTTTTGGTACACCAAGTGTTAAACAATTGGCAGACGAGAAAATTTAAAATAGTTGTTAAAACATTGTGTTTTAATAAGAAATATTTCATATGAGAAACAAGTTGTATCGAAAAAGTACGCGAAGTTCATTTAAAAAGCAAAAAGGGATTTTCGTTACCAAAAATTAAAATATATTAATTTTTACAAAAATTTCACTGAAATAAACTTTGATATCGAAGAAATGAATAATGATCCAAAGAAGACATAATTAGCTAGAAATCTCAAAGTATTTTATAATTATTACGTAAAGGTGATATATATGTATATAAATATAAATAATATATAGCTGTTGATAAACAGTATTATTTGGAAACCTGAAATTTTGGATTTATTAAACTGCCAAATAAATTATATTACTTAATTTCGAAAAATTTTTATCAAAACGTTATTCAATCAACATCCATAAGAACAGAAATTACATTTGCATATTTTTAATTCGCCTTTTACTCATTTTGATTCAATAATGATCTCAATACCAATCTACGATTTGTTAAAACTTTATTTAAGCTATGATTGCTGATAGATACATAGTATGCAGGATTATATCTATTTTAACATTATTAATGCATAACTTTTTATTGCCGATAAGAAATATATAAATAAAACTTCAGGATAATTCGTAATAATTTTTCATATAAATCAATAGAATATATACTATATATATCTATGAATACCATATGCATAATTGTTTAATTAATGTGCTTAAATTAGTGTTTTCGTTTTATTAAAATTTAAGTTGTTAAATTTACTAAAATTCCATATTATTGTATCTAGTTGTTACATGCAATCGCCATATATTATTTATACCTATTCTTTATAAGAATTTTTTAGTATAATACGTAGAATTATGGAGGAATACCCTCGAGCATTAAGAACTGATTAAAAATAAGTCTTTTTACTGATATACTCTAATTACCATGTCAGATTTTCGCACCCGACGGACGGACTACTTTTTTCTCTATTTCTCTCGATATCCGGGCATTTTAAGAGATTAAACGAATAGGTTTTGTATGATTTTAAAACGCTGCTTTTTTATTAAATCGGTACTATTTAAATAAAATTGCCGTTTCGCTTCTTTTTTCATTGGGGATTCGATTTGTATATTATTAGCAGTCTTCCTGTAAATTACTAATTTGAAAAAACAACAGTTAAATTGAAACAAGAACTACTTTTTCTACTACTTTACTTTTTCTTATATTATCGTAATATAATAAGTATCAACTGGTCCTATCTACCCATTCCATAGTTTTGTTATAGTCAATAATGCGATTTGGTTTAATATCTTTTTATCAAAAGGTATCCTCTTGGCATGATAAATTGAAGCTATTTCACCGGTATATGTTTTTATCTTTTTTAGATTGCTTAATAATCTCTTTTTATTGTACAGGAATGCCGCGATTTGCATGAATAGTTCCACAAGACGTTCTGTTACCTATATATTATTATCGAAATTATCTTAATACGAATGATGCCATGATCTATCAAAGTAAATATATTATTTTTGTGCAATTGAATTTGAATTGAACTTTTGTTCTCCATGCTTCATTTTCGAAAAGTATTGACAATTTATTTATAAGTAGTATTTCATTGCCAAGTAGACTATTCTATAATATTATATTTTACTATCAAAAACAGATTTCCACATCACTTGTATATCTGCCGACGTTTCGTGCCCATTTGTATGGGACTCCTTCAGGGCTGAACTACTGCACTGAAACTGGTGACCAGTTTAAGTGCAGTAGTTCAGCCCTGAAGATGTCCTATACAAATGGGTACGAAACGTCGGCAGATATACAAGCGACGCGGTTTCAGCCCGGAAACCCAGAAACAGATAGCATGGACCACGACTGCGGAAGTCTACGTACCAGATTTCCACAATTTAAAAAGTAGTTTTGAAAGTGAGTTTAGTACAACAGTAGCTGCTGCATGTAACACATTGTTTTAAAAGTTATAATAGCCATTGTTTGGACCACGTCATACCATCTTATCTTGAGTCTTCCTTATTTTGTATTGCTCTTAAACTCTGTCTCTCCAAGTGATCGAATCATCTTAACCTTGTTGCTTATACTTGCACATATATCTCTGGCTATCCATATAGATTACGAATTTCCTTGATTTGTTCTCTCCATCAAAATTTCTCTTCGCTCTTCCTGCAAAGTTATCCTCAAGATTTTTCGTTCTCTTGTGTCTACGTTTCCATGTTCTTTTCGTAAATTTCGTTGCCATCGCTGAACATCTAGCAGATTTATTATTCTATTTAGTTGAACAATATACCCGTTTTGTCAGCTTTTCTTGTATTTTCTTTTCTTAATTTCATTCTTCAGTGACACTTATGTATGTCTAAGTATACATGCTTTAACTTTCTTAAAAGTGTGTTTTTGTTGCTTTTAAATTTATAAATAGGTCCTCTTTCCGGTATATTCGCCTCAACTTGTGTTTTGTTCTGGCTAGTATCATTTGCTAGTATTAGGCATATTGTTGTTCTTAAGGTCCCTGAACCATTTATGCCAGTTCTTCTTATTAAACATCCCAGCAATATATTGAGCAACGTAATTGGCTCTGGATCTCCCTATTTAGAAATTACTTAAGAATTTATTACTGAAATTTATCTTAGTTTCTGTTGATTCTAGCGATATCTCTATTACTTTTACGAATTTATTTGGAATTATTCCATTGTTTTAAATAGCTCGTTTTGGTTCATGGAGTCATACAGCATTCTTTACGCTTATTTCAATCTGAACCCATGATCGACTGTAGATCTCCCTTTTTTGAAGCCGCATTGATAGCCTCATCCCTATCACCTTTTTGGTATAATATTTAAACTTCGGTTCGATAACCATTATTTTAAACACCGTGTCTACAAGAACACTTTCTCCATCTCTTTCTTCTTTTTTGTGTATTGGCACTAGCACTTCTGTTTTTCAGTTTTCCAGCATTGTGCCTTGAGCCCATATATCCTATAGTGTATTTTTTACAGTAGTAAATGCTCTCCACATTTTATTAGTTTCAGCTTCATATCATTCTCTCCAGGGCGTTTGCCGTTCTTTAATGTTCATATGATATGTCGGATGCCTTCTGGGGCTTAAAGTGATATTTCTTTCCCATTTGCTTCTGGAAACACTTTTCTTTTGTTAATTCGTCTATTCAGTGTTCTTTCCATCTTTCTTAGGTATAGTCTTCGTTTATTATTAGTTTTCCTTCTTTATGCTTGATGTAATGCGTTTTTTATTGTGTTCAAGATCTTTTTCACGACTGAAATTTTTCATTTTTTAACTCTCTTCTATATGCTTTATTCTATTTTCTAAATATACGTTCTCTTAGCTCTACATCCTCTTCTCTATTATTTTCCTTTTTTTATGCTTCTGTTTATCTTTCTTCATTACTCTTTACAACATTTTTGCTTTAACCGGTCTTTTTTATCTCGTCTCATCAAACTATTTCACCCTGTTAGCATCTCCTTTGTGAAATTAATTTCATTGTAGTATTTTTATGGCCACTTCCATTCTACCCCACGTGCCGTTTACTTCATCATTTTATATATTAACTAACTTTTTGTTAATCTCATTCGTATATGTATTTTTTAACATTCCATCTCGTAATTCTTTTATGCCTATTTTTCTGTCTTTTTTGTGTATTTTGTTATTTATAATTTATATTGTTAATAATATATTTATATATTGTATTTGCTATATCTTTTTCTGTGTTAAAATATGATCTATTTTGTCCGTATATTTTCCATTTGGTGTGAGTCTAGCCCTCTTATGCATATTCATTATGCTCAAATTTAATATCTACAATATATAGTTCACCTTAGAGTACTAATTTATTAAACTTCTGCCAATGTCATTACTCTTCTTATAATTGCTATGTTTTCCTATTATGTGTATCTTTTTGCATTGTCACCTTAATACCTTGTATTGGTATAAAAGATTTCCATTTTTGTGTTTAATAGACTTAGATTTTCACTTTTCAGCTTTACACATATATTTTATACGCGTTTTAATAGTATTTTAATCGATATAGTTTTTTCAACATCGTTTAATTCGATAATATTGAAATTTATTTCAATTCGATTTTATATATACGTCATACCGTTGTGATAATGTACTCGTATCAATAAAAAGACTTTTTAATGTTTCGGGGTTATTAATATACTATATAGTTGCTAAGTAAGATAAAATGTAAGTTGTTGTAGAATATACAAAATAATTTATTAACGTTTTTTTAAGAGATTACGTATTTATTTAAAGTTTATTTAATACTCGTAAGTACGCTATCAACACATCAATTCGTTATGTTTCTTTATCTCATTTCTATTTCAGCCGATTATGATAGAATCAACTGTTTTAATATCTTACTTCGAATAATCTTATATTTATTTACAAAATATAATTTACCAAATTATTCAAATATGAACGTGTAATATACTAATATACATAATACTTCATTAAATATTGATAGCAATAGTTTCTATAATCAATTCTATTTACCTGCAAATATTTTAATATCAAGCAATGAAATCTTTATTATTTTGAATAACAGAATGATCCAATATTTAAAAGTAAAAATCAATTTGCTTATTACAAACGTTCATATTGACAAATGTGTCAAATACCTAAATTCTTATGAAAAAATGTATCTAAAAAAGCACTGTAATAAGTCAATGTAAAAGATGCATTTTAAAAATACATACAAGGATCAAAAATACAGTGCACTGTATATACTTTGTCCAATAAGTAACGAGCCTAACATATAAATAAACTATAAAATTAACTAACTAAATTTCAAAATAGCGGCAGTTTCTATCTTTTTATTTATATATGCACTAATAAAAAACTGTTTAATTCAAAAGATAAATTTATGAATACATTTCAGTAAAAATTTATTGGACAGTGTATATACGTTCCAAGATATTCCGAATACAAATTTGAACATAATCTAAAAATCAGAAATTTTAAATTTTTTGGCCTTTATATAACTAAAAATCAAAATTCTCTATTTTTGCCGAAATCAAATTTAATATAATTTTGTAATTAATGTTTAAATAATTTCGAAATATCCTGGAACAATCTCAAGGGAGATGTCTGTTCTCCTATTGAGCGCGTCCCCCGGGTGGCGGATGGGGGAGTTCGCCTTATTTTAGCGAATTGGTCTGAATATTGTGAATAAAGGCCCGTGGACCAACAGGCAAGCTCGTTTCTTGCGTCAAATGACAAAATCGTTATACATAATAATAATTGTATTTACTATACACTTTTAATAAATATATTTTCATAATTTACATTGTCCTTTTATTTCTTCTACCAACACTAAATTTGTAATTTTAATACTTCAGCATCTTTTACGAATAGCACTCTACCATGTGTTCATAATTATGAAACGGATAGTTATAATTAAATATAAAAATATAACGTTGTCATAACTTATAACCTTGTAAAACACATCCGTTCATATTACTTGTTATCGGTTGTAGAGTGCAATTGATTATTGTACTATAAGTAAGTAGATAGTTATTGTTGTATGTGGGCAGGCTATATGAATTACCGAATAATACAAAATATAACAAATGCGATCCTTGTTTCGTTTATGAGAGTAAATGAAGCTCTCATAACTTTATCAAAACTGTGTTACATCAAGCTAAAGTTAGTGTTTAAGTAGTAATATCACAATGGATGAATATTTATTAAAAAATAATATTAGAAATTAAAGATATATTTGTTAAATTACTTAGTACTTCATTTGGCTATTTTCTGCTTGCTAAAATTAGTGTTTAAAAATTTCGAAACTTATTAATCCCTTATAAAGGCGTTAAATAAAATCTTATACAAATATAAAAATAGAACTTGACATACAAATATTTAGAACTTTTTGCTATCATATTTCAATAATATATATTAATAGTAAAATAAAATTTTATGAAATAAAAATGTATTCATTCATTATTCGTATTATTAATACTTCCAGGAGTTGATTACTTTCTACGACCCTTTTATTAACCAGATAGAAGATGGAGTATTAAAAGGCAATTTATTAAACTATTGTCGTCAGTGACAGTGTATGAAATGGTTATAACGGCAATAATTTCATCTTTAGACGAAAATATATAGTCGTATTAGTTTCGACTTATGAGGCTTGATGTCTGCAGCTACTCCTAAAGAGATAGTAAAATTAAGTCAGGGTTAACTCTCAAGAGTACATCGACATTTTAAAAAGTCCGATATTACCAAGTATGCAAGCAGTTTATGGCGATGCACTGGTCATATATGCACAAGACAACTACGAAGGGCATCATCCATTTGCTGAAAGAATGGTTCGCAAGTCAGCCACAATCTACTATATTAAATTGGCCAGCTAGGTTCCCAGATTTCAATCCAATTTGTGGAGAGATATCTTTGAGACCTTCATACCCATGGCCGAATCCGAACCAGATGAAATTTCCATAAATATGAACAGAATTTGGGAGAGTTATAGTGGAATAAGAGCATGTCAATCTTTTAGGTTCTATGGATACAAGAAAAAATAAATAGCAACGGCTAATGCATGAAATATTAATTTTATTTAATTTATTTTAATTGCTTTATTAATAATTATATCTCTTAGATTTATACATAAAATATGTCGTAGTCTTTTTTTTATTTTTATCAAATCTTATACATTTGTTTTATTCATTTTTTGTTCGATTTAAAAAAGTCGATGTACTAAGAAAGTTCTACGAAAAACAAAAAAATGTAGACTGAAAATCTAAAAGTCGACGTCCGAATGGGAAAAATTTCTTTTCCTGCAATTTTGTCTGAAACTATGTGAAATAATTTCTCTATTCCTGTTCATTTTATCAAATATAAGCGCAATTCTCTTCTAAAATTATAAAATATTACGGACAAAATAACTCACGACTTGAACTTGAAGAAAGAAAAATGTTTGGAAACGAAACTCTCTACGGGGTTCCTATTTAAACGTGACGTAATTGAAATTTTAAAGTTTTCAATTTCTTGAAAATTTTTAGGAAATCTTAAATAATTACTAATTCTTGTTTTAAAAAATTGTTTATTATTATTATTTTTCTTTACATACTCGTACTTCCTTGCCAGCATCAGAATTTTTGTGAAATTCGAAGTATTTATTAAATTCTTTTAGAGTCGTAAACAGTAGCAGTTTTCATATTGTTATTAGAGATTTTTAGAGATTTTTAACGTTGTTAAATAGAAGTAAATATGCTTTATCATAACCGGATATTCGCATTTGATGATATTCAACATTCACGGGATGTACGAACTCTTTCTTGGCTATGCACATCAGTGGCGGCTGGTCAGGTGAGGCAGGTGAGGCAGTGCCTCACCATCTAAATTTTGGAATTATAACAAGAATAATATGTATACTTTTAAAATTCTTTATAAATTAATTATCATCTTTTATTCAGAATTTATCTTATAAACAATAAGAAAATAGTTTTAAATAAACCGGCATTACAAGCAAAGTACAAATTTATCATTTCATTTTAATTCCGTGCGAATGTACAAGCGCGTATACTTGCCCCGACCAACTTCATGCTTGATCTATGATATCCCTACTAAACACGAATATTTGAGGCCCGGT